>JAUKNK010000099.1:0-600000 GCA_030765055.1 Mantis religiosa | reverse complement strand
ATTGTTTGTGTATTTTGGGTAAGCCATAAAGTCTAGGCAAGGTTGGGTTATCCGGTTTAACTGTATATTTGTTTGGTATTATGCTTGATTTTGCTATTGTTTTTTTTCAAATTTGCTACACCACTGAGAACCAGTCGATATCAGGTTGACGATGGAGGCAAAGTCTCTGAAACGTATTCCTGAAAATTTAAAAGTAAGTGTTGTTTAGTGTCATTAATCGACTCCCTTTAAATTTAATTTATTACAACAACACTGTTTTCAACACTTCCAAGAAAGGAATTATAATACTTAACTAAATTAACTTGTTGACCTTACCATAATGGCTCCCTCTATTGCTTTGAGATCGGAGAGCTGTTGGTACCTAAGCGTCATTGTCTGCTTCGTTGGTTTGAGATGTAACTGTAAAGTAAGGTTGTTCAGAAAAAGCAAGTACTGTTGAAGATGGGGCCACAAGCAGTATTCTAGCGCTTCAATACCCAATGCATTGAGTACTTGGAGTGCACCATAATGGCTCCGTAAAGAGTTGGTTCCATCTAAGAGAACAGAGCCAAGCTTCTGCAGAATGTCTAAGTGCAGCTTTGTATCTTTATCACACCACACACACACTACCTGGACATTTCAAAATTACATAATTACAAATGGTGAATATTACATACCCTCTTCAAAGGTCAGAATATAGCAGATCACATCAAAGCATTGTGTTAATACAAGGTTTTCCAAATGCAAAATGAAACAAGCATTGATTTCAACAACTACACTAGAGTAGCTACAAAATAAGAATGAAAATGGGTTGCGCCAATATGGTTATCGTATTGTCTTGGTGTTGCCAGTACCACGAACAGCGGGCGACAGAGATGGAAGATATATCTGTCTTTGTCTCAACCTAGCAAGTATCCTACAGATAGATAGTCAACATGCAAAATTCAATGCCATGGCCGGGATTTGAACCACGGATCTCCTGGTTTCTGTCCAGTCGCTCTAACCCATTGAGCTACCATTTGTACTTTCGAAAATGCCTTTAATTGACATCTGTTTGAAAAAGGAATACACATTAACAAGAATATTTCTGGACTGCTTATGTAAAATCTTATGAGTTCTTTCGCAGTTACTACTAGGCGCACCAGTACTAGACTTCCTAAGCGGTATATTAACTTTGAAAAGTATGTGTGCGCTCTTAGAAGATCACCACTTTACTGAATGCAGCATAGCTTGTGTGTGTTTTTCTTCACTGACAGTCAATAATTCTTTTCTTTCTAGTCAGGCGACTTATCTTTCCATGTCCCAAACCAGATGTGCTACAAACATGCGGTTTGGACAGTAATCCTCAGAAAAAATAGTTCTGTAACATGGGAAAACAAAATAATTCTTTAATTGGTACCTTTAGAGCATGCAAAGAAATTAGCCGCATGCTTCGGCAAAGCAAACCAGTATGCGTGCTTAACTGTACAATGTTGCAAGCACTGCACTGGCTAGTAGTGATAGAACAGCCACGCCTAGCCCGCCTTATGTTCATTCCTATTTTGTAGCAACCTTAATAATAATAATAATAATGATAATAATAATAATAATAATAATAATAATAATAATAATAATAATAATAATAATAATAATAATAATAATAATAATAATAATAATAATAATAATAATAATAATAATAATAATAATAATAATAATAATAATAATAATAATAATAATAATAATAATAATAATAATAATAATAATAATAATAATAATAATAATAATAATAATAATAATAATAATAATAATAATAATAATAATAATAATAATAATAATAATAATAATAATAATAATAATAATAATAATAATAATAATAATAATAATAATAATAATAATAATAATAATAATAATAATAATAATAATAATAATAATAATAATAATAATAATAATAATAACAATAATAATAATAACAATAATAATAATAATAACAATAACAATAATAATAATAACAATAATAATAATAATAACAATAGTAAGAATAATAACAATAATAATAACAATAACAACAACAACAATAACAACAACAATAACAATAATAATAATAATAATAATAATAATAATAATAATAATAATAATAATAATAATAATAATAATAATAATAATAATAATAATAATAATAATAATAATAATAATAATAATAATAATAATAATAATAATAATAATAATAATAATAATAATAATAATAATAATAATAATAATAATAATAATAATAATAATAATAATAATAATAATAATAATAATAATAATAATAATAATAATAATAATAATAATAATAATAATAATAATAATAATAATAATAATAATAATAATAATAATAATAATAATAATAATAATAATAATAATAATAATAATAATAATAATAATAATAATAATAATAATAATAATAATAATAATAATAATAATAATAATAATTAATAATAATATCTCTGTATGCAATAGGTTAAGACTAGTTTGATTTATAGATTAATAAATATGCCCCTGAATAGAGAAGAATTTAATAAAGAATATAAATATATTATTAATTACTGCTTTAATCGTTTTAATAAAGATTTTATACAAAAGCAGATTGAAAAGTTTAAATATCAAAAAACTGTTAATGATATTTCTACTCTTAAAAAAAAATTATAATTTTAAAAAATTTACTTACCATCCTTGGATTAATAAACATTTTCAATTTTTTTTTAAAGAAGTTGGTATAACTTTAGTTCCTCAAAATAAATATAGTATTAAAAATTTATTACAATTTTCTAAAAAAGATAAAATTCCTAATAATATAAAATCTGGTATTTATCGATTTAATTGTTTGGATTGTGATCAGGTTTATATTGGAAAGACGAAACGTAGTTTGGAAACCAGAAAGAAAGAACATTTTCATAACATTAAATACAAACAAATAGATAAATCGGCCGTAGCAGATCATTTTTGGTCATTTAACCATGAAATAAATCCCGAAGTTAAATTATTAAAACAATTTAATGGTCCCATAGAGTTAATAGTATGGAAGAAAATATTTATTTTAAAAAATAAACAACGTGTAATGAATTTTGACGTACAGGCAATTGATTCTGTTTTTAGGTTTGTTTCGTATTCAGATGTTGGTAATGTTGGAAACGTGACATAATAAAAGAAAATAGCATGGTAAACGAGATTTCCTTAACAACGGAGTTTGTTTAGTAAACTGAAGACGAAGGCAATGTGCCTTCGAAATCGATCTTTCCTAAAGAAGAAGGAATTATCAACTTCTTAAGTTAAGTGGAGATTGTTACAAATATTTTTATTTGTTTAATACTCTTTTTGTTCTAATACTATGTTAAAAGAAGTTTAACATAAATTTAGAACTTCTATGTCATCAAGCTTTTCAGTGAATATTAGCTAATATCTTGTTAATGTTAAATATATGCAGAAGAACACATACTCCATAATTAATATGTACAAGTGGAGTGAGTATGTGGAGCTCTAGGGCTCGACGACAGCTAGGTCATTTGGGCCCGTGTACAAGTGGATATAAACAATATGATTAGAAATAATACAGAAGCAAATAGCAGAGAATATATATTAAAAGCGAAATAAGTAGGAAAGGCAACATGTAAATAGAAATATTGTAAATATTATTGTAAATAGCAAACAGTACAAAATATTGTCATATTTATTACACATCTGCTTCACTTTCGTACCTATTTTGAGGACATGTTTCGCAAATCATCTCCTCAAAATAGGTACGAAAGTGAAGCAGATGTGTAATAAATACGACTCATCTAAAAATTAATAATCTTTCGCTTCACTGTGGTGTTCCAATACAGTTAAATCTCGATATATTGAAGTACAAAATATATCAAAATTTAATTTAATTACGTAATTTAATTACGTAAGTGAAGCTGATGTGTAATAAATACGACTCATCTATAATTTAATAAGTACAAAATATTATTTAATGCATGGAACATTCTAAATGAGACAGATAGGAAAAGCAAGCTAGTGAGTTAAAACAATTAGATGGACTTGAGAAGCACAGATATTTGGTAAGCGTAACACCTAGTAAGAGAGAGACAATAAAAGGAAAAGAGATATAAACAGATCTGCATTTTTGGTCATTTAACCATGAAATAAATCCAAAAGTTTAAGTATTAAAACAATTAAATGGTCCGATAGAGTTAATGGTTTGGGAAAAAATATTTATTTATTTTAAAAAATAAAAATTGTGTAATGAATTTTGAAATAGCAACAATTGATTCTCTAATATAATTTTGAGTCGAACTAACACTCAATGCTCCATCTATTGCTAGTACTTACCTAGAACATGTTTTGTTAGGATCTTTCTAACATCATCAGCTGTTGTCAACTAATGGACGTTGGTTTGGTGAACTCATTGGAGGTGATAGGTGCATCACTGTCAGTATCTTGATGAACTTGAAGTTTGGTTTTTTTTCAAAGGTAGTGTTGAAATTAAACAATTTTCTTTCATATTTCTTTATGAACATTTTTTCCCTCGTGGTTAATGCAGCTGGACCTTGGACACTTTTTAATAAGAGGATTTCTCGTTCTATATCATGATTCTCCTTCCAAAAATGGTACGCTACCGCTCATTTATCTATTTCTTTGTTCCTGATGTTTCTAAAATGCTCTTTAAGCCTAATTAGGCTTAAGAATTGGTGGTAGCGTACCATTTTTGAAAGGAGAATCATGATATATAATGAGAAATCCACTTATTAAAAAGTGTCCAAGGTCCAGCTGCATTAACCACATGCGAAAAAATCTTCATAAAGAAATATGAAAGAAAGTTGTTTAATTTCGGCACTACCTTTGAAGAAAACTCAAACTTCAAGTTCATCAAGATACCGACAGAGCCACACCTATCACCTCCAAGGAGTTCACCAAACCAACATCTAACACCTGATGATGTTAGGAAGATCATAACGAAACGTGTTCTAGGTAAATACTAACAATAAGTGGAGCATTGAGTATTAGTTTGACTCAAAATTATATTAATCTTGTGCTTCATTGTATCATAGTCCTTACACATTGAATTTGATTCTCTCTTTAAGTTCATTTTATTTTCAGATTTTGGTAGTACTGGCAGGAATGTAGTGACCTCTAGTGATCATAATGATGACAGCAAGATTGTTTTCAACTGAAGATGTGAATGAATATACACGAAATTGTGATCTCAATTAATAAGAAAATTTACATCATTTTCCACAAAGATAAGTGAACTTTCTGTTACAAATAATTATGTTTGTGTAGTATTTGTTGCTTCACTGTAACTAGCTTCAATTTTTACTTAGTCATACTGGCACGTTGGCCATGGTAGCTCAATAATTAAGAGCAACTGGATGGAGACCGGGAGATCCATGGTTCATTTTTCAGTGTGGCTCTATCTATCGTATGAAATATTTTCCCTCAATTACCTTGGACTGGGAGTAGAACATATAGTAAGGTTTGATGTATTAAGGGACATAACACAATTAATAATAGGTGTTGGCAATTTCTTCCAAGATAAATTCACTGTATGCTGCCTGGTGTTTCAATTCTTGTATTTGTATATTATATTTCTTTAGCTAAAACTATCACTGCTGACAACTTTACATGAGATTTGTTTTTCCCATTTGATTTTAAAATACATATGCAGAATGGGCTAGTCTGGGCGACTCATACCTACAGTCTTCAATGCAGCCATTATTAAGTGTGCATCACACACAAACTTGCACTAAACCATTTTCTAATATTTACGTTATCTGATGGAAATTAATCATTTCTTCACACTAGCCGTATAGTGGCTAATATTTTTTATAGATAGAGTCAACATGAAAAATTTATTGCCATGGCTGGGATTTGAACCACAGATCTCCTGGTTTCCGTCCAGTCGCTCTAACCCTTTGAGCTAACATGGCCAACGTGCCGTCCTGGCATTAAATTCTCCATTTGACTCATATATTTTCCCGGTAAACCACTAGGGATGCTTACATTTGAGATACACCGTTTGTGGCAACTTACTATCATAAGTACTAGTGTGAAGAAATGATTAATTTCCATCAATTAACTTAAATAATAAGAGTTAAATGATGAAGCCTGGGACTCAAGTACTTACAATAGTAAGTCGCCACAAATGATGAATCTCGAAGGCGAGAGCGCCTAGTGGTTTACCAGGAAAATATATGAGTCAAATGGAGAATTTAATGTCAGGACAGCACGTTGGCCATGGTAGCTCAATGGTTTAGAGCAACTGGACAGAAACCAGAAGATTCGTGATTCAAATCCCGGCCATGGCAGTGAATTTTTCATGTTGACTATCTAGTTTCTAATATATTGGCCCACTCTGGGCTACTGACAAGTGGTTTAAGCTACAGTGCCATGAACCAAATAATATTTAACAAGAATCTTTAACTACACTCATCTTTCTTTAACAAATCTATGTTGTCTGCTAGGAAAAATAAAGCACTCAAATCTTACCCTTGCAAGAACCTGTGCTGCATTATCTCTTAAGTCATAATTACAAGATAATGCATTCCCCTCTAGTAATGTTGGATCTAATGTGCATAACACCAATGTGGATATTAGTCGAGTTACCTGCAAAAAAAAAGAACAAGAAATTGAAACTAATTTTTTGTATCCTATTACACTTTTTTTGTATTCAAATTGTTTCAAGTTGCACTAAGTGAGTCCTCTTTTGTGTGCATCTTCAAATTGCACACATATAAAAAAAGATAATCCTTGGTAATTATATTTACTATGTGCTTCAAATGGGATGATGTTTGTCCTTGAGCACTACTATTATGTGTTTCAAATGGGAAGAGTTCTGGAGCTAATCAAATGCTGTATCACGCTCAGCATTGCCACCTTGTTACCCCACTCTTTTATATTTTCCTCTCTCTCGCACACTTACACAACATGCAGGTCTGCTTGGCGCAGACGTAAGGGTAAGCAAATTATATTTTGCAAACTTTTACAATTATGCACTTGCCAAAATCAGAATTGGAAAATGCATTTTCGCAAATTATGTATACTTTAAAATACTATAACTATAATTATAGTTTATGAATTACCTGTTTTTATAATCCAATGGAACTGTCAGTGACTCATCCATATCGCTGTCAATGTCACTTCCATTAAGAGACAATTTGTCATTGTCACTGTCTTCATCGTCTGAGTCTTGCAAATTTATGATTATAGGTTCCAAAATCTCGTCACGTGCAATTTCTTTCTTAAAATCGTCTTCTTGAAGATATTCTGCATGCCTTACGCAGTTTTCCCAGGCCTGTTGTGTTACCTTGTCAGTTTCTTCGTAAACAAGTCGTTTAACGTCCGTCAGTTTAAAAGTATTATTTATTTTTGCAATCCCCCTTTTTATTTGAGCCCACACCAACTCAACTGGATTATATTGGCAGCGGTAGGTAAGGTGGGAGGCGTATTACCTTGTGTCCCACTTCAATTGCAAGTTGATCCAGCTGATACGCTTTTTCCGTGCTTTTAAACAGAAGTACTCTTTGCAATAACTCATTTTTAGTTTCTGTTTCCGAAGAATTTTTGAAGAATGTGTACACCTTAAAAATAGTACTTCGAGCCTGACTTCGCAATACCTGCCTTTTGGACTCGCCACTAAATTCACCGCAAGAAGCCATTGCACTATTTAACTCTTACTCTACTGTTGTGTAAAGAACAACTGAATGATATTGATATGAACTCTCCTGAGTAAATAAACACTTCTAATCCAGCATTCATTCATAAACATAAGCATACAGCATTCCACAGGCTAACAGCAAATGAAGTGTTTGCTCTTTCTCAAATTTAATACCTTGACTTATTCACAGTAATTCTTTTATTCGTCATGTCAGTAGTTTTAATTTCAGTTCTGAGTAATTAAAAGTATATGTACATACATACACAGCAACCATTTTGAACTTCCTGGAGTAAATAGAGATTTCAAACGATTCATAAACAAAGATATAATGTGACCAGACACCTTCTGCCAGGGCAGCTGGAAATTTGTTTCCTCTCGCTCGAACTGGATTATTCGAAGCAATTCTTTTATCACGTCATGTCAAACATTTACGTTTCAGTTCTGAGTAATTACAAATATACAAACAAGCATACATGCCAACCAATAATGATATTCATACAGTACTCACATCGCGATATATTGTTATAATACAGGTAATAGTGGTTTATTTATTTGTATTAGAAAAACTATTTGAGCTAAAAATATGGGGTTCTCATGGTTATGTCAGATACATTACTCTCTACCTTCCACGTGGATCAGTTTTGGCAAAGTCTGAATTTTTGTCTTAGTGCGAATAGTATTTCATACAGATTGATTAGGTTGGCGCTCGTCACACACCACTTAGCGGGAATGTAATACGACAAGACCGCAGTACTCCGATTGGTTGCTCACCTAGTAGCGCTCAAGGACAAACACCTTCCCATTTGAAACACATAATAGCTAAGCAACCAACTGGAGTCCTGCAGTGTTGTCATATTGCATTCCCGCTAAGTGGTGTGTGATGAGCGCCAACCTAATCAATCTGTATGAAATACTATTCGTGCTAAGACAAAAATTCAGATTTTGCCAAAACTGATCCATGTGGAAGGTAGAGAGTAAAGTATCTAACATATCCATAAAAACTCCATATTTTTAGCTCAAATAGTTTTCCTAATACAAATAAATAAAGCACTATTATATTATAACAATGCATTGCAACATAAGCACCATAATGAACAGTATTATTGGTTGGCATGTATGCATGTACGTATATTTATCATTGCTCTGCAGGTCCTCTCGCCTCAACGTCATCTTCATTATCACCCTATCATTGAAGGTAATGGACACCAACCTTTGGGTGCCTCCACCTGAGAAATGGGTCCGGTCATCACATGGTGGAGCGAGGTTATCCCGAAGGCCAAGGCTGCCATGTGGGGAGTGTTGGTAACCAACCAATCAAATATTTTTAAGCATTTTGTAGAGATACCTTATTTGTGTGACTTCAATACTTCTAATTTTCTCAAATGGGAAGTCATCATTCATCTGTTTTAATATCTTGGCTATTAAAGAAAATGAAGTTTCAAAATCGTCACATAAACTGCTGTTGAAAGATCTGTCACTTAAAACCTACTGTATTATCATATTTCCCTTGTATCTGCAAGACAAAATTAGTAATAAGTAAAAGTTTATCTCAATTAATATAAAGCAGATAGAGGAATAAGCCTTTGTAAGAATAGCTGTAAAAGAGTAGAGAAAGTCATGCAAGAGCTCATCAGATTTTTTAACTAGTGAGAGACCCTAAACTTAGATACCCAACACTTTTTTACCTGCAAAAAGAGAAAAAGAACTTATTCAGGTAGCTCACACCAACTAATAAGGGAACTATTACTGTACTCACACTGCTACACACTTGTAACTTTGATGGTATAACGCCTGCTGTACTATATGCGTGCGATAAGAAGAGCGATCAGGTTCCAAGTCCTCATTCATTAAGTTTCGTTTAACTCCGTAAACATAGATGACAACTTTGAAATGCGCTGTACACTGACATCTAGTGGCTAATACGCTAAGCTTTATCATGTCCACCATATTTCATTTTGATCAATTTCGAGGTTACTTAGCTAACCAGTTTACAACAATCGTATGTTAGAATTAGAATTTTAGTTCGTCCTTGGCAACATATACATGTTATGAGACACGTCAAAATGTATAAATACAGTATATACATAAAGTCAAATTGATTACATACAATATACACAGTAAGCAGCTTTTCTATGGTTTCATGTGGTATTTGCATAGACTAATTTACTACAAGAAATGTCATAATATAAATACTACAGGTTTGTGAATGTACTATGCTCCCAGTGCTCATTTACATGGTTATAGTTCTAAAAATTCATTAACCGTATAAAAACAGTGTGCATGCAAAAATGTCTTAACCTTATTCTTAAAGTGTTTTAATGATGTGGCTTGTTTAAATGAATTTGGAAGTTTATTTATATAACATTATCACGTTGTAGTTGAAGCTTCCTTCATAAAGGCTCATTTGGTGCGCTCGAATTGCCAGTTTATCCTTGTTACAAGTGTGGTGGTAATGTACATCAGCATTTACTTGAAAATGATTTATATTTGTATGAACATTTGTGGATGTTATGGCTCTCAAAAGGGGACACATTATTATTTGTCTACCTCCGTATAACTGTGATCTGAATGCAATTGAGCTGGCGTGGACAAAACTAGGAATGTCTTTAGAGAATGCAACGTTACTTGTGATATCTTCACTTATCTTACATGCTATTTTGCTGAACTGTGTTTTTCAAGGTTGACCACACTGCAGCAACAAAAGAGCGTTAGCTTTCGCTTCTTCTCCTCTGCCCGCACCACACCGTAAATCCAGCGCTCAATTTATCTTCCACGTACTGTATAATAAACCATGTGGACCAAAAATCTGCTGCAGAGTAGAATTGCAACACCCAAAACTGAAGCGTGAAAAGTGCACATGCATCCACTTGCAAGTAGGTGCTGGACATCCCTTGTCAGCTCTGTGGTAGGTTGGGAGACGGCGCTCCTTACATATGCCATGTGTAGGCCACCACCTTTCAGGGGTAAACAATCCCTTCCATACAATGCTGTGTTATTATGCCTATATGTTCCTATGTATTCTGTATTCTCGACTCATTTTTGGATACTTCCAGCTGCACTCCATACCCGATTGTTGGCACACAGACCCCACATAGAGCAGAGATGATGCCATCCAACTCTCAAGTGAATACAGATATAAGCATAGTGATAGTTCCCTTGTAAAATTTGACTCACTTCCTAAACCACAGAAATACACACAGGCAAAAAGTTGGCTCAATTTTGGGAACATTTATGGGTTTCAGTGGCAGCTTCTACAGAATGCTAAAAATATGCACATTTAGCATGCTATCATCTTTAGATCTGTCGGCATAAGCTATTTGGTTACTTCATTTTAGCTTGAATGCACTTTACTTACTGCCATATAGAGAGTGGGAAAGAAAGGAATATGTGGATCATTGCAATAAGGGGGAAAGAGAAGGGTTGGCATGGATGAGGACAAGAACACTTATTTCTGAAAGGGCTAAGAGGGGAGATAAAAGAAGTATATGAGCTATGCAGGGGAGAAGAAAGCATAGAGAATTGATAGAGCGCAAGGAAATAGCAAAGTGGAGAAAAAATGGGTTAAAATGGACAAAAAAACTAGTAGCCATGAGATTGGTGACGGGAAAGGGGGAAAAGAAGAATAAGTGCATGGGGGAGCTTTTAAAAAAGGTGAAAGAGAAGTGGAGTAAGAGAAAAAACAAGGGAATGGAGAAGGGAGGAGAGAAAGAAGGGAGAAAGTAGAGATCAAGTGGACGGAGGACACCTCGAGGTAGCCATAGGCCAGGGAGCCCGGCAACAGAGGAGTCAAAGAGACAATAAATGGCTAGACTACAATTGGTACTTCGGATAAGGTAGGCAATAGAATTATTCTAAAAATACTGCCATACAATTCCTTAAAGTTAATTGATGAAAATTATTTCTTCACACTAGCCATATATAGGCTAAGTTTTTTTTTTTCAACCTGAAAAATTCAATGCCATGGTCGGGATTTGAACCACGGATCTCCTGGTTTCCATCCAGTCGTTCTAACCCATTGAGCTACCATGGCCAACGTGCCATCCTGACATTAAATTCTCCAACTGACTCATATATTTCCCCGGTAGACCACTAGGGGCCCTCGTATCCGAGATACACCGTTTGTGGCAACTTACTATTGTAAGTACTTGAGTCCCAGGCTTCATCATGTAACTCTTATTATTGAAGTTAATTGATGGAGAGTAATCACTCCTTCACACTAGCCGTATATAGGCTATGGTTTTTGGACGGAAACCAAGAGAGCCATTGTTCAAATCCCGGCCATGGCATTGAGTTTTTCAGATTGACTATCTATTAAAAAAAAAAATACAATTCCTTATTTACCAACTTGACAACAGTATACACAAAGATCCACCTCAACACATTTAAAAGCAGTAATTACACATTTTTGTAAACTTACTGCCATTGTGGATGATGGATCTATATATACGTTCCATGAAAGAGCCTGTGCTGTATTGAAACATCTCAACCGATATGGAGCAAACTTGAGGCTTCTTGGCAGCTTCTGAAGAGAAAGAGCTAGGAAATTGAGCAGATACGGTATTATTGACTGTATTTTTGTGTTGGTTTTCAAATCATTCAGCACCATCTGTAAAGAAGAGATACAATGAGCAAAAGTATTTCTCACAAAAGTAATATCGCATGTTCATAATGCCTTAATTAGAACAAAACTTTGCAAATGTACATTTCATCCAATTCTGTTCAGTAGAACTGTCATTATTCAAATGCCAATTCTACGAGGGCTCTTCAATAAAGAATGGTCATAATTTTTTTATGGCCATAATTTTTCGCACTAAAATTCAATCTTATTATATTCTGTTAGCTTAATGTGAAACAAACATGCCGTAGTAGTTCCATTGTTGGTACTCGTGGTTCCCGCCTGAGAAACCAGGCAAGTTCAGACATGTTCAGTATCACCTACCACTGCAATGGAGGTAACACATGAGGAACAATATGCAGCTTTGAAATTCTGCTTTCGTCTCAACAGATCTTCAATTGAGACCTATACAATGTTACAGGAGGCCTATGGAGAGTCTGTTCTTCCCTGCAGCATAGCTTGAAGGTGGTTTAAAATGTTTAAAGAGGGAGTCAATCAATTTCAAAGCAAGGTGGACCCAGTGCTCCAGTTACTGCTCTTATGGAAGAAAACATCAACACTGCTGCTGCCATTGTGAGAGAGGATAAACGAATTATCTTAAGATCACTTTCTGAAATACTGAACATTTCATTGGGTGCCACATTTCCGTGAAGCAGGCTGGATGCTGCACCACAATAATGCGCAGCCTCATATTGCCAATGTTGCTGAATATCTTGCAAAAATCAACATAAAGCGGTAGCGTAGATGGTAGCGTGTCTGCCTCACGTTCAAGAGGTCCCGAGTTCGAATCTCGGTTAGGGTGAGTTACCTGGATAAGGTTTTTTCCGGGGTTTTCCCTTATTCTGATAGATGATGGGTAACTCTAAGCTCCATGGACCCCGGACTCATTTGAGCATCATTTCACCCATTTCATTCATCGTCCAATATGACTTAACGTTGGAGGACATAAATTACAATATAACTCACCATAGTCCGGACTGAGCCCCATGTGACTTTTTGTTATTCCCTAACTTGAAGAAATGCCTTCATGGGAGGCATTATCCATCATCAGAAGCAATGGTGAAGGCTACGGAGATAATTTTAAGGATCTCTCAAAAACTGGTTTCCAGCATGTCTTTGAAGACTGGTAGAAACACTGGGTCAAGTGCATCGCTTTCAGTGGAGACTATTTTGAAAAGGATCATCAAAATTATGAGGATGAATAAAGATATGTTGTCAAAAGAAATTATGATCGTTCTTTATTGAACAGCCCTTGTAGATCATAGTTATCCAAGATACAGTAAATTATCCATGGATAGAAAATAATTTTAGCTTACATTTGTTTGATATATTTAAGTGCTATTCTGTGATATAATATGAACATCTTTATAAAATATTCTATAATGCTTCAATATATAATGTGTATTTTGGTTGCAAAAGTGGGCTTTAAGAATAATGACTAAGGAATCGAGTAGAGCATCATGCAGAGAATTATTTAAAAAATTATAGGTCATGACTGCAGCAAGTATGTATATATTAGAAGTTAGCAACCATATAAGAGCAATAAGGCATCAGTTATAGGTTATGTGCGAAAATAAATTTTATTCTGACAAATAGGAGAGGAGTACACAAGAACCTTGTTTATCTGTCTCTTTTTAATCTGGATTTTCCGTTTATAAGATTGATGTTACTCAGGTTTTCATCATAAAAATTTGCCCATCCTTTGATAAAAAGACATAAATATAAAACATTAAAATGCTAGGACTGTAGGTTGCGTAAAGATTGTTGTTGGTCACATTCTTCAAGCTAACATTAAGTTCTATTACCATAGTCTTGATTACAGGACAAAACTGAAGTGTGTGAGATTACGTTTCATTTTCATGCCAGTCTTTATAGCATCATAAATTAAGACCTGAAGCTTTCCTGGCGACGAATATGCTAAAGTTGTTCTCAGGAAGCAAGTCAGGTGAAAAGACGATTAGAAATTGATGTTTCGGGAGTGTGCATCTCTCCCATCATCAAGATATTTATTAAATGTTACAACCACAAATGAATCACTAGATATAACACAAATATAAACACAGACAAAACACTATCAAAATTTGCAATACTGAACAAAAGACTTTTCAGTAAATTAAATGCCAGGTCAGGAAATGTTGTGAGTATAGAAAATTAATTGGGTCAAAGAAACGTAACTGCTTAACTTGATTGTCAACTGTATTGATCTGTGCTTCTTAAGTCAACGGATTTCTATTTTTAAAGCTGGTTTCCAAGAGGAGCTGAGCTGAAATCCAGCATCACGATTAAGCGTGCTCCTCTCGGAGGAAATGGCCAAAGCCTCCTTAATTCTCCACTCCCAGTAACTGTTGCATTTTGCCAAGATGGTTGTCTCCCGAAAGTTAGCTCTATGGTCCTTATCAAAACAATCCTCTGCCAGCCCAGACTTCTCAAGTTGCATTAAATGAATGCTCTGTTCATGTTCATTTATTCCTTCCGGTTTGTCCTATATACGGTGTCCCACATTCATAGGGAATGCGGTACACTCCCAGAACTTGGAAGTCCAGTTTGTCTTTCACTGGTCTCAACAGATGTTTGATCTTTGGAGGTGGCTTGTGGATGGTCCTGATGTGTTTGGCGAGAATTATGCTGATTCTGCTGGATAAGTTGCCGGTAAATGGGAAGCAGGCTGTAATGGTAGGTTTATCTGACGCTTGATGTATTAAAGGTTTGCCTTTCCTAGCTTTGGTGATCGAGACTGCTGATTTTGCCGGATAGATGCAGACGGGATGCAGGCTGTAGCGGTAGGCTTATCTGACGCTTACTGTATTACAGGTTTCCCTTTCCTAGCTTTGGTGACTGAGGCTTCAGTGTCATATTCGGAGTAGCTGTTTTGACCGAAAGTGAGTCTCAGGTGCTGTAATTCCTGTTTTAAGTGGCTGGGATCAGAGATAGACAAAGCTCTGTGGGCCAGTGTATTGAGAACTCCCAGACTTATGATGAAAACTTAAGCGTTCAGATAGACATCGGTGTGTGTAGGCTTGCGGTATACAGCATGCCCCAGTGTACTGTTGCTGTTTTTTGAAACAAGAATGTCCAGGAATGGAAAAGTTCCATCCTTCTCCACTTTCATGGTAAACTGTATTTGAGGTTGAAGGCTGTTGAGATGCGCAAGAAAGCTTAGGCAAAGTGTCTGATTCATGTGGCCAAATTACAAAAGTGTCATCCACGTATTTATAGAAATTCGATGTTTTAAGTGGAGCTGTGCCAAGTATTTCATGTTCTAGGTGTTCCATATAGAAATGAGCTTTAGCTGGTGACCAAGGGGAGTCCATTGCTACTCCATCTACTTGTAGACAATACTCTAATTGGATATATAGAACTTGATATTCCATTAATACAGCATTAATCTAACTTTGGCATTTGAAGTTAAGGATCTTCCATGCATAAATACATAATTCTACTAGGACTCGTGTTAAATAATTAAAACAAATTACATATAATTACTTTTTAAAATTAAAATGCAAAAAATAAACATAATTGATATTGAGTGCATGAACCCTCAAACTTAAGAGGCATAGACAAAGTGAAATGTGTGCAGTAAGGTGGACGAGAAGCTACTTGAACTTGTGCCCTGAAGCCATCTTTCATTCTTTGTCCATCTACAAGGAAGTTACAACATTGCGCTCTTTTCACTTCAGTCATAGGGGTAAACATGGACGATAGAAAATCACACATCCCTTACGTGTGGAAGAAAATGTCACCTTGTCTGAGAATACCATATTATTATAGTTGTGATGGGCATTTTGCTCTACATACACAAGACGAAGATGTGCTTTAGCTGCCATTCGCACATGAAGTCCTGTATCATTTACACGTCACAGAGCTGTTCAAGCTGATCCAGGGAAACGCAAATTGGCCTTAAATTTCAGAAGCAGTTGGAAAAGGTTCCTCTCTGCTACTGCAATTAAAGCTGCATCCATTTCAGGAGTCGACAAATGTCCTCTCGCTGAACCAGGACAACAGCATTCAATCTCTTCCGTGGATAATCTCACCCACCTCTGAGCTGTAGATGCAGGGATTCTAATATGAGCTGCAGCTGCATGAGCAGACAAACCTACTGTGTGTTTCAAATGGGAAGGTGTTTGTCCTTGAGCGCTACTAATCTCTGTTTCATATAACCTTGCCCCGCTGACATGTACCACTCCGCATTCAACTACCTTCCCCCCTCGCTCTAATTGGCTAATGCTTTCTCGCCATAGGCCATAGGCGGTGCCTTTCCCTCACATTTAAACCTGCAGTAAATGTCATAATAATTGCCGGGAAGATAAATAAAATCATACAAATAAGGATAGGAAGGCATGCAAAAATACAAGTTTATAATGAAACTCAGCAAGTTGAAACTGAATGACTGAGCAATGTAACTGAAACAAGTTTATAATGAAAGGCCTTCGGTCTTTTCCACTGGGATATTTTTTAACCAGCATGCATACCTTTCAAAAATGCTTGTCTTTCAGTCTTAAAAGTCGTGTCACGCCATATCTTACTTTTCGTGTGTTCTTCATTCTCCCAAGTCTCCTCAAGGTAGTATATTTTGCGACTTCTTTCTCGGTACAGTCTGACTGTCCTTAAATAACGTCTTCCCCACACAGCAATATCGCCTCTGTTTTTTAGCACATTTTTCATTCACAAACCCCAGCTGTATAAGCAATCTGCTGAAATTTGGTGAATCTGCATCCTCATTTACAGCAGACGAAATGTTATTTATGTTAGGGAGTTAGTTTCTAAAGAAAAAACTATGCACATGACGACGCACAGCACTTTTCATGTATTTTCTCCGAGCACGCACTTTTGTTTATTCCTGCTTTTGCCTGGAGTGGTAAGTTTTCCTTTTTCTCAATTTCACATCGCAATGTTCCTACGGATCTAACACTCACACCTGTAACTTCAGAGCACAGCTGTTCGACTTCTCTCACTGACAAAGACGGATTCTTCTCTGTGAGTACATTAAACACATGCACCATAATTCTTTTTCCGCCTGTTTGTAAAGATTTACCCTTGCGATACTTCAGCGAAAAACTGGCGGTAGACTCTGTCATTATACATATAAGTACACACGCAATAAACAATCAATAAAATAATTTAGCTTTCCCTCTCGGCACAACAACCTTCGAATGGCGATACATGACTAATCCAGTTCAAAACAAGATCAGTGATAAAAGTCATACAAACAAATATGTCACCACTACTGCTAAATTATGTGCTATCCTGCCATGTGCTTGAAAGCAAAGGAACCTCCTCTTTACTTCGTTTAAGAATTAACATGCATTTCAGATAAATCAACTCTGTTGCGTAATATATTTAATTCAAATAGTTACAAAAATATAAATTTGACAATTCTCTTCCAACATACATCGATATATCACGATGTTAATTAACGAACTAATTTTTACCGCACGACGGTCTTTACCACAACAGCAGCCAAGAAGAGGTGATTAGGTCATGTGACTGTTAAGAGATACGGGGCAAGCTTACGTGAAACAAGGATTAGGTGAGCAACCAATCGGAGTCCTGTGGTGTTGTCATATTGCATTCCCACTAAGTGGTGTGTGAGGAGCGCCAACCTAATCAATCTGTATCTTCGCGCTAAGACAAAAATTCACATTTTGCCAAAACTGATCCATGTGGAAGGTACAGAGTAATGTATCTAACATAACCATGAAAACCCCATATTTTAGCTCAAATAGTTTTTCTAATACAAATAAATAAACAAACCACTATTACCTGTATTATAACAATACATCCCGACGTAAGCACTGTATGAACATCATTATCCGTTGGCATGTATGCGTGTGTCTATTTGTAATTACTCAGAACTGAAACGTAAATATTTGATATGACGTGACAAAAGAATTACTTTGAATAAGCCAATTCAAGCGAGAGGAAACAATAAATTTCCTGCTGCCCTTGCAGAACGTGTCTGGTCACATTATATCCCAGCATACAATTCACAGTGGAAACTGAAGAGGACTGTACTCTACCTTTTTTGGACCTTAAAATCACAAAAAGCAATGAAAAACTAGAATTTGGTATCCATAGAAAAGCAACACACACAGATAATTACATCAAAGCAAATAGTTTTAACTCAATTCCACACAAACATGCCACCATCAACAGTCTCACATACAGATTAATAAATCTACCCCTCAGCCAGCAAGAATATCAAAAAGAATACCATCAAATCTTAAAAACGGCAATTAAAAATGGATTTGGAAAAAACCTTGTAGATAAAAAACTAAAATCATTCAAACTTCAAAAGAGATTAAAACAGATCACAGCTCTCACACCAATAAAACAAGAAATTAGATTTGCTAAATTTACTTACCACCCCTGGGCCACAAAAAAGTTCCAAAAAATATTCAAGAAATACAATATAACATTGGCACCAAAAAACAATTACAACATTAAAAACCTACTTCACAGTAATAATACTGATAAGATAAAACCAGAGGAAAAGTCAGGCATTTACAAGATTAAGTGTAAAGACTGTGAAAAAATTTACATAGGGAGGACAAAAAGAAACATAGGCACTAGAAAGAAAGAACACTTCAGGCACTTAAGATACAAAAATATTGATAAGTCTGAAATAGCAGCTCATTTCTGTTCTGAAAATCATGAAATTGAAGACAACACCGAATTACTAAAATACATACAAAAACATAGTGAACTCGTCATATGGGAGAGAATATACATACAAAAACATAAAAACCAAATAATGAACTTTGAAATCCCGCCAGAAGAGAATCCCACATTTAAGTTCATCACTAAATCAACAGATGGCAGCAGCAACTCCAGAATAACCTACACCACTGGATCAAGCTTTAGTCGCATAAGAGCCGAAGATGCAAACGATGATTTGCAAAACATGTCCTCAAAATAGGTACGAAAGTGAAGCAGATGTGTAATAAATACGACTCATCTATAAATTAATACTTATGTTGTTGTTCACTAATGGCACTGGGGATTAGTTGATCTGCATCATTTTCCCCCTGGCTTCCCAATATAAAGTCTGTAGGTTGTCACTTTTGAGTCCTTTGCATTTGTGCAGATGAAGTTTGTTCATGATGACATCCTCTTTGCAGATAGTGCACATGGGTGTAGATATGCAGTGTATTTTATGAAGGTGTTCTGCAAGACAATCATGGCCATTGGGGCTCGCCCCATAGCTCAGTCAGTAGAGCACCCGCCTGCTGTATGAGGGGTCCCGGCTTCAATTCCTGACTGGGTGTGGAGATTTTTCTCCAACCAAGATGACTCTCCATCTTCCCCAGAGTCTGGAAGTATGAGAGTGTGAATGTGTGCATGATCTAATGATTAAAACCCAACGAATATGAGTTAACACCTTCGATATGTTCCAAAGAAGAACGGCCGCCGATATGACCAAGATAATTCCTCATCTTCCTCAGAGTCTGGAAGTATGAATGAGAGTGTGAATGTATACGTGATCTAATGATTAAAACCCAACGAATACGAGTTAACACCTTCGATATGTTCCAAAGAAGAACGGCTGCCAGTATGACCATTGCAGTTAAAGGCAGGGTATAAATGGAATTAAAATAAAAAATCATGGCCAGTTTGCATTCTAAATAGGGCCACTGCAGTTTTCCTTGGCAAATTCTGTACGTCAGCAGAATTTTTTGAATTACACCTTTATTTGTGTTGAAGTTTTGAGTCACACTTGTTTACACTCACCTTCACTTATTATTTTTAAAAAATGCTGGAACATTTTCCAGGACATTCGCCCTCTTCCTCTGACTCTCCCCTTTCCTTTCCTCTTCCTTCTCCTGTAATTGATCCTGTTGCCATCTGGTGTTAGGAGCGCAAAGTTTTAACACTTCATTAAGTGGTGGGATTTCAAAATTTATATCATGTTCACTGTTTTTAATTATGTGGATTTTTTCCCAGATGTCTAATTCTATTGGTGATTCTAATGGTTTCAACAGTTTTATATTTTGCCCAATGTTGTGGGTTTCTTTCCAAAAATGATGTGAAACAGCGGATTTGTCTATTTGTTTTAGTTTTATGTTTCTCTGGTGTTCCTTTAGCCTGATCTCCAAGTGTCTCTTCAATTTGCCTATGCAGCACTTTTCACAATCCTCACAATTGATCTGATAGATTGCAGATTTCAGTGTGTTTTGAATTGTATTCTTAAGAGGTTTGTTTAGAATGCTCTTCAGGTTGAATTTATTCTATGGGACCAGTTTTATATTGAATTTTTTTAAGATTATTTCAAATTTTTTAAAAGCCCAGGGGTGGTAAGTAAATTTTTTATATTTCCAATTTTGGTTTGAAAGGGGTGTTAGTGTTGTATTTGACGAGATTTCTTTTTGCCTTTCTTTCTTTTTGAGCATGTTCCTAATGAGATCAGGGTTGAAACCATTTTCCTTTGCTACTCCTAATATATACTCTCGTTCTTTTTGAAAATCCTCCTTGCTCAATAGGACACTGTATAAACGTTGGATCAAGCTTCTGAAGACCGCCAGTTAATGTGAAATTGGGTCGCAACCATTCCTCTTAATGTAATTGTCCACATGTGTGGGTTTTCTATGTGTTCCAAATTTTAAGCTATTATGGTCTCTCATGATTTTTAGGTCTAGGAAAGGTAGGATGTTGTTTTCTTCTATTTCCACTGTAAATTTTATGTTGCTATCCTGTATGTTCAAAAGTTTTAGGGAGTCTTCTCTTTGTTTTTTAGGAATGATAGCAAAAATGTCGTCTACATATCTTCGCCAGAATTTGTAAATTTGGGGGAAGGCTTTTACTATATGGACTTCAAGGTGACTCATATATAAATCTGCTAGCAAGGGTGACAGTGGGCTGCCCATTGTGAGGCCCTTTGACTGTTGGTAGAATTTTTTGTCGAACGTGAAGAAATTGTGTCGAATGCATAGTTCTGTCAAATTTATGATGTTGCCTATTTCTGTAGGGTCTAATGTGATTAGATTCAGCCATTTTCTGAGGTTTGGTATTTTTTCAAACGGGATACTTGTGAACAGTGATTTGACATCGAAAGAGACCATTATGTAGTTTGAAGGAATATTGTAGTCCTGTAGTTGATTTATGAGTTCTAAGGAGTTCTGTATTCCCAAACTCTCGAATTTCTGGAATGATTTTAGTTTATTAACTAACCATTTAACAAGGCGGTATGTGGGTGAGTTGATACCATTTATGATTGGTCTCATGCTGTTATCATCCTTGTGTACCTTTGGCAAGCAGTATAATCTCGGGTTGGTAGATTTTAGAATGCGTTTTTCAGTTTCTGTCAGTATGCTGTTATTAGTAAGAGCTTTATTTACTAAGTTTGTGTATTTGTTTAGGGGATTTTTGGGAATTTCTTCATAGTCCGAACTGTTTAGCAAAAAGTTAGCTCTCTGTTTATAGTCCTCAAGTTCCATGATTACTGGGGAATTGCCTTTGTCAGCTTTTAGATACACCACTGGTTTCTTGTTTAGGTTCCTAATTATTTTATTATTGTTGTTATTCTGTTTGGGCTGTAACTGTTTTACTATGTCTATACTTTCCAACTTGGCTTTGATTTTGACTTCTGTTTTGAGGTTATGTGTCACTATTTCAATGTCAGCGATAAACTCGTCTTTATTCTGAGAAAAACTTACGCATGTTTTGAAACCTTTCAGAAGTAGCTTCATTTCTTCGACTTTAAAGGTCTGTTGAGATAAATTTATTACAGTGGTTGTTTCTTTATTTTGTCAGTTATTTTTCTGTTGTGTCGTGTACCCAATTTGGCATAATTTTAACTGATTTAGTTTCTTCAAGTTTCTCATTCTTAATCTTCATGAATCTGTAATTTTTCATGCATATGCATTTCAAAATTTTGCCACGTCTGAATTCCTAATTGTTTTGATAATTTTAAGCGTAGGTCGTATAATTCCAGGTCTATTTTATTTATGATGCTGTAGTGTTTTGAAATCGCTAACTCTATCACGTAATTTTCTATCATTTGTTGGTGTTTGCTGTTGTCTTTGGATTTTACAGTTTGCCGGACAAATATTGGGGTGACTTTATGTTTTAGGCATAGTTTCAAAAACTTGATATCCACTGCCGCGTAACTTCTTTTGGTATGTAGTTCTATGATCCTTTTTAAATCCTTCTTTGCACAACTTAAGTCAGTGTTGAATTTGATAAAGTAATTTCTTACCTCGTTTCCACGTGAGTTCGTCACATTGCTTCTTTGGTTTGTGATACCAAATAAATTAAATATTACAAATAGAAGCATTATTAACAGTGAAGATTTCTTCATTTGCTAGTTGATCTGCACATTCATTGCCCAAAAGTCCAACATGGGCTGGGATCCATTGCAAGGTGACATGACTTCTTGATTCAACAGCTTTAATTAAACTTATTTCTTTTATGTTTCTTGTTGTTTTGTTTTTATAATTTACCATCCCATCTATGACCGATTTTGAATCTGTTAAGATAACTATGTTTCCTTTTATGTACAGTCTGTATAGAATGTTCTGCAGAGCTGCTTTTATGGCTGTTAGTTCTTCATCATAATGGTTTGAAGATTTGTCTTGTGTGTCAACTGTGCAAAATATTTGCAGTATACTCCTGCACCAGCATCTTGTTTGTTAATAAAGGATCCATCTGTATATTGTGACTTTGTGGGTTTGTGAAATTAAAAGTCCAGGTTACAGACACCAAAAATTGCTCTTTATTTCCGTAGAAACACACTTTGTCAACTTTTAGTCACTGAATTATGTCACATACACAATAAAACTTGCAAGGTCAACGACCACAACACAGCTGTTCATGCACGCGAGTTCAATTACCGACTGACTGCAAGGGGCGGAAGGTGGCTCCCTTTTTATAGCTGACTCACTATCCGGAATGTTCTCAAACAATCAAGATGGCACTAGAAGAAAGACGAACTCTCTAGAAATCTGTCTCCTTCCCCTACCATTTCGGCAAGCTTTTATTTCCACACTGCACTGCCCGTCTCTTTGATCTCATTGCCCATGCTGTCTCGAATCAACAATGCGCTCGCAACAATATATTCGGAGCCACTCTTTTTCTGGATATCTTTTATTTTCTGTAGCTATTGCTCTCATTTCATCTGGTGAATTGTTCTGTTTATGTACTGTACACATCAGATCATTCTTATCATATATATCAATATATTCTGTTGGGCTCGTTTCCTCTATTGTTATATTGCTATTATGTTCTTGTGTTTTCAGTTATTGATGTATGTTCTGAAGCTCGATTGCTTACATTATCCGCTGTGTGATACCACTTGTATCTATTTCTATTAACTTGTAGTTTTTGTGCTAAGGTAATTGCCTTTAGTTCATGTTCCAATTCTATGGCCATGTTTTTTGTGAAGCTTTGTAGTATCGCAATTGGTGGTGTTTTTACAGCTCCTGTTATTATTCTTAGCATATTATTTTGTGAAGTTTCTAGTTTTCTTTTGAGTTTCTTGTTTACTGTTGCCAACAGTTCTCCAAATAGTAGGTTGGGTTTTATATATGTTTTATATGTGTTAATAAGGAAGTCCATATTTTCACCACATTTTATTCCTGCTAGGCATATTAAGATGTTGTTCTTTTTGTTGATCTAATTTGTTACATTGTTTACATGTTCTTTCATTGATAGTTTTTGGTCTAGTTCTTTTCCTAGATATGTTGTTGTAGTCGCTTCTTGTAATTTTTTGTTATTGATTTGCAGACATATATTTTCTGTTTTATGTTGCATTGTGAACAGTTGATACTGAGTTTTTTCTGTGTTTATCTCCATATTGTTAAGTTAGTCCATTGTTCCAATATTATGATTGCATTCTCCATTGTTGTCTGTATCTTTTTATAATGTTTCCCAGAACTTATATTCTTTTCCGAGGTCCATATTACTAGGTCATCGGCATACATTCCCACTTGTATGTTATCTATTTTTTTCAGTGCATCTTCTGGGTCGTTTATAAATATATTGAAGAGAATAGCACGGGTAGTGCAACTCTTGTACAAAATTGAATCGAGAATATATTGACACATTGCTTCACTCACCATTGCTTCACTGTCCCTACGCTTCTTTCAAGTTTATACTTTGAGTGCAACTCTTGTTTGTTTCCATTTGGATGTGGCTGTTTTGTACTGCACTGCAAACCATCTTTGGGATAAGAAGGCTTGAAACCAATTTAGCATGTGGCCTGATATGCCATAAGTTTTTATCTTGTATAGCAGAATTTCTCGCCATACTGTATCAAATGCACCTTTGAAATAAACTAATAGTGCTAGAGTAGCCTTATTTTTATTAAAAATTTGTTTAATCTCCTGTGTGAGTCTTATGACCTGATGAACTGCTGAGCTGTCTTTCCTAAACCCGGCTTGTTCAAGGACTAATACGTTTTATGGTTCCAGGTAAAATGTCAATCTTGTAGTTATCATTCTTTCTAGGAGTTTTGCTATGATTGAAGTTAACGATATCGGCCTGTAGCTATCCATCGATTGTGCTGGTTTTCCTTTCTCCTTGATGGGTATCATTTTTGCTTTTTTCCACAGTGTTGGTTTGTTATTTCTGGTTGTCCAAATGTTACTGATAATGTTTAATAGGGTGTGAAGTGTTTCATCTTCTACATTTTTTAGTAGCTCTGGATGTATATTATCAGGACCTGGACTCTTATTTTTTAGTGTCCTTATTGCTTGTTTTATTTCTGGAAATGTAAATGGCTCATTGAAGATATTCTGGAAGTTAGATGTATCATCAAGGTTATTGTTTCTTAGGTATTTATTTTTTATGTAGTAGTTAGTTTTGTAGTATGTTGCTAGTTTTTCTGCTATAAGGGTGTCTTCATATATTTCTTTATCATCAACATTTAATGGCTGACTTTGTTGGTTTTCTCTTTTTATTTGTTTAATATAGTTGTGTACTTTAGTACCCTTATGTAAGCATCATAACAACTATCATATTACGAACTTTACTGATTGTTGTGTGTGAAATAAGTATATCTAAAATAAATAGCTGCCATGTGTTTGCTACTTGCAAGGAGCGAACGTGTGACCCTCACTAAGGAGTAATCTACATTTTGCTACAGTGGAACACACAGGGAAGATGGCAGGTTTACTCGTGCTTTACAATCCAAACCTTTTCATTTTTTGTGTTGCTAATATTTTTAATGAATAGTGATAATTTTTTTGTTGAAGAAGCTTGAGTTATGTATTTGGTTACGATGACTGATCATATGAGTTAGTAATTTATTTATTTATCAGATTTGGAACTTTGAGAACTTGCCGTCGCTACACAACTGTATCATCAATGATGTAAACATAGCATTGTGCAGAGTAACACATGAGACAAGTTTGATATTTTGGCTCTTCTTTCTAATATGCGACGTGGCGATTTTTTTTAATTCGTTCACACTTTTTGATGTTTTTATATACAACCATGATTTTTAATAAAATGTCTTTACTTTTTAGTGCAATTTCGTGTTGGAGGGCATTCTTTTAACGTTATTAATTGTTTATTTTCTTACTGCGTAATGTAGCCATATTGAAGAATTCAGTGCAGCCAAACTACAAAATTTGCACCACATAGCTAACAAAACACTAACATCATTTGAGCAGACTAAGTTATCGCCCGGTCAAATTTTGTTACTCATGCACTGCTTTGCACATAAACAATTGTACAAAACAACAATAATGGAGTGCTCCGTAGGAAATACATGTATGAGTTTGCTGACTGTATCAGACTGGTTCGGCTACTGCCGCGAAATGTGCATGATGTCAAATGACACCAAGTATACTGCAAGGGGAAAAATTGGCAGTCCCAGCAACATCTTTCAAAACGACAAGTACAAAATAGGACGACGCAAGTTTCATGGGCGCTGCAATTAGACTGTAGAGCGTATTTGCATCCCTCCTGTTGGGGCATATTGTCATCTGCACCTCATTTGTTTCCACGTTGATCATTCCCAAGATCCAGTTGCCCTCAACGAAGCACCCACAATGAAACTTGCGTTGTCCTATTTTACATTCGTCGATTTGAACAACATGGCCAGAGCCGCCAATTTTCTCCCTTGCAGTATACTTGGTGTCATTTGACATCATGCACACTTCGCGGCAGTAGCCGAAACAGTCCGATAGCTACAGTCTGCCAACTCATACATGTATTTCCTATGGAGCACTCCATTATTGTTGTGTTCTAGGATTGTTTATGTGCAAAGCTGTGTATGAGTAACAAAATTTGACCAGCCGATAACTTAGCCTGCTCAAACCATGTACCTTTGCACACAGACTGCGTCACTTATGTCTGGGGCAGTTTTACAGAGGTTGGCCACAAGTTTTACATATCTTTCTCATGTTGGCTGCAGCACGATAACCGGCTGGTCGTCTGCTTGCACATGCACGTGCACCTTTGTACTTAGAAAATATTCTCGCGTCACACAAAAGAAAGTTTCTCCGATATTTCAGACACGATTCCCCCACCCCCACACAGTGTAAATTACCTCTTTTGCCATGTGAGTTGTTAACCATTGCTTTGCATCATATTAGCTCAGCTGTTTCACTGTCTCTCTCTCTCTCTTTTGCGATTGGCTGCAGTTACTGTTTCCATTTGTAATTGCAAATAACATATGTTAAATTTCCGCTTAAGTTTTATGACATTATGATAATGCTTCATAAATTCCTTTGTGATTGGCACCGTAATCTATTACTCAATTTCCTGGACCAGAGACTACAACTTCTAGTTTTCACTCCAGACAGAGATGTGTACAAAAGCAATTTATTCTGTAGTAATCTGACTAATTCTATATCTGGTATGAGTGCCTTTTCATCTGCCATTTGATACTGATAATATTGGTAAGGCATCTCAAACTTAGGCCAGTCTTTCTACAATATGTCTTACTGTCTGCATCAAAATATTTTTCAAAACATAGGTGTGCAGTGGTTTGCTTTATGATAAGATGGGCATACAAACTTTCTGTGACATAATGCCTAATCATAAAGCTTAAGTGATGAAATTCATGTTGAACTTAATATATTCAGGTTCTTCTGTCTGAAGTAACACTTTTTCACAAATCTATTTGTACAAAACTATTACAAAATGTATTTTTAAATGTTAAATTACAAACTCTGACCTGTAAAGCAGCATTTGAGTTGCCTAAAATAGTATTGGCAATTTCATTATAATAAGCAAGTAAAATATCTGGAATTTTTGGTTCGCTAGGCTTTTCTGGAACACTTGTTGTAGTACTTGTACTTGCAGCATTTGTTGAAGATGAAGCAGATGTTGCTGTGCTAGAGGATGAAGTGGCTGATGATGTAACTGCAGTTCTAGTTTCCTCACTTTTTGGATGATGTAAATTTGATTCTAGTGGAAGGTCAGGATACATATAGGACACTGAAAACAAAAATAAGTTATTTATCTACTTCTGGATCTCAACAAAAGAGTTCAAACTGTTATAAAATTAGATATGCTACATTTAAATGATTTTCTTCATTTGCTCTTCTACTAACTAATCTTACAATAGCTTTTTATTTTATTTACTTCTTGCTTATACAAATAAAGCATCCATTCAAATTAACATTTCATATAATATATGACACTCAATGCCACTATATGATGGCTTCTAAATTCTACACCCATTGTATACCACAAGAAAAATTAATAGTGACTCCAGTTGAGAAAGGTATAAATATATAAAGGATATTCAAACAGAAACGAGCCAGAGTCTGGTAGTCTGCCTCACGTTCAAGCGGTCCCAAGTTCGAATCTCGGTCAGGGTGAGTTACCTGGATAAGGTTTTTTCCGGGGCTTTACCTTATCTTTCAAGACAAATGTTGGGTAACTCTAAGCTCCATGGACCCTGGACACATTTGAGCATCATTTCACCCAATTCATTTACCGTCCGATATGACTTAACGTTGAAGGACGTAAATTACAAACACAAAAAACAAAGCAAACAAAAAAAAAAAAACGTCTGGTATGCAGCACAAATCAATGACAGGATGGTAACATCATGGCATGTGTAACAAAGTGTTGTTCTGACCAGAGTATGGAAGTTCACAGCCCATCGCTAGACGGCACATGTGCACGTCAAGTGACTTATACAAAGCTAGCAGCAGCACGCATCAATCGTCCAATGCTACCAATCACATTGCAAACAGTGAAATGGAGACGTCAAAAGAAGAGCAAAGAGATGTTCGTTTTCTGACAGCAGGAGTAGGAGCTACGAACATTTATCAACAGATGTCACAAGTGTACGGCAAACACTGCATATCCCTTGCAAGGGTCAAGGCGTGGCACAAGTACTTCAGGGGTGAACAGGTGTCGTTAGCTGATGATGCATGGTCTAGACCACCACACTGCATTACCGATGACATCGTCCAGCTGGTTGATGCACTCATTACCCAGGACCACCGAGTGACAGTGAAAACCATAGCTGCCGAGGTTGGCCTGAGCATCGGAAGTGTTCACACTATCATGAAGGAACGACTGCTCTAGGGCCAAGTGTGCGCCCAATGAGTGCCCCACAGTCTTCAACTACACCAGGAAGCATGTCGAATGGCCCACTGTCTTGGTCATCTGCAGTGCTAGGCTAGGGAAGGGAATGAATTCCTGGCACAAGTGGTGGTTGGACATGAGTCATGGTGTCATCACTTCGAACCAGAATCAAACCGACAAAGTCTCCAGTGGAAGCATTCAGGGACACCATCACCAAAATAAGCCAAGGCCATCCACACAAGTGCAGGATAGGTTATGCTGACCTTCTTTGAACAAGATGGCCCCCTTCTGATACATTTCCTGCTGCACGGGATAACAGGAATGCCCAGTGTTGCTCACAATCCTTGGCCAAACTTCGCCAAGTGATCAAATCAAAACCACCAGGCAATTTCACCCGTGGGGTCATTCTGCTCTATGACACTGCAAAGCTTCATAAAGCCAACACAGATGCGCCAATCCTGCAGAAATTCAAATGGGGAGTACTTGGCCACCTTCCATACAGGCCAGACATCTCTCCCTGTGATTATGCCATTTTTGGTCCCCTTAAAAAAGCTCTGAAGGGCAAACGATTCATCTCGGACAATGACGTCCAGCTGTAGTTCGGAACTGGCTCACATCACAGCCCTGGGACTTTTATGAGATAGCCATTCACTGCCTTGTGTCACAGTGGAACAAGTGTCTCAACAGCCAGAGCCAATACTTCTGACATACAGGTAGTGGTTTCTGTAATTATGTCTCTGGCTTATTTCTTTTTGAATGTACCTAAAATGAAATTCAAACCAATAACAAAGAATATCTCGAAAATTATTAGTGCCAGAATAAATTTAATTTAACATCAATTATGTGTTTTAACAAAATCTATCTTCCCTGCCGTGCTAGGGGTCCCGGGTTCGATTCCCAGCGGTGGGGGTGCAGATTTTTCTCCCACCAAGATAATTCCGCATCTTCACCTGAGTCTGGAAGTATGAATGAGAGTGTGAATGTGTGCGTGATCTAGTGATTAAAAACTAAAGATAACGAGTTAACACCTTCGGTATGTTCCAAAGGAGAACGGCCGCCGATATGACCATAGCAGTTAAAGGCAGGGTATAAATGGAACAAGGAAAACAAAAAATCTATCTTTTTGTGCAGTAACATTAAGTCTCTTAATTTGAAAATATAAATTGGAATTAACACCGTGAAGTAGCAAATTAGTTAAAATTATACTATGAGTTTACTGACACGCTCTGAACTTCACATTCCACAAATTTTCTTTCAATGCATTTCGCCTCCACTTGAAGGCGTTATCATGAAACTGTCGACCGGCTAGAACCTTAGTGTTTCAGCTGATCACGGTTCTCTGGAGACAAGACATCTGGCAACAATCCCATGAGGCTAAGTGAAGTATTTTCTTCTGATGATATGTCAAAATTCATTAAGTATGTTTTCAATTTCTTTATACAAATGTTTTCCCAGAAGTTTAATTCTTGGTTATGATCCCAGAAATGTGCTGCTACTGTGGATTTATCTGTTTCTTTTTGCCTGATGTTCCTAAAGTGTTCTTTTAGCCTGGTTTCAATGTTGTATTTCATCTTTCCAATGTATATCTTTGTCCAAGCAATTAATTCTTAAAATACCTATTTCTTTACCAGAGGAATTTTATTTTTTTTTTGTTTTTGATGAGGTTTCTGATATTGAATTTCTTTACAGGTACCAGGGTGATGTTAAATTCACTGACAATCTTTTGAAACTTTCTGGTTGCCCATGCGTGATATGTGAATTTCTTGTATGTTTTTTTCTTCTCCCTAACAGCTGTTAAGGTGGGTGATCTCATTCAACTGTTTTTGTCTTTTTTGCTGAAACCGTTTATCACCGTTTCTATTATTTTGGTATATTCAGTCATGAATTCCTTTTCATCCACAAGTACATTAATCAGTCTATGTGCTAAGCTATTGATGACTGCACATGTTTGAGGTCTTAAGGTGAAACTATTGGTTTTGATGTAGTTGTCTACATGTGTGTCTTTTCTGTAAATACCAAATTTCAACTTGTCATTATCTTTAATTATTTTTAGGTCCAGAAAAAACTCATGTTATTCAATTCTATTTCCATTGTGAAATTGATGGTGAATTCCTGAAAATTTAATAGTTTTAGGGCATCGTTGCTGTGTTTCTTATTGATTATTGCAAATATATTGTCCACATATCTGACTTAGGTTTTGAAGATGGGAAGGTTAAACTAATATGAAGTTTGAAGTGGCTCATGAATAGGTTGGGCAGAAAAGGTGACTCACAGTGACTACGGTGACTCAGTTGACTCATAGTGTAATTTTAATTATGTGTAGTCTCCATCTTATGTTTTACCAGTTACAGACTATTCACAGAAAATTCAAAACTTGGACTTTGCTACAATTGGAAGTGTCTTTGCTTGCATTACTGCTCGAAATGTACGGGGTGTATATAAATAAATATCGGGGTTTTAACTCTTTATAATATTTATTACATTAAACTTACAGTTATAAATGATATGTCAAATGAAAACGCAACTCAAACAGTTTTGTTGTTGGTACCAGTGCACATGTGCATACAATGTTTCTGCTGCAATCCGCTAGACAGCAGTAGTATCAAAGATGGTGACTAGTAAACAGAAAGTGTTTTGTGTTTTGCAGTTTGCAAAGACCAAACCTGTAGTTACTGTGCAACGTGCATTCTGCATTAAGTTTGGTTGTGATCCTCTTAGTGAGAATAACATTCGTAGAAGGTATAATCAGTTTGAAGATACCAGCTGCCTTTGTAAAGGGAAGAGCACAGGATGACCAAGCGTAAGTGAAGAGACTGTTGAGCGAGTGAGAGAGTTGTTCACTCGTAGCCCAAAGAAATCAGTCTGGAAGGCTAGTCGTGAATTACAAGTTCCTGTGTCGACTGTTTGGAAAGATGTAAGAAAATGCTTATGGTTACATCCTTACCTTTTACAGTTATTACAGGCTCTAAAGCCAACAGACCATGGATTACGTGCCAAATTCGCAAACATGTTTCAAGACGACGACAATTTTATGGATCGTGTTGTCTTCAATGATGAATCGACCTTTCAGCTTAGTGGACATGTTAACACTCATAATGTGCGCATCTGGGGCTCAGAAAATCCTCACAAGATGGTACAAATGCAATGAGATTCCCCTAAAATGAACGTTTTTTGTGCCACATCCCGGCGAAAAGTTTATGGGCCTTTCTTTTTTGGTGAACCTACTGTAACTGGCACTTTTTACCTTGATACACTAGAGCAATGGCTCGTCCCTCAGTTGGAAGAAAATGCCCCAGAGAACTTCATTTTCCAGCAAGATGGTGCATAACGAAGTACGCGATTGGTTGAACGTCACTGTACCCGAGAGCTGGAAAGGCCACAAGGGCCCCAATGACAGGGCTTGCTATGCATGGCCTCCACGTTCTCCTGACCCAATGTCATGTGATTTTTACCTTTGGGAATTCAGCAAGGATCGTGTGTATGTGCCTCCACTACCAGCTGACCTCCCTGAATTAAGAAACCGGATTGAAGCAGCTGTTGCTACAATTACTGAATGCACACTTATTAATGTTTGGGAAGAACTCGGCTGTAGACTTGATGTCTGCCGTGTGACAAAGGGCAGTCACATTCAGCATTTATAAGGTTCTTGGTAAAACTGTTTTGAGTTGCTTTTTCATTTGAAATATCATTTATAACTGTAAGTTGAATGTAATAAATAGTATAAAGAGTTAAAACCCCAATGTTCATTTATATACACCCTCTAAATTTGGGAACATCTTATGGTTTACTAGCAAAATTGTGAATTTAGTGTCACTGTCATGTTGCCATGGTAGCTCAACTGGTTGGAGAAACAGCACAGACAGCCAAAAATCCATAGCTACAGCATTGAATATTGCAGTCTTAATCTAATTTAACAACTTCAGCCTGCGAATAGCATGCGTGCAGGAATAAATAATATTTATGTTGTTAATGAGTACAGATTATGATACAATAAAGCACAAAATTAATATAATTTTGAGTCGAACTAGTACTCCATGTTCCATACATTGCTAGTGTTTACCTAGATTGCATTTAGTTAGGACCTTCCTAACTTCTTCAGCTAATGTCAATGTATTTCAATTGGGTGAACTCTTTGGTGGCAATTGAGGTGTCTATTGGTGTCCTGATGAACTTGATGATCGGGTTCTCATCAGAACTCTTCTATTTCGACACCACCTTTGATGAGAAACCACACTTCAAGTTCATCAGTACAGCAAAAGAGATGCACCAATTGCCACCAAGGCATTCACTCAATCAAAATTCAATAGTTGAGAGCAGCTGAGGATGTTAGGAAGGACCTATCAAAATGCGTTCTAGGTAAACACTGGCAATATATGGAGCAGGGTGTACTATACTGGTCGCCAAACTAGAATGTGATTGACAGTAAACACATGGCAAAATGCTGTAAATAAATAGGAGGGGATGAGTACATCATAACGGTTGTCATAGTAACTATTAGAGGGACCAACTAGTTGAGACGTTTCCATGACAATGTTAGATGCTAAACCTTGGTTGCCAATATTCTGACACATGCTTGGCATGACCTGTGGAAGAGCGAGTTATGCAAATGCTGCAGTAAACACAATACCTAAGTTTTTGTTTCTTTTCTGATAACGCTGCATAAACAGAATGGCTTCATGTATATGTTGCTGTTATTTTATATAAGGTTACAACAGAGATCCTCTACTGACAAGTTCCTTTGCATTTTGTGACAATTTCCCTTGGTTTACGTGTGTGTGCATTCATGTATCTGTGTGTTTGCAATTCTGTTTTAATGAATGTTTAATTATGTCAAAAAATAGTGACATGCGAAAACCTGAACGTGCTGAGGAACCTAATAAAATTATATTTGGTAAAGGTATTCCAATTAAAGGACAGGCACAGGAAATACGAGTAATATACTCTGTGAGAGAATACTTCGAAGAGGAGAAATTGAAAGGGGAGCCTATTATTCCATTCTCTAAGCTGCTTGATAGGACTTCACGTGCTGTAGGTATCAGTAAGAACACTGTCGTTAAGATTGGGAAAGAAATGTATTTTAAAGAAGAAAGTCAGGCATCGGGGTCAAAATTAGAAACTCCCGAAAAAAAAAGAGTATGTAGGCAGCATTTCCCCACTTCAATAAGCATCAAAATGTCACAGGTATGCCTCTTATGTTACGATGGGCTTTACATTCATGTGTTCTTGCATGTTCTAGCATTTGCATGTAGATCCACAACTTTTCTATTGTTTTTGTATACAGTATTATACTAATGATGATGAAGAATGATGACAATGATGACGATAACAATAACGACGACAACGACGACAACGATAAGGATAATAATAATAATAATAAATGCCCATTACAGTCGCAACTGAATCACCTTCGCACATGTAATCCTATTGCGCTCTCCACGTGGCAGCAATAAGCAGCAACGTCGCCCCTCTCTCCATACGAAATGTCAGTCATTTTCTAGATTGGCGACCAGTACAGTTTGGCTCAAAATTATATTAATTTTTTTGTACTGTTTTAGATGCACGAAACACAAGATTTTGGTGCCTTAACACAAAAGTCTATTAATCAGATATGAGATCTACAACTCACCTTTCACAGAGGAATCCTTGGTTTGCACAATATCAACATCATTACATGCAAGCGCCACTAAGTCAATCTCTTCTTCCTTTTCTGCAAAGACATCTACTTCCTTAAGATACTCCAAAGTCAGATATTTGTCACTTCCGTGACCATATACTGGAGGGATGTCAGCTATCTTAAAGACTGCATTCACATCTGATGAAGTAAGTATTTTTCTTTTTGCATGTCGTAGACGAACACTGCAGCTCTGAAAAGATTAATGTTGATAGACACAAGAGAGTGAAATTATTACATTGCCCTTGAGTGTGAAGCAAACAGGAACCAATCTGTGTAAAATATATGATTCTAATATCTATAAAAGTAATAATGTAACTAAAGAAAAGTGACATTGAGTAGAGGATAACTTGTAGAAAATGGCACTCATCAAAGGATATACTCTCACTTTCTTCTTGGGCAGCCAGCCAGGTGAAAAGATGATTAGATATCAATGTTTCGGGAGTATGCATCTCTCCCATCATCAGGATACAACACAACTATAAACAAAGACAAAACACTATAAAATTTGCATTACTGAACAAAAGACTGTTTTCAGTAAATTAAATGCCAGGTCAGGAGATGGTGTGAGTATAGAAAATTGTGGCAAAGAAACGCAACTACTTGATTATCAAGCTGTATTGATCTTTACTTCTTAATTCGATGGATTTCCATTTCAAGGCCGGTTTCCAAGAGGAGCTGAACTGAAATCCAGCATGATGACTAAGCGTGCTCATTTCAGAGGAAATCGCCAAAGCCTCCTTAATTCGCTCCCAGTAACTGTTGCATTTTGCCAAGATAGTCGTCACCCGAAAATTGGCTCTATGGTAGTTATCAAAACAATGCTCTGCTAGTCCAGACTTCTCGGGTTGCATTAAACAAATGCTCTGTTCTTGTTCGATTATTCTAGTAGTGATGGTCCTTCTGGTTTGTCCTATATATGGTGTCCCACATTCACAGGGAAGGCGGTACACTCCCAGAACTTGGAAGTCCAATTTGTCTTTCTCCCGAAACGTTGATATCTAATCATCTTTTCTCCTGGCTGGCTGCCCGAGAAGAAAGTGAGCGTATTCGTCGCCAGGAAAGCTTAAGGTCTTAAAGTATATGCTGTTACACAGTAATAATAAGAATGTTTAAAACATGAATATTGTCACCCAATTAGGGAAAGGAATGACCGGCGACCGCTGTAAGGACCCCGAGACAGCTGGGGCACGCCCACTCATCAGTCTCTGTCACTAACTGAGGGGGAAGGTTGGAAGAAGTGTCGCTTGCGCTGCCGGCCCCTTCCCTCTCTTCCACGGCCATCTGGAACCTTCCTTTGGAAACCAGAGACTTCTAGAAAAACAGTGACATTCCTATAAAAAAGGGTTTCAGAGAGACAGTGAGTCAGTCAGTTCTTGCTGTAAGGACGCAGTGCTAGTGAGAAGACCGTACGTAATTACGAGTGCAATTGTAACGGACGAACTGGTGAATCGTAATTGTTTGCATTACGTAATTTTATGTAAATGGCAAGTGTTTAACTGTAAGTCGGTGGAAATAAAGAACATTTTTGAGTGGTGAAATTGGACTTTTCATTTCACGAATCCACAAAGTCACACTGGTGTCAGGAAGCGGGAAGATAACATCACCGAGCATTACAGCCATGGACGCGGCATTGGAGAAAATTTTGGAGAAGATGATGGAAATGAAGGCGGAACTGACAGAAATGAAGACGGCAAATGAAAACCTCGTTGCAAAAACAGAAGCGGCAAACGACAGCATCACCGGGAAGACGGAAGAAATGAAGGCCGAATTAACAGCGAAGACAGAAACGGCTAACAGCAACTTGGCCACGACAATGACCTCAAAGATGGCCGAACTGACCACGGAAATGAAGGTGGCGAACGAGGCTCTCGCCGCCAAATTTGAAGAACAGTTGGCCGGCGTGAGGGATGACGTGACGGAGCTGGGCAAGCGGATGGGCCAAGTGGACGAGCGCGTCGAGGACCTAGCGAGCCGCGTTAACGACCTGGAAGGGAATGCCGACAGCAGCGTGAAGTCCCTGAACGCCATGGTGGAGGACGTCGTTGGCAGGAAGCTGAAGGATTTGAAGGCCGACTCGCCGGGACGCGACACAACATCTGCGCGCGTCAAACCTCCCAAGTATGACGGCGCGTCAACGTTTGAGGTCTTCCGCCGCCAGTTCGACACAGTGGCCAGGCACAACGGATGGTCACTGGAGGAGGAGGCCACACAGTTAATAGCCAGCCTCCACGGAAGAGCCGCGGAAGTCCTAAACGCGGTGCAGACAACGGCGGCGCCCAAGGACATCTGGGAAGCCCTGGAGGATCGCTTCGCGAACCACCGCTTAGCCGCAGCATACCGCAGCCAGCTAAAGGCAAGGTCACAGCAGCCGGGGGAGACGCTGCAGGAGTTCGCCATTGCGATCGAGCAGCTGGCTAGCAAGGCCTTGGTTGACCTGCCACTGGAGTTCGTATCCCGGGAAGCCGCCTACAATTTTGTCGACGGGGTACGGGACACAGAGATTCGTCAGCGCCTAATGCTCGGGGAATATAAAACCATCCACGAGGCGCTGACAGCGGCATTAAGGATGGAGGCGGCCAAAATAACATCCATCCCGACGTCGAGAACGAGGAGTGTCCGCTACGCCGGAGACAGAAGACCAGCTGAGGGACGCCGGCGGACACCTAGTGGCCTGTGTTGGGGGTGTGGACAGCCCGGACACCTGCAGAGAGACTGTCCACACCAGGAAGAGCAGCCGGAAAACGAGTAAGGGCCGTCGTGGAGAGGGGCACGTCGGCGCCATCACCACCATCCCCTCGAGTGACACTGCGCGCCGTCAGCCGACGTATGGATGACAGCCTCATCGCGGACGGTTGGATAAGAGGAAAGCCGTGCCGCGTGCTGGTGGACACCGGGGCGGCCGTGACCATCATCAGACCTGACGTGGCGAAGGGTTTGCCGACAAGGAGGCCAAGCCGGCCTTACCAGCTTGTCACGGCATCGGGCGACACCTTGCCTGTGGAGAGGGAGGCCCTGCTGGAGCTGAACTTGGGACGGAGTGCCTTGCGTCTGTGGGTGTTCGTCGCGAAGGTGGCTGAGGAGGTGATTCTTGGACTGGATGCCCTCAGGAGCCACGAGGCGACGGTCGACGTCGGCAAGAAGGTCCTGCGGCTTAACGGAGAAGAGGTTGTACTCCGTCAACCTGAAGAGCTCCTTGGAATTTGCAGGGTCGTCTTGGACGAAGACGTGGTTGTCCCCTCGAGGAGCGAGGTGGTGGTGACGGCGCGACTGGAGGGCCAGAGAACCAGGAACATGATCCTGGACCAGAAGACGCCTGTAAACGGACTGTGTGTAGCCAGGGCATTGCTGCCGTGCCGAGAGGAGGTGCCCGTGAGACTGCTAAATCCTACGGACGCCGATCACGACGTCCAGGCCGGGACGGAGTTGGGAATGTGCGAGCCCGTGGTGAGCGTAGCAGCTATCGACGAGACACAGGAGCCGGCGCCGAAGCAACACCTGGGGCCCCGGCTAGAAGGCTTGGTGGAGAGGGCGGCCGACCACCTGACCACAGAACAGCTGGAGAAGGTTGGACAACTGCTAAGGCGGTATCAGCGCGTCTTCAGCCAAGGTGATAGTGACTACGGCCGCACGGACAAAGTGCTTCACCGCATCGACACCGGGGACGCCCGGCCTATTCGGCAACCACATAGACGCGTTCCGCTGGCGAAGCAAGGGGCGGTACGAGACATGCTGGAGGACATGAGATCCAGGGGAGTGATTGAAGAGTCTGACAGCCCTTGGTGTTCCCCTGTAGTCTTGGTGACAAAGAAGAACGGCGAGCTGCGCTTCTGCGTAGACTACAGAAAGTTGAACGCCGTCACCCGGAAGGACTGTTTTCCCTTACCCCGGATTGACGACACCCTGGACACGCTAGCTGGTGCACAGTGGTTCTCGACCCTGGACCTGAAGTCGGGCTACTGGCAGGTAGCTCTAGACCCGAGAGACAAGGAGAAGACTGCATTCTCGACGGGCCAAGGGGTCTGGCAGTTCACGGTTATGCCCTTTGGCCTCTGCAACGCACCAGCTACCTTCCAGCGCCTTATGGAGTCAGTGATGAGAGGGCTGACTTACGATGCCTGCCTGCTATACCTGGACGACATCATCATCGTCGGGAAGACTTTTGAAGATCACCTCGAGAACCTGAGTAAGGTGCTACAGAGACTGCAAGCGACCAACTTGAAGCTGAACGCGAAGAAGTGCCAGCTCTTCCGCAAGGAAGTTAACTACTTGGGCCACATAGTCTCGGCAACCGGAGTGGCCACAGACCCGGAGAAGACACAGGCTGTGAGAGATTGGCCTCGCCCAAAGGATAGGAAAGAGTTGCGCAGTTTCCTGGGGCTGTGCAGTTATTACCGCCGCTTCATAAAGGGGTTCTCCAACATCGCAAAACCCCTCACCCGCCTGATGGAGGAACACCGGCCTTATGTGTGGACAGAGGACGCCGAAAACGCTTTCCAGCACCTAAAGGAGACCCTGTGCAGTGCTCCAATTTTGGGTTTCCCACAACCGGTTGGCGCCTTCATTGTGGACACCGACGCCAGCGACCATTGCATTGGAGGTGTCCTGTCGCAGATCCAGGACGGCCATGAGCGGGTGATAGCCTATTACAGCAAGACGCTATCCAAGGCATAGAAGAACTACTGCGTCACCCGACGGGAGTTACTGGCGGTAGTAAAGACATTGGAGCACTTCCACAAGTACCTGTACGGTCAGCCATTCCACCTGAGGACTGACCATTCCGCCCTAACCTGGCTATTGACCTTTAAGAACCTGGAAGGCCAGACAGCACGTTGGGTCCAGAGGCTGCAGGAGTACGACTTCACCTCGGAACATCGTAGAGGGAAGAGCCACGGTAACGCAGACGCCATGTCCCGAAGACCCTGTCCAGAAGAGTGCGGCCAGTGCACAAGAGTGGAAGAGAAGGAGCGTGCCGCAGCAGTCCAAGTAGTTGTGGCAGTGCCTGCTGAAGGCTGGGATAGCGCAGGCCTGAGGAGGGAGCAGCTGGCGGACGCAGACTTGGGACCACTCTTGAGGGAAGTGGAGGCAGGGATGAGACCAACCTGGGAGGACATCGCACAGAGGAGCGCCACCTACAAGTCATACTGGGCCCAATGGGACTCGTTGAAGACCAGAGAGGGCGTGCTGTTCCGGGTATGGGAATCACCCGATGGGAAGACGCAGAGAGAGCAGTTGGTACTTCCCCGGAGTAAGGTCCCGGAAGTCCTGGAGGAAGTGCACGCCAGTACTTCGGGAGGACACCTGGGAGCGAACCGAACGATTGACAAACTACGGCAGCGCTACTACTGGCTGAGACTCCGAGCAGATGCTGAGAGATGGTGCCGTCAGTGTCACGTGTGCGCGGCGAGTCGTGGCCCCCAGACTAGGAGCCGGCGTCGCATGCAGCAGTACAACGTCGGAGCGCCATTCGAACGGATCGCCGTTGACATTGCTGGACCGTTCCCAGTTTCCGACCGAGGCAACAAGTACCTGATGGTGGTCGTGGACAATTTCACCAAGTGGCCGGAGGTGTGTGCCATCCCAAACCAAGAGGCAAAGACAATCACAGACTGCCTCGTGGAGCAAGTGTTCTGTCGATTTGGGGTGCCGTTAGAGCTACACAGTGACCAGGGAACCAACTTTGAGTCCAACCTAATGAAGGAGGCACTACAAAGGCTTGGGGTGAACAAGACTCGCACTACGCCTCTACATCCCCAATCGGATGGCATGGTCGAAAGGTACATCAAGACCTTAGAGGAACACCTGAGGAAAGTCGTTGCCAGCCATCAGCGAGACTGGGACGTCAAGGTGCCACTGTTCTTGCTGGCCTATCGCTCGTCTACACACGACACAACTGGGATGACGCCAGCCAGCTTAATGTTCGGCCGAGAGTTACGCCTCCCTTGTGACCTGGCTTTTAGAAGCCCTCCGGAAGCGAAACAGCCAGCGACCGAGTACGTGGAGAACTTGGCGGACCATCTCCATGACATGCACGAGATGGCTCGCCAGAGCATCCAGAAGGCGAGCGACCGCATGAAGACCAGGTATGACAGGCAAGCCAACAGCCAAGGGTTCCAGCAAGGTGACCTGGTCTGGTTGTACCGTCCTACCCGGACCAAGGGACGCTGCCCGAAGCTCCAGCAGCCATGGCAAGGACCGTACCGGGTGGTGAAGAGGATTAACGACGTGGTCTACCGCATCCAGAAGGTTCCCCGAGGGAGGATGTTGGTGGTACACCTGGATTGTCTAGCCCGCTACAATGCTGCTGTTCGGGACGACCAACTTTGAGGAGGGAGCAGTTTCACCCAATTAGGGAAAGGAATGACCGGCGACCGCTGGAAGTTCCCCGAGACAGCTGGGGCACGCCCACTCATCAGTCTCTGTCACTAACTGAGGGGGAAGGTTGGAAGAAGTGTCGCTTGCGCTGTCGGCCCCTTCCCTCTCTTCCACGGCCATCTGGAACCTTCCTTTGGAAACCAGAGACTTCTAGAAAAACAGTGACATTCCTATAAAAAAGGGTTTCAGAGAGACAGTGAGTCAGTCAGTTCTTGGTGTAAGGACGCAGTGCTAGTGAGAAGACCGTACGTAATTACGAGTGCAATTGTAACGGACGAACTGGTGAATCGTAATTGTGTGCATTACGTAATTTTATGTAAATGGCAAGTGTTTAACTGTAAGTCGGTGGAAATAAAGGACATTTTTGAGTGGTGAAATTGGACTTTTCATTTCACGAACCCACAAAGTCACAATATCCAAAACGTAGAATGAAAAGTAAAAATGAAAACAAAAAGCTTTCAATAAGTATGGGCCCAGAAATTAACTACTACAAGATAATGCTATTTTTTGCTGAGTGTTTTCACTGAATATTAAATATGAATTCTAATGCAGTGACAATTTATCAATCATGCAACAATCATAACATTTAAGTGCAAACAGAAAAAGATACAACAATGAACTTTGGTTCCAAATTATTTAAGTTAACATATTCATACAGTACTTTATCCACAAACTTTAATATGCTTTGAAAGTGAACAAAAGAAGCACATCCCAAAAGCTTCAACACACATCAAATTAAGCTCACTGAGATAATGCAATTTTCTAAGAGCACATATACAGACATCTATACATTAACTCTTGATCACCTTATACAGTTGAGATACCAACCTCAAAGTGGTTGATTCAAAAGGGAATACCTATCACATAAGCCATTCACTTATCATCTAGACCCAAATTTACTATAATGTTTTTGTTTTTCTATATTTTATTTCCCATCCCTATAATTTGGATCATGACTTTTGAAACACCTGTATATAGAGTCAAACTGAAAAATCCAATACCATGGCTAGAATCTGAACCACAGATCTCCCAGTTTACATCAAGTCGCTCTTACCCATTGAGCTACCATGGCCAATGTGCAGTCATAACATTAAATTCTCCATCTGACTCATTTTCCTGGTAAACCACTATGGGATCTCGTATTTGAGACACACTTTGTGGCAACTTATTATTGCAAGTACTTGAGTCTCAGGCTTCATCGTTATACTCTTATTAAGTTGATTGATGGATATTAATTGTTCTTTCACAATAACCATGCACAGGCTAAGGTTTTAAATAAAGTCAAACTGAAAAATTCAATGCCATAGCCGTGATTTAAACCACAGATCTCCAGTTTACGACCGGTCGCTCTTACCCATTGAGCTACCATGGCCAACAGGTAAAAGTGCACAATAGGTGCGCAGAGTTATGTTGGTACGGAATGACGTCAAGAAAACAAGTTGCTGCCAACTGCGGCGCTCCGATACACGCAAAAACAGCGGAGCGTTGCCAACACATTTTCTTTTTCTTATTAAAAACTAGCGATACTGTATATACACAAATGCAGAGGAACGTTGCCAAACACATTTTTTTCCTTATTATTATAAACTAGTGATAGTAATGGGAATAGTGCGTAGTAAGCTTTATTATAATTATTAATTACATTATAAATATATAATTATATTATAATTATTAACAATAATAATAAATAATTAATACAAAAACACTGGCAATGATCCACTGATCTTTACGCCAGTTTATTTGGGTATTACAGTATCCCTGGTTTGCTTAATGTTGAATGTTCCAAAACTTTGTGCTAGATTCGTTTAAGTTTTTAACTAATTATGAAAATAATAGTGAGAATATCAGAATATATTATAATACTAATAACTCTGGCAATGATCCACCGACCTTTACGTCGCATATTACAGTATCGCTGGTTTGCTTTTATAACATTGCTATTTTCCGCGGTAGCACGCTCTGGAAGTTGGCAACGCCCGAGCTATGACGTCAGAACCACGATATCCCTTCGCACCTTTACCGGTCAACATGCTATTGAGACCAGGAGCATACTAAATGACAATTAGTTTAAAGCGTAAATTCAGATTAAATTACAGTTCAACATGACATGTGCCAAGTTTGGCTATGCAAAGAAGCATTAAAGCTTTGTTCTGAAAGCGACTGATAAAAAACCTAGGGAACATGTGTATGGCAAGCCGTAAGAAATCCAGAAATTTCTTTGACAAAATCACGTCTAAACTTAAATATTGAAACTTACATGAATTACTTCCCTGAGCCTGTATGACACATCTTCTGCTAGCTGCTTTGCAACATCTTCTCCAAGTGGAAATACTCCACAAGATTCAGCTATAACAGAAACGGATTCTTGTGATATATGGGCATATTTTCTACTCTCTCCACTTTTTCTCTCTTCCTTCTTCTTATGAGTTTGAGGCTTGTCAGATTTCCCACTCATTCTGCTGAATCTCAGCAATCGCTAACCAAATGTAACCTTAAAGTATCGGATTTAACTTCTTTTACACGGCATTATTGGACAACGGAATATTTGTTATATTTGACATTACTAGGCCCTGGACATATGTGCTGCAAAATTACCTAGTTTATAACTCAAACATTACACCTTATTATAACGCATGAATAATGTGCAGAATCCAACAAACTGACATAACCTAACTTCAGTTCAAACGTTCAGTTAACTCCCTCCACATGCTTTTACAAACTTCTAAATGGTGTGCACAGTTGCATACAAGGGTTGCCACCAATACACATTGAGTCTCATTGCAGATCAAATTAATATTGTTCGTGAACTGTTGAGAGACAGGTCCAGGCAGGTCGGTGAAATAAAGGCGCTTCATAGACAAAGCAGGAAAATAATCTGGAATGTCAATGTATATACTTATTTGTACAATAAAAAGGAAAGAGCGCGAAGCCCATAGGCGCAGCCCTGTGACACGGACCTAGTTCGTGTAACTGGGGAGAAATTGTGAAACAAAATTTTGTTTTAAGATAAAAATTGGCGACTACCTACTGCAAATACTAGTGCAGTCATTAGTATAACCAAACCCTACCATACCAAATAAAATTAAAACTAGTAAAATATTACTGCTATAAAAGCGCACCTTACTATTCATCATGTGTTTTTTAGGATCTCGCTGCATTGAGAAGAGTCTTGTTTTTAAAAGCTCATTGTAGAAAACTTCACAAGGCATTTTCAAATTGATCTGAAAACAAATATTGGTTTTCACAAGTTCTGTTGACATTCTGCTTGTAGCAACTGACCATAACGCATCCATTACACTAAACACCCGTTCAACGTGCGCCTCACTCACAGGAATTGCGAGGTCATTCTACATTATTTTGAACAAATTTGGTGCATGTGATTTTACAAAAATCTCGCTCCACACTTTACAACAATTGTTATCCTTCCTATCAAGATTTGATACTAGCGATTTCAAAACAGAAAACACATGATACAGTTCGTTTTCAATTTCTTTGCCAGTTCGCCTAAGTCATTAAATAAACGTATTTTTGGTTTATATAAATCTAGCACGGACACAATTTTATACACATTGTTATAACCACTTAATTTATAACATTTATTAAAGATACTTTAATAGTCCGTCGTTAACAAGTGCACACTCGTTTACTAGGAATATTATTTTCTTCTTCTGTGAGGTGTTCTGAAGACATAAATTTCAAATCCATGAAACCTATTGTCCTTAATACCCTCTGTTTGTTTGTTTCTTTGCCCTTTGCTAGGTAATACATGTTTAAAACTCGCCACATCTTAACAAGATGTTCCTAGCTGACTGCAAAGGCGTTGATCTGACCGTACATCATAATAGTCGCAGTATTTCACTATAGTCATGTCGAGCAAACTCGCAAAAGGTTTGTAGTTCCTCAGAATTTTTTGGTGAAGAAAAGTCTGAATCTATTATAAGATCTAGACCTTCTACATCATATTTTAGCAGTTTGAACCCAAATTTAGCACAAGTATGTTGGCTTTGATTAACTCTGCATTTTATTAATTTAATCTAGAAAAGACAGAAATTACCGAAATTAACTACAACTACTGGGTAGTGTTTTATCGCCTTTATTTGAAGCGTCTGAACCTAAGGAAAATGGATCATCTTGCTTTAATTCGCTCAGTAGCTTCTCTTTACCATAAAATACTTATAGTATCACATTGTTTACTAACGCCTCACTTTTAGATCGACTACATCTTACTTTCGTTTCTACAGAAGGGTCTCTGAAAACGTGGATATAACTTATTAGCGCAATTTTGAGAATTGTAAGAATTATGTTTTACACCTGAGTCTTCAGCAGACAATTGTTTTGGCAATAATTTAAGGAGACGTCGACTTTTCTTTTGTGTGATAATATTCGTGTTGTCTCTTTCTTATTGTAGAGAGCTTTACACCGTTATATTTAACAGTAAAAAAATACCACATACTCTACACTTACACATACACTCGTTACTATCAATTTTTTGTAACCACTCCTTATAATTTTTGTCCTGTAGCCACTCTTCACGGAACGAACTTAGATTTCGTTTCTTCATTTCACTGTTATTACTCGCAATTTTCAGTTATGAAAACTAGTCTATTCGCACAAAATCCGAGCGTTCCCGGCAAATGAATCAGCTGATAACTGACAATGAATGAATCAGCTAACACAAAAATAGATTTTATCAGCAGTCGGTTACCGTAACTTATCAGTGTTTATTTATTGCGCAAGCCGAATATTAAATACACAACAATGAAACGTTGTCGAATAAGAATATAAACCAGCGTTTTGTTGAAATAAATAATTAACAATCGAACATAACCATTCAAAATAATTAAAGACTAAGGTCATATTCAAGCCCATACATCAGTCTTTGGGCCGTATACTCGGACAAATCATTACAAACCAGGGACAGCGCCCGGAGATCTGGCAACCCTAATAATGAAGGGAAAAATAAACTTTTCTGCAAGTATATGGGTTTCAAGGAAAGTGTTCAGAAATGAAGAATTTAGGTGGAGGAGAGCAAAGAACAGTAGGTGCATTTTAAAAGAGAAACCAGAAGTTTGCAATTTGCCGTTGCAATATTTAAGAAGTTTGAAACGTTCCGGACAAATGGAAGCCCAATCATTTACATAGGCGAGACATATGCATCTCAAGCAAAACATACTTAGCGAGATCATCAAAATGATGGTAGCATATCACCAATTTCCAAGGGCTCAAAAGCTGTATTTGGTCATGCAGGAAACGGGTTTTAATCCAAATGCATTATTAATGTAAAATCTAGAGCTAAACGTGGAGATTACCAAAATGACATGAACTTTGTGAATTATGAGAGATGGTTAAACACAAAAGTAATACCAAATCTTCCTCCTAACTCTATGATATGACGCATTATCAGTGACAAAGAGAATGTTAAGACAAATCCCGTTCCAAGTTCCTCAGCAGGAGAAGCGAACATATCTTAGTTAATATTATTTGGTATTAACGTTGACCCTAAATTGTACAAACCCGAATTACTTTTCTCGAAAAGGCGGATTAAGCTTGCTCTTAAAACATGTCATGCTGACGCTCTTCTTTTTGGGTATGAACAAACTATTCTCCAATTGTCAGGCTGTCACCCATATTTAAACCCAATTGAATTAATATGTAATTCAATTAAAGAACATACAATGAAGAATTTAATTTTCTTTGAGCAAAGCAATGCAGCTTGTGGTATAGAAATCGAACACCATCACATCTGGGTACTGGGTTTCAAGGTGTAGACGTGTGTGACAAATTGAGAACAAACACATGGCACTGGAATTTTTAATTGATGCAGCATCAGAGCAGATTGTCACACGATATCAATAGCGATGCTGGTTGTGAGGACAAAGATAATGGCGTAATGAGAGCGATTGGGCAGCTTTAGAAATACGTGGTGAGTACAAGTAATATTGTTTAATGTTTGGTTATGGTCTGGCTGAGTGGTTAGACCGCTTGGTTCTCAGCAAGGCAATTCCAGGTGACCGCAAAGTGAAATTTGTGGTGTCAACATGGCGCTGGGACGGGTTTTCTTTGAGTCCTCCAGTTTCTCCCGTCAGCATTCCTCCAATTACTCCATCATCATCTTACCTATGATTCATCTTGCCCTCATATATATCACCCACTTCCTTCACCTTCACACTAGGCATTGGGCTGATCACCTATCCTGGTTCTCTATCGCATCCAAAGCTTAGGTTCCTCAGGCCCGACCCTAAAAGGCTTAGAGGAAAAAGAATCCCCTAAAACCACGAAGGTGGTACAACTAGGGGATTTAAAGAAGCAGAAGGAGAAGAAAAGAAGTTTTTTTTTTGTAATTTACGTCCTCCAACGTTAAGTCACATCGGACGGTGAATGAATGGGGTGAAATAATGCTCAAATAAGTCCATGGTCTTTGGAGCTTAGAGTTATCCGACATTCGTCTTGAAGGATAAGGGAAACCCCCGGAAAAACCTTATCCAGGTAACTCACCCTGACCAAGATTTGAACTCGGGACCTATTGAACGTGAGGCAGACATGCTACCATCTAGGCTACCGAGGTGGACGAGAATGAATTTGGCTATGCTTATAGTTGTCAGCTCATTGTGTGATAAGCTGGGTCGCAATCAAAAGTAAACATCGACGCTCCTTCAAGCAGAATAACATAGGGGCATTGCTTCATACAGATAACACAGTAAAGGCATCCAGTAGTCCGAGTCATTTAGATAGATCAAGAGAAAATACGCCGTCTCATAGTTTAGCCATTGGTAGAGTAGTCATCATGATTGATGACGGTAAATGACATTAGGGCGCGCAGATAGGGGAAGGTTGAGAAAGTACAGCCTTGCAACTGGTTCTAGAAAAGGGTAAATGGAGGAGCGAAGCAAGTACGTGGCAGCTGGCGCGAGCGGAGAAACATTCTTTTGTTATTAAATGTCACATCTTTATATAAATACATATCTTACCTTAATCTTCATCACTGGATTCTCCTTCAGAATCGGAATCGTGTAGGTTCACTATGAAAGGTTCCATGACAGCATCCCTAGATAATTCTCTCCTAAAATCGCCTTCTTGAAGCTTTTCTGTGTGTTGGGCGCAGTTGCCACTTTGTTGCACTAATGCTTTCTACGGCCTCTTGTTTCAGTCTATTCACGTGTGTAATTTTAAAGGTGTTATTTTGCTCAGCTACATATGCTTTCACTTGTACCCTCACCAATTATATTCAGTTATAGTGGCATTGGTAAGATGGTAGTAATAGTAGTACTACTGTGTCAAAATTCCGCAGCAATGGTGTAGCACTCTTCATAGCACTTTTGCTGTTTATTTAACAATCTGCTGAAAATTTTTTGATGAGCGTAAAGGAATTTGCCTATTGAATTTCCTTATGGCCCCGCCTTAGTCCTGCGCTGTGGTGTAGTGAGCTAAGGCTTCATGCTTTTGTTCACTGCCATGGAATGCAACCCGGGTTCGATCCCACCCCTGGGGGTGTGGATTTTAAGTCTCGGGTATAGGACCGGTGCCGGCTTAGCATCGTGAGGAAATTGAGTAGCTTACGATAGGCAAGTGGCCCTAGCCAAGAAAGCTAACATTCCGGCTGGGAGTGCAGAGATGTTGACCACATCTCCCCGTATAGGTTGGATGATCGCCCACTTGTACCTTGCGTATGTGGGCGTGAGACCGTTAATCGGGTTGGCAGGCATTGACCTTCTATGGGCTGTCGCGCCATGGTTTTTTATGGCCGCGCCTTGACCCAGTGGTTACGTCACTCATTCTCACTAAAGCGACGTGAGTTCGATTTCAGGCGACTGCCTTGTGAGATTTTTAGTAGAGCAAGCGGGTTTCCTCTGGGTGCGTCGATTTCCCCTGCCATCTCATTCCATCGGTGCTCCATCATCACCGCCACCACCTGCGGTGCCACATGTAGTAACAGCGGGCGTTAGCACTAGGAACATTGGGTTTCCTTGTGTTAGAGCATGGTACCTTCTCCAGTACGGAGTTTATACTTGCATTGTGTCCATTACTATAACACATGTTGGGGCTAAAAGAAACCAAGAACTTGTTCATTTCTGTATAACAATTAGATGGGACCTTAGCTTTAGAGCAAAAAATGTATTTGCTCTCTGAGAAGAAACCTGCGTTGGCTGAACCAGTGGGACATAAGATCAGGCAATCTCTTTTGTCAATCGCAACTTCTAAAACTCCGCTATCGTCGTTCATTTGCCACTAACTAACCTGGTATGGTTTTGGTTCGTCCAGGTTTCATCCAAGCAATACATTTCAATGTTACACTGGCTTCTGATGGGATGCACTGTTCTGAGAAACCATTATTGTCGTTACAATATCACTACGTTCCATGATTACCTTTCTTCTATCACGGCATTTGCTATAACGAAATCTCATTTTCCTTAAAGTGTGGAGTGCAGAGGATTCACTGTTCTCAAACCCCGTCCAACAGAATGTTGTTTCTGGGCTTGAAGGCCGTGGTCTAGACGATGAAAAAATATCTGACGTTTCGCCCGTAGCTCAGTCGGACATCTTCAGAGATTCAGTCCTGGCTACTCACAAATAGACTGGCGTTTAGCAGACCAGCAGAAGATGCGAGTCGCCCAGGTTTACCTGGGCGGGGTGTTTGCTGCTCAGCACCTAGCCGCTTAGTGTGCCTTTATCTGGGCAGTATAAAAGAATTGTCTTGTGTCGCAGGCGATTGTCTTGGGCAGCGATATATCTAGCCATGTGAGGGCGTGTGTGCGCCCAGTGCTGGCTGCGCTCCTCCGCCTGTCTGAGAGACATCTGAGCACAGCGCGCTTGACAATCTAGAGGGAAAGGAACTAATGTTGAGGTATGGTTTGTACCAAGCCCATGTACAAAGTCAGGTGAAAGTGGTCCTGCTCAGTTTAGTTGCCCAAAGCGTCTTTGGGCAGCCAGTAACTTGGTCTGCGGCGAGGAACTCTATGGTCGTACCGGTCTAAAGTATTCACCAGGTTATTGGGTTGGGAGCCTAGCTTATTGTAGATGGTACGGGATCTCTCCCACACCACGTCTACAATATATGGGACTCCGGAGTAGGTGTGGAGGATGTGGGACGGGAATCTTCGTCCAGTATCGTAGATAATTCGCAGCGCTCTGTTCTGGACGCGCTGCAGCCTGCGAATAGTGGTGGGAGCCGCTGATGCCCAGACTTCGCAGCCGTACAGAATCAGGGGCGGGATAATCGCCTGATACAGGCGTAGTTTAAAGTGTGTTGGCATTGTGGATATAACTATGGGGTACAACTGCCTAAGTGCTGCATGCCCTAGTCCTGCTTTGACCCGGACGTGAGGAGCGTAGGTGAGGCCATGATCGAGAATGCCAAGGTATTAGGCAGTGGAGCGCCTGAACTATATACAGAGGAATGAGCGACCGCCCACTCGGCTCCTATTGGTCACTCGTCCACCAATCCCTGTGTGGCTGAAGAGTGAGTGTGTAGGGTTTTAGAGTCCGTCGACAACTCGGCCATTTGGGCCCAACATTAAAAATTAAAACATCAAAAACTCAAAGCATAGTGTTAGAAATAAAAATCACCAAGTCAGGACACAAAATGCAATACAAAAAAACGTAAAATAGTTAAAATCAAACATCAAATCCTAAGTCTAAAAAGGTTTTTAAAGCTGAAATACAACTCATTCTTGTGTCTTTTTCATTATGACAAACCGCAGTGCCTTATATGCAGCTACTGGGTCTAACTAAAACTGAGCGCAGGTATCACCCAGCCGAGGGACTGGCACTCACGTGCATATTTCGGACAGTGAAGAAGCACTTGCAACATGGAGGGAGGTACAGTGCAAGGCACACAGACAGGACTCGGGTCACCACACAAAAGATACCAGGATTCCCTGCAGGATGTCAGCAAGGATGTCACTTAAGAGAGTAAAATTATAAATATCTCACAGAAAATCTTAAAAGCTCCTCAAATTAAAGCACAAGCTACAGTTGCACAGTGAATCAGCCAGGTCGAGGTATTGCTGTGAATAAGCATATTGCGGACAGTCAAGTAGCACATGCAACACATTGTTAATCATAAGCTCACACGATACTTGTTGGATAAACCAGGTAGTAGCTACATAGAAGCATCAGGTGTTTTCCAAGTTGAGGAATTGGGATAAAAATTCTCTCTCGCCAGGGAGATGGGAACACCTTATGCCAAAAGTGGTTGTATATTGCCAGCAAAAAGGACCACTTCAGATGAACGATGCATAAACATTTGTCACTTAATGTCATCAGGACCAGGAGGATCCTTTCCTATGGAAAAAGAATATGCCAGATCGCCAATGGCTGAAGATTTGTTGTGCGGCTCACTAAAGCCACTGTTAAAATCAAGGACTCTGCACTGTAGATTCCTTGAAAGGAAGAAATTATTCATAACTATCCTTTTGGTTAGTAGCAGCAAAGGCAAGGGCTTCAGCTATAGCCTGTTCAGTAGTGTAAATATATACATTTAAAACATTGTCATGCAAGATGAACAAGACAGCTCAACATTCTAACAGCCAGTGGAGGATAGTAAAAATAAATAGGGGTACAAAGGATTATAAAAAAAATACCAACAATCTCAATGAAATTAAATAAGAACCATTTTAAATACAAAAAATGTACAGATAGAAATGAGATAACAAGCAGTTAGCAATTTGTCTTAAGGTTCTTCTGCATAGAGTTAGTTCTGCATAGTTCTTGCATAGTTCTGCAAGGTCTGCATAGTACTGCCAGCAGACAAAGGAAGAGCCACTGTAGTGATGAACCAACGTGACTATGATCACAAGGTGTCTGAGCTCCTAGATCCGGCCACCTACAGAAAGCTTTCCAAGGACCCAACAGCACGCATTCTCCGTAAAACCAACCAACTCATCAAGTCGTCATCTATTCCACCCAGTGAGCAACTGAACCTAAGGAGTGAAGCTTTACCTCCCAGACTTTATGGACTGCCAAAGATTCACAAGCCTGGCACGCCTTTAAGACCGATTGTAAGCGCTATTGGCTCACCAACTTACAATGTTGCAAAATACCTCACAAATATACTACAACCTCACATTGGCAACACAGACACATAAATCAAGGACTCCTACCATTTCATTAAAAAACTCAAGACCATCAGCCTACAACCCAACGACATACTCGTCAGTTTTGACATCACATCTCTATTCACCATAGTCCCAGTCAGTGAAGCCATAATGCAACTTAAACAGCTTTTTCCTCAAGACATCGTGGCACTCTTTCACCAGGTTCTCACAACTACGTACTTCCAGTGGAATCATGACTTCTATGAACAGACAGACGGTGTTGGAATGGGAAGTTCTCTCAGCCCGGTTATCGCTAATTTCTACATGGAATTCTTCGAAGCTACTGCCTTAGATTCAGCACCACTTAAACCTTCGTGCTGGTGCTGCTACTTGGACGACACGTTCGTCATTTGGAGCCACGGAGAATCATCTCTGACAGAATTTCTACACCACCTCAACAGCATCAATCATCATATTCAGTTCACCATGGAAACAGAACAGGACGGAAAATTGCCCTTTTTAGACGTAATGGTAAACAGAAAGGAGAATGGCACATTAGGCCACAGAGTATACCATAAACCGACTCACACAGACCAATACCTTCACAAGAACTCCAATCACCATCTGAGACAAAAGCGCTCTGTGATCAAAACTCTGGCAGACCGAGCTACATGCATCTGTGAACCACAATACCTACAGCAAGAATTTCAACACTTAGACAAGGTACTACAATCAAATAGCTACACAAAATGCGAAATCAATAGAGCATTACACCCCAAGAGAGGTTCCACCATTACACAAACAGCTGCAAATAGTAGGAAAGGCAAGGTTTTACTACCTTACATTGGAACAGTCACAGACCGCATCAGTAAACTTCTCAAACGTCACAACATTGATACCATCTTCAAGCCCACCAAACAGATCTGCAATACACTCCGTTCGGTCAAAGACCCCAGAGATCCTCTGTCCACAGCGGGAGTATATAGAATACCATGTTCTTGTGGCAAGGTATACATTGGAACCACCCAACGCAGCATAAAAACTCGTATTGACGAACACAAAAGAAACTGCCGTCTGGGTCAAACGGAAAAATCAGTGATTGCGGAACATGCCATACTCGAAGCGGGAGAACATATCATCCAGTATGAAAATACAGGTATTCTGGCATCAACATCACATTACTATTCACACTTATTCCGCGAAGCCATCGAAATACATAAACACAATAACAACATAAATCGCAAAGAAGAAGGCCTCAAACTGAACAGAATATGGCAAACAGCTCTAGCAAAAGTGAAAACAAAGAGCCTCACTCGAACCAATCAGACGCCAACAGAATGCAACACTCCGCCCACACCAATCCAGCCCACCGTCCACCCGGGCCAATCACAGCAGACCTCCCCTCCAGCCACTTGTATAAATACCGCGGTCCACGGTGCAAACAGCACAGTCGTTGTTGAAATACCCACTGGAGTACTTCGATCTCGCCACTGCCACTGAGGATGTCTGCCGTAGTCGCAGCCGAAACGTCTGGGAAGAAGAAGAAAGAGCCCAGTAGACCACCGCCTACAAGCCCATGAAAGGCATTAATAAGAGATATTTTGAGAAATTTAATCATTATTGTACTAATGTAAAAAAACTGAAAATATATACTCAGGAATATCTTTGATGAAATATATCAGAAATAAAGGGGAATAAAGATTTGTCTTTGATCAAATATATTTGAAATGAATGTTTTGATTTAATGAAATATAGGCTAAAAGAAATAAATAGTAGAGTAGTAGAGGTAGAGGATAGTAATAGTAGAGGATGCTAAAAGTAGGATAGATAACAGCCAATTACGGATGTTGAACCGACATTTTAAAATAGAGTGAAGGAAATAATAGTTAGTGTGTTAGATGGGATCAGACACACACGCATGCGCATGCACACACATGTAGGGATGGCCTACATTCTTTTCAATAATATTTCTAATGAAAATGAAATTCAAATTTGGATAACTATCACATATATCTTAAAACAAAGGGTTGGGAAGAAGGGGATATCACATGTAAAGAGACACTGCTGAATTAACAGTTTCTTCAGAAAAGAAAATAATATATGTACAGGAGATCGGGGCAAGTTGACGAGCTGGGCAAGATGATGAACAGGTTAGTTTAAATACGTAAAATATGAAGCTATTAACAGTGAAGCAAATAAATATGTATTACATCGTGTAATGAATTTTGAAATACCGGCAGTCGATTCCGTTTTTAGGTCCCCCCCCCCCAGATTTTGGTAGTACTAACAAGAACATATCGACATCTAGTGTTTGTAATGATAGCAACAGCTTTGTTTCCAGCTGAAGATGTGTATACGTTTACATGAAATCGTGATCCCGGAGAATTTATAAGATTTATCCTTTCTGATAAGATAAATGAAGTTTTAAGTTACAAATTATTATATTTGTATATACAGGTTAGTTTAAGTTTGTATTAGGAGATATCACCACCTAACGGATACTACTAGTGCTTAACATTGCTATGCACTAATAAAGTGTACAGTGAGACCCCTGCTGCCATTTTGTGGTCTGTTAGATGTTCGTGTTTTTAATCTGACATGTAATTGTCAAGACCTTCGTCATAGGATCTCATGGTTTTACAGCTAAGATATCTGGTTATTCTTTCATATTCATTACTATCTTATATAATATGCTTTTCACAGTCACTATTTATTATATTTCCTGTTAATCCTATCATGATAATCAAAGATTTCTAACGTTCCCTATCGGGGTAAGTTAACAATCTCGTCGTCTTGCGCCTAGAGCTTTTTAATGTTTTCTTTTTAGTGCTTTAATGCATTTTTTATTTTGTTTTGTGATTTTCATACTACATGATTCACTAACTATTGCATAATGAGCATCAGTGAAAAACCAGGAGTCACAGGCAATGTGCAAGTGTCTTAACAAGCTCACCTATGAACGAAATGTTAGTTGAGAAAGAAGCAGGAAATGTGGCACAAGAACCATTAAAGCAACATAAACGAGAGGTTCAAATTTCAGAAAAATGTGCTGTTAACAAAAAGAAATTGAATTTCTGTACAAAAAGGATGAAGGTCAAATTTATGACACCAATGTTGTCAGCTCAAACTTCCAAAGAAAGTACAGTGCAGTGTCCTGCTTGTGATGAGAACTTCGTTGATCCTCCATAAGAAGAATGGATACAGTGTGGAAAATGCCAGGCATGGTGGCACAAGAAATGTTCAAACTTTGAAGGAGGAATATCTGTTTGTTTATTTTTTTTAATTTTTTTATCAATTGATCAACACAGTCAGTGCTATACAAATTGCAGAGCTACATATAGAGATTAACATTAAAGAATACAATGAAAGAGGATACTCGTATTGGAGTCCTCAAGTAAACTGAGCTGATTTGTGGGAATATTAATTACATAACATCAAGAAATAACACTTTATAGAAATAAAATGTCTTGTGACAAGCTTGTCTTCAGTCTTGATGCAGCATCTAGGTGGCATCCCAGTTGGAAGAATAAAGCACCTGATACATGAGGAAGGTGCGCAAAGAATCTGCTTGCCGTTGTAGAGATGTACTCATTAATGCTATGTCCAATTCTCTATGCAGCTGCATTCCGGATGTACCACGGGGCGTTCAGAGACAATCGTAATATCTATTTTGAAACACCTGGAGTCGGTGATGATTAGGTGAAGCACATCCCCATATAGGACTGGCATATAGAAAAAGCAGTCGTAGAACACTCTTGTATAGTAGCAGCGTACATTCAACTCGTAGAGAGGACTTGCAGTTGAGGATGGGATACAACTTGTGAAGACGAGCATAGGCTTGGTTTTTATTTGCTTTTGATATGTGTACTCCATATCAGCCGACGATCAAGATGGATGCCAAGATATTTGACTGCACGATCAGAAGGTAACAAGGGGACTTCAGTGCTATAGAGTTGTATATTTGCTGGAGCAGCTGGTCGGCGCAAGGTGCAAAGCTTGAGAAGACACTTCCTTGGATTAAGTGCAACATGCCAGCAAGATAACCAGTGCAGGAATATTATTATATTTGTTTGTGACTTTTGTTAATGAAAACTACTAAATTTGCATTGCACTAATTAATGTTCTTCAGTATAACCATTTAATCACTATTATTCAATTGAAAATATGTAACATGTATAAAATAATTATGTACTGTGTTATTCTTTCTAAGGAAAATAAACTTTTTTATCAGAATTGTCATCTTGCCCCATGATCAAAGTCATCTTCTTCCGGTACTGGGACAAGATGTCATCTGTGCATTCCTATTTAAAACTGGGAAAATAATGTTAAGTGATGCATGCAAAGAAAACAAAATTACCTTTAAAATGGATCAATTAAAAATGGTTAACTCTTAACATCGTTGACTTACTCCGGTCTCCCCTACTATACACTCTTGGCATACATAATACACAAACATTAACACAAAAGGGACAAAAATACAGAATAAAAAAAAAAAATGTAACAGGATAAGTAATATAGAAAATTAAAGGAATTATCATTTATAATTTAATTTCTTTTAAGCAATAAAAAGACATAGTTAAAACAAAATTAAAGATATAAAGAGGTATTTGTAACAGTTAGTAAAAGACCTACAAAAATGTGCTTGCATATTTCATTTGTATTGTTCGTGAATAAATTATTCTCAATTAATTAAGTTATATACTTGTTACTTACTGGTGAGCCTATTTAGGCAATGAAATATAATTGGCAAAAATATCCTCAAAATATGCTTAACCTTAAAGTATACATTTTCACAAAATTGGAGAGGTTATTATATGACCTACATTAATAACTAGTAAACATAATAGCAAAACTTATTATAAAGTTATCAATGGCAATAATAGTTGTGTATTAAGAAACATTTTCTGAGGTAGCATTTATGGGTTTACAGTTTTTCAACAGAGAGAAGACTTATTTGAACATTGCCATAAATAAATAATATATTTCCAATGTTCTGAGATCAGCTTGAAGAGCTATTGAATTTAAAAAGTTGGCATATTTTGTTAAAACTTCACTCCAAGTATAAAAAAAGGAATGTTTTCAGGACCGTCCCAGTCCTGTCATCGGCTGATTGGCAACATATCACTCACTATCTTCACAGTTAGTTGTAGTGTGAATCTCTTATAATTGGCTCCCTCTCTCAGAATATTTCAAGTGCATTAGACCAGTCACCAATGGCATGTCAAAATTTGAAATGTTCCTTATAATAAAAATCTTCTCCCATGTTGAAATTAATAGTTTCAGTAATTTAATCTCCTCTCCGCTGTTGTGTTCTTGTTCCAGAAAGGAAAAGAAACTGCCAATTTTTCTATTTGTTTACATTTTCTTACTTTGGTGTTCTGTTCATCTAGTTCATTCCTTTTTGTCAATCCAAAATAGAATTTGTAACAATTATCCCAATCTATCCTATATAGAATAGGAGGAGAAACTTTCTTTTTTGCGACAAGAGAATATTTTCTAAGTCCAAAGTTGCACATACACGCATGTGCAAGCAAACAGCCGGTTCTGGCATTGCAGCAAACATGAGAAATATATGTAAAATTTGTAGCCAACCTCTGCAAAAATGCCCCAGTCATGTGACACAGTCCATGTGCAAAGGAACATGGTTTGAGCAGGCTAAGTTATCACCCGGTCAAGTTTTGTTACTCATGCACTACTTTGCGCATAAACAATCCTATGACACGACGATAATGGAGTGCTCCGTAGGAAATACATGTATAAGCTCACAGACTGTATTGGACTGGTTCGGCTACTGCCACGAAGTGTGTATGATGTCAAATGACACCAAGTATACTGCAAGGGGGGAAATTGACATTGCCAGGCACGTCGTTCAAATCGACGAATGCAAAATAGGATGACACAAGTTTCATCGTGAGCGAGTCGTAGAGGGCAATTGGATCTTGGGAATGATCGACATGGAAAGGAATGAGTTGCGGATGACGATATGCCCCAACAACAGGAGGGATGCAAATATACTCTGCAGTCTAATTGCAACGCCCACGATGAAACTTGCGTCATCTAATTTTGCATTCGTCAATTTGGACGTGACCAGGACCACCAATTTTCCACTCATACATTTAGTCTACCAGACAGTGTAATTTCGGGACAAGTAAGACTGTTGGCAGCATTGCATTCAGTGGAGAAACAAGGATAGTTTGGCTATACTGAATTCTTCAATATGGCTACATACACAGTAAGGAAATAAACAATTAATAATGTTAAAAAAGTGCCCTCCAGCATGAAATTGCACTAAAAAGAAAAGAAATTATATTCAAATCCATGTTTGTATATAAAAACATCAAAAATTGTGAAGGAATTAGAAAAAAATCACTGCATTGCATATCACAAAGAAGAGCCAAATAGGAACTAAAAAACTACATTAACACAGATGGAACATAAAATCTAAACAAATAGAAAAAATTGCAGTTGCTTTTCATTTCTGGAATAAGAACTACACATTGTAAAGGAGATTTAATTACCAAAACCATTATTAATGAAATATGAATTTTCATCATGAAGATTTTTATTGTAAAGAACATTCCACTTATTTTAAATTTTGATGTGCCATTGGTGAGTTGTCTACATTTCAATCGGAAATATTCAGAGAGAGAGAGAGAGAGAGAGAGAGAGAGAGAGAGAGAGAGAGAGAGAGAGAGAGAGAGAGAGAGAGAGCCAATGAAGACAATGCTCAGTTCCCCACCAGCTGAGGATGGAACTGGAATGGTCCCAGAAAGTTCATATTTTTAATAGTTGATGTAAGTGAAGTTTTAAGTTTTAATGAAATGTGGCTCAATGAGTCTTTTGATACGGCATTAACAATTTGTTAAATGTATGGTAGAAAGGTTGAATGAATGGGAATGGGTGGACACATCATAGCGATTATCATAAATAGAAAAATGAATTAGTGCAAAGGCAGATGCAAGGGATGTTTTGTGTGTACCACTTCTAAAGCAACATCTTAGCTCTCATTATTTAAGTTAATTGATGGAAATTAATCATTTCTTCACACTAGTCGTATAAAGGCTCAGCTTTTGGATGGATAGAGTCGACATGAAAAATCTGAAAAATCCCAGCCATGGCATTGAATTTTGCATGTCGACTCTATCAATCCAAACCTGAGCCTGTATATGGCTAGTGTGAAGATTTGATTAATTTCCATCAATTAACTAAAATAATAAGAGTTAAATGATGAAGCCTGGAATTCAAGTACTTACAATAGTAAGTTGCCACATACGGTGTATCTTGGATGCAAGAGCCCCTAGTGGTTTACCGGGAAAATATGAGTCATTTGGAGAATTTAATGTCATGATGGCACATTGGTCATGGTAGCTCAATGGGTAAGAGCAACTGGATGGAAACCAGGAGATACGTGGTTCAAATCCCGGCTGTGGCATTGAATTTTTCATGTCGACTATCAATCTTAGCTCTCTTTTGGCTTTTTAGTAATATTTATCAACAGCATTAAAGCTTCAAGGCGACTGATATGAAAGTTTCTTTAAAATAGAGACAACTGTGCCATCAATTTATATTTGATTTACTAACATACTGAAAGTAATTTTGATTAAGACTGATTTTAACCTCTTGAGCAAAAGAATGGTAGCCAGTGTTTATGCTAGAAAAGCTCATTACTCCTATTAAATGGAAAATATAAGTGGCTTCTAGCTTATATGTTTCATACATTACAGACTTGCATGTGAATTATGTCAAAGTCCAGAATGTTTCATTTCTACAGCTGTATTAGAGAATGCTTCCCAAGGTACATATGAAAATAAAACTTTTCACATTATTCAGAAAAGCTAGAACAATAATTCTGAATCATTTTTTGAAAAATGTCAATAAGAATTCACATTGCCAACTCCTCAAATTTTGCTTTCATCCAAAATTGTTCTGTTTTACACACACTTTGATCATGTCATACTTGTTGAACACTGTCAAAAAGAAAGAAATAAGCTCTTGTTTATGTCTTACAAAATAAGCAATTAACATTTACTGAAGAAGTCAATCAAGTACTTTAATACTTTATTTAGCAAACAACAAAACTGCATTTATAGACATTTTCTTCAATTATTACTTATTTTAAGTTGCACAAATTAGAAACCTATAAAGGTACACAAGGAATCTCAATTTAACACAAAGTAAAAGAAGTATATGATGTCAGTTCAACTTTCAGACAAAAATTATTCTGAATGATCAAAAAGCATTATGGGAATGTGTTCGGTAAAAGTCACTTCTTTAGTCATCATCTGCATCACCAGCACCACCACCGCCTGTGCCAGGAGCTTTTGGTCCACCTGCACGTTTTGCCATGATGATCTGGTCCACTTTGAGTATTGTACATGCAGCATTTGTTGCATACTTCAGAGACCAATACTTGTTGACATACAGATCATAGATACCAGCTTCTGCTACATCTTTGATAGCAGTGCCTTCACCCTAAAACATGGCAAACAAAAATCATTTCATTTTATCTGGATTACAAAATGAAAAGTTGAATCAGTGTTGAGAATATTCAATGGGCTTTCGAGCACTCAACTGCTTAGATCTTTAATGCCTTGACAATAAAGTAAATAAATTAGTACTAATCCTATACTCTAAAATTCTGGCTAAAATAGCATCAGCAATTGCAGAACATGCAACTGAAAGGTAGACAAAGCATCACACATTTAAAGAAACAACAGATAAGTGAAAAGGTAAAGAGCCAATATTATGGATATGTTCTACCAGGGGGATGACTTAGAAGCAATCCAATCTTGGATATGCTGTACAGGAAGATAACTGAATGAAACATTCAGAGCTATGGCAGGGGCTTAACACTTGAATGGTGCAAGGGTCAAAACGACCCCTGCTCATATTTAACCTTTAATATTGTTCTCAGGTGTTTGGATTTGCCCTTCAAATTTCCTACTTTACTAATTTTCATTGCTCTCAAGAGGTGATAACCACATTTTTAATATTTAATCCAAGTTCACTACCTAGAACAGCAAAAGGGTCATTTTCATCCCTGTTATTTAAAGGTTAGTAGTAAGTATTGGCAGTTTGAATAGTTATAAATAAAAGCGTTAACAGTGTGGCTAATTTCATGTATAAAGACGTACCTTTTGAATCATACCTTTTAAAACTTGTAACTTCACTCACGTCCTTTTAAAAAATCAGGAACGTTTTTGAGACTGTTGCAGTCTCATCATCAGCTGATTAGCAACTCATCATCAGCTGATTAGCAACTCATCACAGTTGATTGTTGTCTGGATCTCTTGTAATTGACTCCCTCTTCCAGAAGATTCTTTACATAAGTTAGTAGACCACTCACTGATGGCACATCAAAATTTAGAATATGTGGAATGTTTTTTATAGTAAATTTTTTTCCCCCATGTATTAAGTTCAAGTTTTGTTGACATTGGTTTTAGTAGTTTGATCTCCTCTCCGATGTGGTGGTTATCATTCCAGAGATGAAAAGCTACTGCTGATTTTTCTGTTTGTTATAACTGACTTCTTAAAACTACTAAATATACAAGATCATATAAACTTCACAATGGAAGTTAAAGAAAACAATCAATTGCCTTTCTTAGATTTGATGATCATAAGACAAAATGACAGTGTAAAATTTGGAATCTACAGCAAATCTACTCACACAGATAATTACATAAAAGGCAACAGTTTCAATAATCTGTCACATAAATTAGCTGCTCAGAAGTTTGATCCATAGACTGAACAGCATACCTTTAGATCAAAAACAATATAATGAGGAATTTACATATATGTTAAATACAGCACAAAAAAATGTTTTCAATCCAAACTCAACCATAAAAAAAATGATCAATCGAGACTACAAGAAAAAGAAATTAAAACAGATCACTACTCTTCAAAACATAAATAAAAACTGGAAATACAAAAAATTCACTTACCACCCTTGGGCATTTCCGAAGTTTGAATGAATATTTAAAGATTATGGCATCAAACTAGCACCACAAAACAGATTCTCACTCAAGAAATTGTTAAATAATCCCTTAAAAAACATGATCCCACCAGAACAAAATTCAGGCATATATAGGATAAATTGTGAAGACTGTGACAAATTTTATATTGGTTTGACAAAGAGAAATTTAAAATAAATATTAAAAGCAGAAGCATTATTAACAGTGAAGTATTCTTCATTTTTTGAGTTTGATTAATGAGTTGACTCATTAATCAAACTCAGAAATTTAAAAACTAGAATAACAGAACACTGTAGGAACATAAAATATAAACAAACAGAAAAATCGGCAGTTGCTCTTCATTTCTGGAATGATAACCACCACATCGGAGAGGAGATCAAACTACTAAAACCACTGTCAACAAAACTTGATCTTACAACATGGGAAAAAAATTTTTACTATCAAAAACATTCCACATATTCTAAATTTTGATGTGCCATCAGTGAGTGGTCTACTGAGCTTATGTAAAGAATCTTCCGAGAGAGGGAGCCAATTACAAGAGATCCAAACAACAAACAACTGTGATGAGTCGATAATCAGCTGAGGATGAAACTGCAACAGTTTTGAAAACGTTCCCGACTTTTTAAAAGGATGTGAGTGAAGTTACAAGTTTTAAAAGATATGACTCAATTTTAGTCTTTATATAAGTGCTGGAAGGCTACAAACCACACAACAATACACATAAATCAACAATTTGCCCTGTCAAACAGCGGTTCATTGTTGGGTCATTGAATTTTTCAGTCTGACTCCATGTATACAATCTTCGCCTACAGACAGCTAATATGGAAGAATGATTAATTTCCATCAATTAAACTAATAGTGGTAATTATCAAGCCTGGGATTTAAGTACTTACAGCATAATAAGTCACAACAGACAGTGCGCATCTCATTGTAGACAAGAACCCCTAGTGGTTTACGGGCAAAATATCAAGTATTTGTTGCTTTACTGTTGCTAGCTTCTATTTTTTACGTATTAGCTATTCATGAATTTATCACTGACAAAGGAAATCATAAATATACACATATAGCAGTAGTGGGGCTTCACAGTACACAGCTGCTTAGGTCATTAGACCCTGACAAAGCTGTAGAAGTAAAGAACTTAAGATACTAGTCCATGTTCTAACCCATAAAAACAAAACTAAAGCAACTAAAACACAAAAAACTAACATAGAGAAGTGAAAAGCTTCTTTAAAAGGAAAGGTGATACTAAAAACATTTAAAAATCGAATGTGTTGCACCCACTGACTCTTACTATTCACTCTTGTACAAACTATACTTACAAATGCTTGTTCTTCTATCTGTTTCATGTTAATCAAGATAAAATCTTTTCTATAATGTAAATTATACATGTATGCACAAATACAATTTTTTTTCTTCTAAAAAGGCTTATTTTGGATTCAGGGATTCTCAAAATATGTATATCTTGCGACAAAATTAGGAAATTTTGACATAAATGGCCTCCCAACTCAGATGCTGAACTGCACCATCACTAATTGAGAAACCCTAATGATAAATCGTCCTTCAATTCAGAAAAAGGAATCGCAGGATGGGACTTGTGGACTACATTTTCCAAACGCTATAATTTGGTAATGAGGCAACCGGAGAATATCTCCATGAATAGAACCTTGTCTTCCAAGAGTGAGGTTCTAGATAGCTTTTATGACAGCTTGGAACTTGGACTTCGGAGAGCTGCTCTTTCTGATCATCCAGAGAGGATATGGAACCTCAATGAAAGTGGCTTCAGTTTCGTCACCAAACCACAGAAGGTTGTGAGCCCAAAGGGATCCAAGCACATCTTCCAACAACAGCAGAAAGAGGAGAAATGACAATCAGCACTGCTGGTGATGCTCGACCAATCTTGTTATCTTCAAGGGTCAGCATTTGTCAGAAGATGTTTGATGGGCTGCTCCTGCAAAATGTTTGGTTACAATGTCTCCAAATGGTTGGGCAAACTCAGGCATATTTCTGAACTTTCTTAAACATTTCCTGAAACACATTCCTGCTGAGAGACCTATCATGATATTGATGGATTCTCATACTAGTCATATGGGGTCTGATGTTCTGAAGTTTGGGAAGGAGAATGGAATAGTCTTTCAAACCTTTCTGAGTCACACTACACATCTGCTGCAGCCTTTGGACATAATGGCATTTACGGTCCAATGAAGACATTCTGGCATTCAAGAGTCCTTGATCATCTGAAAAGAAAAGGGTACAAATCACGAGAGCAGATTTTCTTCCCATCTTTAAGGAAGTGTACTACGATGCCTTGACGGGAAGGAATATTACACATGCCTTCTTAAAACCCGGAATTTTCCCACTTGACAGATGAAGCACTGAAGGTTTCTGACGCTTATGCTTCATATCCGGCGCAAAATGCCTCGAAAGAAAATGGAACTGTTAACATCAAGGATGCGGCAGATGTGCCTCTCAACCCCATTGTTGGGGTCAGAAAAAGGGCAAGTGCTGCTCAGACACCACGTCTCTTCCTGCCAGCCATGTGCAAAGTTGACGTTCCAGGCATACTATTAAGGGATCCGCAAGATCCTGTCAGTGATATTCGGCCTAAGAAGTCAAAGAAATCCACTAAAACTAGTGGACTAGCAGAAGCCACCGAAGCAAAAGTGATGAAAAGAAATAGTGATGTGTGTGCATCGTGCTCTGGTCACAATAATATGACAGAAATGGTAAAACATGGATTCAGTGCACAGGATGCTATGATTGGTTTCACAAAAAGTGCCAGGGACTTTCCGCTTATAAATATAACTTCAAGTGCTTTGGCTGCACTTCAGATTCGGAACGAAACTATTACCACAAAATTAGACTTAGTGTACCACGAAATTCCCTTAATGGTTCTGAGATGCTAAATTTGTTGCCTTATTTACTTTCAACCTGATGGCTAATTACACTGAGTACAAATATTAAATGTGTTTTAGATTTGCAGTTTTAATACCAAATAATGATACAAAGTGATTTTCTACTATAGATTCTATTTCCAAAAGCTTCCAAATGATAATAAGCTTAGTACTAAGAAATTCGCCGAGTTTGCCTTATATGATTACCATGTTTAAAAATACACGTATGGATACAAAATTTAAATAATCAACTTATTTCTTTACCTGTGACCTTTTCAAAGATAAACATTCTGTACTGCAACTTACCTCAATATCAAAACCATAGTTCTGCTTTCCTTCTTCGTGAGCTGCCAGAAGTTTGGATACTACTTCATTACGTTTCACACCTGTGTTTTCTGCTAAAGTTTTAACAAAACTTTCCAGAGCAGTGGCAAACCTTTTGACAGCATATTGTTCCAAACCTGGTAGTGTGTCACCAAATGAAGCAATCTGCCTTGATAACTCAATCTCTGTTGCTCCTGCTCCAGGAAAAAATCTGCCATCCTATGTGAACAGGTTTTCAATTAATGAAGTTTTTATATTAATTAACTGGAACTTACAGTAAATTATCTAGTTAAGTTGCATTCCCAAACTTACCCTTGTCAAACCTTTGAAAGTGTTAACTCCATCATCAATTGCTCTCTCAATGTCATCCATGTAGTTGTCTGTAGATCCTCGGATCAAAATGGTAGCTATACGGGAATCTTTTCCTTCAAGACGAAACACTACTACAGAAGTATCACCAATTTCGTCAACTAGGACTGAGTCAGCATATCCTAGTTCTTCTTTTCTAGGTGCACTCTGGAGATCAAAAACAGAGAAAAATGTAGGTTAGATCTGCATGAGTACAGTTCACACCTGACATGGTGGTATAGCATAATTTATAAAATAAGACCTAAACTTCCAAGCTCTGGGAGTGTACCGTATTCCCTGTGAATGTGGGACACCGTATATAGGACAAACTGGAAGGACCATCGCCACCAGAATAATCGACCATGAATGGAGCATTCGTTTAATGCAATCTGAGAAGTCTAGGCAGGCAGGGCATTGTTTTGATAACGACCATAGAGCCAATTTTCAGGAGATAACCATCTTGGTAATATGCAACAGTTACTGGAAACAGAGAGTTAAGGGGGCTTTGGCCATTTCCTCTGAAAGGAGCACGCTTAATCATGATGCTGGATTTCAGTTCAGCTTCTCTTGGAAACCGGCCTTAAAAATAGAAATCCGTTGACTTATGAAGCACAGATCAATACAGCTTGATAATCAAGTTAAGTGGTTACATTTCTTTGACCCAATTAATTTTCTATACTCACGCCATCTCCTGACCTGGCATTTAATTTACTGAAAACAGTCTTTTGTTCAGCAATGCCAATTTTGATAGTGCTTTGTCTTTGTTTATATATGTGTAATATCCAGTATTTCATTTGTGGTTATAACATTTACTAAATACCCCAATGATGGGAGAGATGCACGCTCCTGAAACATTGATTTCTAATCATCTTTTCACCTGGCTTGCTGCCCGAGAAGTAATTGAGGATAATTTAATATTCTGACAATAATACTTTTGCATCACCCTATGTGTATGATGTCCTACATTTTACTGTATAGGACACAGCTAGTATGAAATTATTATCAAAGTTAACGAAAATAATGGTGTTATCGATGATGAAAAGTACTTGTAAAACTGCAAATTTTTTTAAGACGAGCATTAATTCACTGGAAAAATAAAAAAGAAGTTAAACGTGAGAAAATTCTGATAGTTGTTTGTGAAAACTTCTTTAGTTTTCAAAACATTTTTCCAGTTTTACACTCTTGCACAAACTATACTTTCAATATACAGCTAAGTAATGGGCACAGGTTATTTCAACTCAGGTTTGCTTACACTTCAAATGAAATTCAGCCCTGCACATTATATAACATTCTACTATGCGAAATCATGAAGCAGTTAGCTTCGTTTGCTCCAGATGCATTTGAAACTACAACAAAATGCTTTTATATCTACTCTCTGCATATGTTTCAAAATCATCTATTGAACATTTGACTTACATGACATACATACAAATATAACAAATTTTAATTTAAAACTTCACTTATCTTATAAGAAATGATGACACTTCTTATAAATTGTTTGTGATCGCGATTTCATGGAAATTCTTCCACATCGTCAGCCGGAACCAACAAACCTGGTATTCAACTGCTTATGATTTAACAGTACCAGCAATTTTATCTAAACCAGACTGTATAACAAAAGGATTCACCTTCAAAAACTGCTGAACCTCTTCCATCCTATGAATGACTAGATAACCGGCTGACAACGAACTTTCTCTTGAACTTGATATCTGCACTTAGGTGTAGTCTTTGCCATGAATAAATAATATAATGTTTTCCACCGTGCTAGAATATGGAAGATTGAAGCACCCAGGCACCCAGTACTAACAAGAACATAGTAACATCTAGCATTTGTAGCGATGATGACAATTTTGTTTGTAGATCTGGCTGACAATGTGGAAGAATTCCCATGAAATTGCGATCCCGAACAATTTATAAGAAAAGTTTCATCATTTCTTATAAGATAAGTGAAGTTTTAAGTTACAAATTATTATATTTATATATATTTGTTTGCTTCACTGTTAATAGTTTCATATTTTACGTTTTTATTAGCACACAGCTTATTGGATCAGTTCAATTTACTGTTTGTCTACAAATCTCACACCTGCAGTGCATATCTTTGCTTATGTTACCCGTGATTTGGCTGAATTGTGTTTTTCTTGGTTGAAGAACCTGCAAAATCTCGAGCATGTTAGCTGTTTCTTTTTCCCCCCTGCCACACCACACCATAAAACCAGTACCCAAGAAAACGTGCGTGCATAGTACTAAGGGAAACATACCAGGTAAGAGGCCCTTGCATTTAGAGGAACCCCCAAGGATTTTCCTTCAATATCTTATTCTTTCATAAATAATGCAGTTATGTAGATAATAAAAGGGAAGCACATCAGAACAGTGGTTGCAGTACATATGGAGAGCTTTATTGCTCTCCCTAATTTTATTCTTAACCTTATATGCATGTACAATGAAATTATTCATACATTCCCAAAATTTAACACTTTTTATTTTCGAGTCAATTTCTTAAGTATTTAAAGAACCTTGAGAAACAATTCACAGGTTGCACAAGTTTATTTACAACTAAAATGCCAAAACTACCTTCAAATGAATTACGTACCAATTTTGGTAAAGCTGTTGCACCAACAGCCTTGCAAAGTCTTCTGATGTCCCATTTACTGCTCAGACGAACAGCCATCATATTGTATTTGTTGACATAGTGAAGTGCCATGTCACCAAACTTAGCACCTGATACAATCACATCAGCGCCAGCATCTGCAATAGCCTTTATTTGCTGCTCCAGCATGTTTTCTTCACCACGGTTGAAGGTCATCAACTCATCTGCTGTCTTGATGAGAACTGTGCCCTACAAACAAAGTATGGCAAATAAACTTATAATAATTGAACACATCCAGACATAATACTCCAATGGATAGTAAGTTTTATTTAGCCATCCCTAACCTCTATTGTTTTCCCTTCACATGCCAAATCAGAACCAATTTTTTGTACATTTAAATTAATTAATTTGTAATTTAATAAATGAATTAATACACACGTATGTATTCATGCGCACACACACAAACTCATTCTATCTTATTTTGGGTTTTGATGATTTGATCTGTATGGCAATATGATGCTCCACCATTCAGACAGTCATGGTCTGGACCTTACTTACGTTGGGTCAGATCTCTCTGTATAAAGAGGGGGAGCCAATTGGCTACAGGAGAGTATCAGCTCATGCAAAAGCCCCTCCCCGGGACTGACCTTTATGAGCAGATACCAAAACAGTCCCAACATAACTGGGGCTGGAAATTACGCATTACCAACTCACTCCCTGCACTTCCCCATCCATAGCATTGTTTGAGCTTTTGGCATAAGCTTTCTCATCAGAGGAACCCAATTAAGAGATTTGATTCACGACTACAGGATCGCCAATGTCATCCCTATCATAGTAGGCCCCTGGGAGACCATCAGAGAATTAACATAACTAAGCCCTCACATTCCATATGCTGCCAAATGCAACATACGAAATACCGTATTTATGCAAATCTAATGCACAACCCATATTTGAAACTTACAATTGTGAAAAAAGAGTTGGTAACACACATAATGCGCATTGACGGAATATTAGGTATTTTATTTAAATTTATTTTATGAAACAATAAAATTATTGCATACATAAACCATCAGATTATAGAATTGAAAGTGCCCTATTGTTAGGTGGCACACTGTTGCGAGGACTCTTACATTCCTTCCTACTAGCTTTAGTAGTAAATAATGCCAATTTCTGTTTTTGCCACAAGCGAACGTTATTCTCTGATATATTGAATTCCCTTCCTGCCTTTCTATTACCATATTTTTTTCAGCATAAAGGACTACTTTACGCTTTAAAGAAGCATCATAGGACGTTCTCTGTTTGCCCTCCATTTGCCAACTAAAAGCGCTTCCTTTTCCTCCTTCTCAATAATAGTGTAGTTTTGCAGTATATTAAACAAACGCTCAATAATAAGCTAAAGATAAATGTATTCCAGCAATCACAATGATTGTTGGGAATTTTTGGGAATCCCCTAAATTAGGGACCGCTAATTTTCCCCCTTGCAGTATACTTGATGTCATTTGCTAGTCTGCTAGATAGTATAATTTCGGAACAAGTAAGACTGCTGGCAGCATTGCTTTCAGTGGAGAAACAAGCATAGTTTGGCTGCACTGAATTCTTCAATATGTCTACATTATGCAGTAAGTAAATAAACAAACAATTAATAACGTTAAAAGGATGCCCTCCAACACGAAATTGCACTGAAAAGTAAAGAAATTATATTAAAAGTCATGGTTGTATATAAAAACATCAAAAAGTGTCAATTAGAAAAAAATTGCCTAGTAGCATATTAGAAAGAAAAGCCAAAAATTCTTTGTTTCTGAACATAATCTCCAAAAAGGCCAATACATTTGTCAAACCAATGTTCTAATTCAATTAAACCATATCTGTAGTGTGATTTATCATGGTCCTCAAAATAGCTGTTTAACTCATCAATGACCTCATTGCTGTGAAATCTTCATCCTCCAAGAAATTTTTGAGGTTTGGGAACAGGTGGTAGTCACTGGGTGCCAGATCTGGCAAATAGGATGGATGTTCATGCAATTATAACTTTAATTCACACATTTTTTCCATTGCAATGACTGAACAATGGGCCGGAGTACTGTTGTGAAGAAACAAGATATTTTTCTTTACCAAATGAGGTCTTTTTTCTTTTCACCTCATCACTCAAACATTGCAGTAAGCTTGTGTAATAGTCATTAGTGATACTTTTACCCTTTTCCACATAGTCAATAAAAATAATTCCCTGTGCATCCCAGAAAACACTCAACATAACCTTGTTAGCTAGTAAAATTGACTTTGTCTTTTTTGGAGTTGGCTCAACTGGCAAAATCCACTATTTTGACTGTGATTTACTGTCTGGAGTGTAATGATGTATCCAACTTTCATTCATGGTAATAAACCGCCTCGAAAATTCACTGGGATTTTTACGATAGAGCTTTAACTTAAGAGAAACAGTTTTTCTTTGCAACTTTTGATCAGGTGTCAACAAATGTGGCACCCATCTTGCACAGACCTTGTGAAAGCCCAAAACATTTCTTAAAATATTACCTGGACGTTTTTATATATGTTTACAGCCTCTGCTATCTCAAACAACTTTAATTTGTGGTCTTCCAGTACTAAATGAAGAGCCTTTTCAATGATCTCTGGAGTTGTGACTTTCACAAGGTGTGCAGAGCGAGGCTCATCACCATTGCTCGTAAGTCTCATTTTAAACTCTACAACCCACCTTGTAATCATTGTATATCAAGGGGCATAGTCTTTCAATGTACTGTCCATTTTCTCCTTGATTTCCTTAGGCATTAAGTCTTTCAAATGGAACTATTTAATCATTGCTCGTTTTTCCAAATCCTCCATTTTCGTGAAACCTCTACACTTGTCTTGTTTAAAATGCTGCCATTCAAAAATTAAACAAGCTATTGACCTCTACTATGGATACGCTATTTTAGAGTTAAACTATAGAATGCTAACCATCAAACTGGCCCAGTGGCGCTAGTTATATCTCTATGTGAGGTCTGGACTTGGAAATCTTCTTGACCAACATATCTGCTTGATCATTTCAAAGAAATTCCACAGTGGGATGGAATCCATTGTAAAACTTACCATTTATTTCAATTCTGGAGATTGCACATTACAAATTTCATTTAATTAATCTCAAAAGTTAATTTAGTTATTTTAAACAGTTTCTGAGTAAAGGATTATTTATACCAGAAAATAGCATCCACAAAATATGCTGTTCAAAACAGAAATTCAGAAAAACTTGCATATATTTGCAAAGAAAGTAACCACATAGCTACATCACACAAAAGCTAAGAAAACCTTCCCTAAAAGATGGGCTAAAGATACCTATATTCAAAAGTTTAGGAGTTAAGATATTTTTTTCTGTGAATCATACACACACAGTACCATAATGCAAAGGTTGTACCATAATGTACCATAATGCACTTAAAAAAGGAATGTATAGTATTTACAATATAAGTACTGTGCCTACAATTACGTAAATTAGAATTTCCTCTTTAATTTAGCATATATTTGAAAGCTCTAATTTTTAGGAAATTTCGGCCATTTTGTCTATCTGTATCACAATACAGCCAAGTTGTGGTAATTCAAGTAAAACGGAACAACTCGAAGACAATTTTTGTGCCAAATCTTGAGCTACAATAACACTATTTGAATACTTACCTTAGTTTCAGTTTGCATAATATCCACTGCGTAAGTGAAGACTGCAACTTTTGCTGGCATTTTCTTTACAATGTCTCCTTCAACCTGCCGCTTGAAAACCATTCCATACACCACTTCTGAATTTTGAACTCCAGAACCCTATAACAGAAAGTTGTCATAAAAAACTTCAAACTTACACACTTTGAAATGTTAAATGTCAAATTAAATATTTGGGGAAATAAATATCAAGAAGGTGAAGTGCAGCAGTAGCAGTAGGGAACCAAGGCAACGGAAAAAAAAAGCTTATGTAAACATAAGTTAACAAATATGACAGAAAATAGCAAAACTGGACTTAACCCATTTAGGCTATTGTATAGAAACCAAAGTTCTGTTAGAAGATCTGAATATATCTTTTCTCTAACACTGTTTTGTATTAATATAATTTTCAGTTGAACTACTACTCAATGCTTCACTTATTGCTAGTATTTACCTAGAACACGTTTTGTTAGGATCTTCCTAACATCATCAGCTGTTGTCGACTAATAGATGTTGGTTTGGTGAACTCCTTGGAGGTGATAGGGACATCTGTGTCGGTATCTTGATGAACTTGAAGTTTGGGTTTTCTTCAAAGGTAGGTCGAAATTAAACAATTTTCTTTCATATTTCTTTATGAAGATTTTTTCCCACGTGGTTAATGCAGCTGGATCTTGGACACTTTATTAAGTGAACTTCTTGTTCTATACCATGATTCTCCTTCCAAAACTGGTACGCTACCACCGATTTATCCTATTTCTTTGTTCCTGATGCTCCTAAAATCTCTTTAAGCCTAATGTTCAAGTTCCCTTTAGTTTTTCCTATGTAAAAGTTGTCACAGCCTTTGCAGTTTATGTGGTACACACCTGATTTTTTGTCTGTGGGTATCTCCTTTCTACTATGTGATTTCAAAAGGTGTTGTACACTAAATTTGTTCTGTGGGGCCAAAGTAATATTGTGCTCTTTTGTGCTCTTCAAAGAGCACTATATTATAAATTTATTATTTATATTTATTATATATATTATTTATATTTATGATATATTATTTATACTTATTTTATTACAATATAAAGAGCAACAGTTACTGGGAATGGAGAATTAAGGAGGCTTTGGCCATTTCCTCTGAAAGGAGCACACTTAATTGTGATTCTGGATTTCAGTTCAGCTCCTCTTGGAAACCGGCCTTCAAAATGGAAATCTGTCGATTTAAGAAGAAAAGATCAATACAGCTTGATAATCGAGTTAAATAGTTACGTTTCTTTGACAATTTTCTATACTCACGCCATCTCCTGACCTGGCATTTAATTTACTGAAAACAGTCTTTTGTTCAGTAATGCGAATTTTGATAGTGTTTTGTCTTTGTTTATAGTTGTGTTATATCCAGTGTTTCATTTGTGGTTATAACATTTTTTAAATATCCTGATGATGGGAGTGATGTACACTACCGAAATGTCGATTTCTAATCATCTATTCACCTGACTTGCTACCCGAGAAGAAAGTGAGCATATAGAAATATTGTTTCTTAGTAGCTCGTTATTGGCATTCAAGATTTAATGCCCCAAAAATCTCTGAAATCTCAACAGTGCAACATTGAACAGCGATTAATTGCCTTCTTGTATCATGTAACCTGCTCTAGTAACGTTTCTAGAACTATTCTGGTGACCGAATCTGTAACACTGAAAACTGGTCTTCCAAAGGTCATTGGTTCACTTCCTTTCTTCAGCTTTTTAATACGTAAATTTTAATACGAAGAAACGACGTGATTTGTTAACACTACTACACTTTTTCTGGGGTCACCTCAAGTCTCTGATGTATGAAACAACTATTACCTCAGAAAAGCACCTAACTCCCCAAATAATGGCAGCACATGAAGTTATTTGACACACACACAGGAAATTTTTTAACAGAATAGGACAGTAGTTCCTTCGCCATTGTCAACTTCACTTCGAAAATACAGGTTGCCATTTCGAGCAGTTTTCCTATAGACCTGATATAAAACGATGTATTTGCTTATTTGATATAGCTCATTCACTCTTTAAACCACCTCTCATTTAAACATAAAGCATGTGAATGTATTAAGCAGGATCAAATCAAGTTTATTCAACCTGTAAAATCAAATCTGTACCTAGTACCTTGATATAGGATACGTCAGTAAATTTACACTTAATATTACAAAGTTAAACATCAAATATACCTAACCTACATTCAATTATAATGTAACACAAATTGGATATAATTATAAATGAGAGAAATGAACAAGCTATGTAAATTCATGTTTTATGATTATCTGGATTTGCTAAATTGCAGATATTCCTTTACTATGTAAAAGCGGTGCTCCTGCAAGAAAGCCCTTTTCTAGTTTTAAACACGTAGATTTAACCCCTGTTAAAAAGAATTGCAATTAATTGCACTGACAAGGTGAAACTGCTCTGTAAAATGCATATATAAGAAATAAAAGCTTAGACAAAATATTAAAAAAAAAACAACCAAACAAACAAAACAAAAATAAATAGAAAAAGTGAAGGATACTACTCAAACTCGTTTACTGTTGATTTGAAATGTGTCAAAGTACCAGAGGAAGTTAAATTAATTGGGAGTCGATTAATGACACAAAACAACACTTACTTTGTGTCATTAATCGACTCCCAATTAATTTAATTTATACAACAACGCTGTTTTCATCACTTCCACGAAAGGATTTACCAGAGGAAGTACTTTGACACATTTCTCATTTTTGTGTTATGCATTGAATGGGTTATTGTTAGCAATGGCATACTGGCACTTTAGAAACTTATAGCTGTAACTTCCACATTTGAACCTAGAGGCCTTAAGTCTATTTCAAATTACTTGTTTAAGATATATCCACTTGCTCTGAAAATATTTCACTGTAGCTCGTTAACATCCTGTATTTCGTGTCCTAGGTATAGAACACTGGTGATTATGATCATATGGCATCGTGGAAAACAGATTTCAAATTTGAAAATCTTAGAATTGTGAACACAGGAAATCTGAGCAGTCAACAAAAAGTGTTGTAAATGATGGGAAAACACTAAAGATAGGAGCATAGATGCTGGATAATAATATATTTGTTGCAGCCCAGTAAAGGGCGACTATGATGGTAATAAATAATAGAAATACAGATAAGCTATGGCCTATCACAGCACACTCATCCAATTACCATGATTCATTCATTCCAAATTTCACCAATAGATGTTAAGACTTAACACGGGTTTAACAATAGTTATAACAAAAATTGCATTTCACCAACAAGTGTTAGCTTAACACTCGTGTTAAATCTCTTGTTAAACTAACAAGTCAAATTTCTGATGTTAAGTCCTTAACAATTGTAAATAGTCAAGATAGCGGGCATGAACGCAGCTGTTATTGTCGATTTGCTATATTTAAGGCCGTGTAAATGGCATTCATAATAGAGTATGGCCTATCAGGAGAAACTGTTTTGAGGAGCTATCAGAAACAAATTTTCTACAGAGGTATAGACTGTCCAAACAAGTTGCTATGAAGGTTATTGCGGAAGTACAAGAGGAGTTAGAACATGCATTGAAAGGAATATGCCGATCTTGGCTTTGCTTCAAGTATTAATAACTTTGCGATTTTATAATTCACTGAATTATGTGGATAATACACTGACCACTTCTCGTCTTGAAACGTTCAAGTCACTTGTCACTTGCATTTCTTCGCACCTCGTTTTAAATTTACATAATACTGAAGAAGATGTTTCGTGTTTCTAGTAATGACATACATTTGAATTAAATTCGTTTCCAATTTTTTTTTCCACGTGATATTTTTATCTTTTACATTCACCGCATCCAACCTCTTATTTTCCACGATATCCTTATACTTCGTCACCAATTCAATTAACAATTCTTTCTCCATTGATGAGAAATTTGTTTCATGGCTTTTGTTTACTATTTTGTTTATCCACCATTTTTTCAGCTCTATGCAGACAAAAATGAAAACAAAAGTGTATTACAGTACATTCATCCATAGCCTTCTATAGCTATAATATTCACAAGTTTCTTGGCCTTAACAGGTGTTTGTTAACATTTTCAGAAAACAGGTTGGTGAAATGCAAGAAATTTAACAGCTTTGTTAGCACTGTTACAATTGTTATGTTACATTTGTTAATGTCGATTTTAACATCTGTTGGTGAAATCGGGCATCAGTCTGCAATCTGTAGGCTAAAATATAATGCAATAAAATTCCATGCTTGTCAAATCTGCAGTGAAAAGTTTTTACAGCTTTGTTGATAGATTCAAAGGGTAAAATGTCTTCTTTGCTGTAAAGTAGTAAAATGCCTTTTACTCCCACAGAGTTTACAGGCAAACTGTAAATGTTGGAAAGTATGAGCAGAAAAGGAAAATAAAAAGTAATCTCTGTTAGCTTCAATTTTCAGTTACACGCTAAGAAAACCTTACAAAAAGAAAAAGCAAAAATAATTGCTACACTTACCAAAATCTTGTAAACTCTGACATTATCCACATTGAAGGTTGTTTTCTCAGGAAGAATGGAAACTATAAAAAAACAGAAACAAAGGTTGAGTTCGGTTTCAAATAATGAATGTTATACAAAACACAGGTTCAGGAGAATTTACTAATTTTTACAGGGAGAAAAAGTAATAAAAATAATGAAAGCTTTATTTATTTATTTTTGAAATCTTTGGTTTTCTTCCCTATTAACTTGGAATAATTGCTTAGAGAAACTGAGTTTCACAAGTGTACTTGCAAGTAAACAGGTACCTATAAAACTAGTGTGTTACATAGAGAGCTTATTGTTGGATTCCATATTCCAACAAATGAAGGCTTTTTACTGGGAATAAAACTGAAATCACCTCCAAGGACACACTGTTAGAAAAAGGCATGAGAGGAAAACAGAATAGCTTAAATTGAGCACAATGTATACCTAGGCCCATGGAATGGCGCTCACAACTACATCCAGTAGAACTGTGACATGGAGTCATACAGACAGAAGCCAGGTCTCCACACAAAAGATGTCCGTGAGTGGTGTGCATGTATCTTTAAATAACTAGGTTAAAATAACCTCCAACTGCCAGAAGGTCTCTCCAAGAAGTCAGCCATAGCTGTATATGTTCTTGATTGTCTGAAACTGAGTGCCGGATAATGCTTTCCAAGACTGATGCCAAGCCAAAAACAGAGGGCGATGAAAGCATATAGGGGATAGCAGCTGTTCAAAACTGTGGCAAATGGCAGGCGAACTTAGGAGACATATCCACCATCTCAGTACCAAGAATGCCCATATGACATAGGGTCCACAGGAAACCCGACCGCTATCAGTAACACAGCAATTGAGAGACAAATGTCTGAATTTTCACAATCAATCCAATTTAACATTTTATAACCTCAAAGAGTGTGAGCAAAATAAACATTCAGAAACTAATGTAGTTCTGGCAAACACCAAGTAGCTATCATACCATTATCTGAAAGAGATTGACAAGGGCACACTGGATTTGCCAGAGATAATGGCCAGTACAGAAACACTTTACAGGAGACGTTTTTATTACACTACTGAGCACAATTTTTGCGGCAAAACATCTGATGAGTAATTATGACTAAATAAGGTCTCCTGATTTCAGAAATGTCACTGATTTTCCTGTATTATTGCAGCTCTATGCTGCTTTGGTATAGCAGCAAATCGGCTGTTAGTGTAGCTATGCTTTGGTATTTTTATACATACTTGTCAATTCAATGCCATTCCATTGAACTCTCCAATATCAGTATATTTTTAGAATTGATACCAATGAAGTGCACTGATGAAATGCAGAATTGCATTTCTGTAGTTCACATAGTAACAAAATTCTTAATGCTGCCTAGACCAGTGACAACCAGGTCATGAGTGTAGTGAATGTGTGATTTTTTTATATTTCGTTCTGCTGTGAAAATGGCAAATGTGTCAGGAATGACAAGATGTGTGAATAAGCCACAAATTATATATCCTCTCTCATATGGGAGAGAATATATATAGAAAAACATAAAAACCAACTAATGAACTTAGAAATCCCACCAGAAGACAACCCCACATTTCAATTCATCACAAAATTAACAGATGGCAGCAGCAACTCCAGCATTTCCCACACCACTGGATCAAGCTTTAGTCGCATTAGAGCCGACGATGCGAACAATGGTTCGCGAAACATGTCCTCAATATAGGTACGTAAGTGAAGCCGATGTGTAATAAATATGACTCATCTATCATTTAATAATTATTTCACCTTACTGTGTGTTCCAATACAGTTAAATTTTGATAAATTCCAGAATTAACTAGATGGAGTGGAGTAATCTGATACAAGACTTAGGCCTTACAAAGCAAAAAAGTGAGCTGCTAGGCTCAAGATTCTTGTGCCTGGAACTACATTTACTTGGTACAGACAGTGATGAGTTCAGGAAGTATTTTAACAAGGAAGATGATCTGATCTACTGTTGTGACATTCCAGGACTGATACAACAGCTGGGGAGTGATTACCAATCGGAAGATCAGTCTTTATGCATTCCAATAAAAGGAGTTTGAAGACTGTACTACTTCATATAGGAAACATCCTAACTCTACTTTTATGATGAAACTTTGCATGAAAATGTAGCAACGAAATATATTCTAAAGCATTACTAGGACAACTTCCTTAGTGAAAATGTTCAGACACCTGGATGTTTTTGTGGATTCACGTACAGGACAAAAAAGAAACTGTAATTCATTTCCTTCACCGAAACTGTACTGTAAAACTAAGATTTAATTTGATAACTTCATTTTCCTATAAGAAGCCATTCATACAGGGAACCTGATAAAGATAAGAACACAAATCAGAAATTCCTTTCTTGGAAGTGTTGAAAACAGTGTTGTTATGATAAATTAAATTTAAAGGGAGTCAATGACACTAAACAACACTTACTTTTAACTTTTTCCGGAACATGTTTCAGAGACTTTGCCTCTATTCTCAGCCGGCCACCGACTGGTTCTCAATGGTGTAGTTGACAATATTTTGTCATAGGTCTCCTCTGGTGGTGGTTCAAGGAACTTGCAGAACAAATCTTTCTGGGGGATGTCAAAATTGAATACTTTGTTCCTATTTTTTGAAATGAAGATTTGTTCCCATGTGGATAGTTCTTGTTTTCCTGATGTATGTTTCTATGATGATGATGTATGTTGTTTGTTCAGCAAGTTCCTTGAACCGCCACCAGAGGAGACCTATGACAAAATATCGTCAACTACACCAATGAGAACCAGTCAGTGGCTGGCTGAGGATAGAGGCAAAGTCTCTGAAACATGTTCCAGAAAAATTTAAAAGTGTTGTTTAGTGTCATTAATTGACTCCCTATAAATTTAACAAATCAGAAAGTTACACTAAAATTACCAGATAATTGGATTATATTGCAGGTAGCCATTTCAAACTATTGCCTTTCAAAGTTGCTAAATGCAACCAGCCTATTTCCACAGCTGGAGGGAATATTCATATTCATTTATTTCATCCTTAAGATCATGTTTACATGATATGGAATGGTCAAAATTTTACAATAGAAATACAATTCAATTTACACTAAAACAATACAATTACGAATAATGCTCACTCACACACTGTCTTAATTAGCTAGTTTATACAGAACTATCCATTTACATATTCCATAATTGAATAAAATGAATTTTCTACTAAATATGCTTTGAACTTTTTCTTAAATATATTCACATTTTCTACGTTTTTATATTAGGGGGCAGTCTGTTGAACAATTTAATCCCATTGTAATAAGCACTGGTTCTGCAATATTCTACATGTACTATCTCTTTATTGTTTGATAACTGGTGCCTTATTTCTCTGATATGGTTGTATATACTTGCTATAGTCATGATCCTTAACTTTTTAAATAATTCCCTGCATGATGCTCTGCTCGATTCACCAGCCATTATTCTTAAAGCCCGCTTTTGTAACCGAAATACTTTTTCTGATTTCGTTGAAGCCCCACAGAACCTTATTCCATACCTTATGTGACTATGGATGTATGCAAAGTATGCATTTCTAACCAAACATTTATATATTTCCCAAACATTGGAATATAAACAAAGGCTGACTTTTAAACCAGGAGTGTTAAGGAGTTAAGTCCACTTCTCAAAATGTACCAATTTTCCAGTCTCAAGAACACTATAATGGTGCTTGGATGTCACCTGTTCTTAGTGTAAGCACAAGATTATGTTGGTGTGGTTTTCAAATGCTAGGCTTTGGCAATGAAGCCATTAGTTATCTTGCTCTCCAATATTTCTGTGTAGTGGGTCCGGCAGGTAGGGCTTCACAGGTTAGAAGATGTTCTTCAGTCATTTCCTCTTCTTTGTTTTCAAATGCTAGGCTTTGGCAATGAAGCCATTAGCTCTCTTGCTCTCCAATATTTCTGTGTAGTGGGTCCGGCAGGTAGGGCTTCACAGGTTAGAAGATGTTCTTCAGTCATTTCCTCTTCTTTGTTGTCAAATGCTAGGCTTTGGCAATGAAGCCATTAGTTCTCTTGCTCTCCAATATTTCTGTGTAGTGGGTCCGGCAGGTAGGGCTTCACAGGTTAGAAGACGTTCTTCAGTCATTTCCTCTTCTTTGTTGTCAAATGCTAGGCTTTGGCAATGAAGCCATTAGCTCTCTTGCTCTCCAATATTTCTGTGTAGTGGGTCCGGCAGGTAGGGCTTCACAGGTTTGAAGATGTTCTTCAGTCATTTCCTCTTCTTTGATTTCAAATGCTAGGCTTTGGCAACGAAGCCATTAGCTCTCTTGCTCTCCAATATTTCTGTGTAATGGGTCCGGCAGGTAGGGCTTCACAGGTTAGAAGACGTTCTTCAGTCATTTCCCCTTCTTTGTTTTCAAATGCTAGGCTTTGGTAATGAAGCCATTAGCTCTCTTGCTCTCCAATATTTCTGTGTAATGGGTCCGGCAGGTAGGGCTTCACAGGTTAGAAGACGTTCTTCAGTCATTTCCTCTTCTTTGTTGTCAAATGCTAGGCTTTGGCAATGAAGCCATTAGCTCTCTTGCTCTCCTATATTTCTGTGTAGTGGGTCCGGCAGGTAGGGCTTCACAGGTTAGAAGATGTTCTTCAGTCATTTCCTCTTCTTTGTTGTCAAATGCTAGGCTTTGGCAATGAAGCCATTAGCTCTCTTGCTCTCCAATATTTCTGTGTAGTGGATCCGGCAGGTAGGGCTTCACAGGTTAGAAGATGTTCTTCAGTCATTTCCTCTTCTTTGTTTTCAAATGCTAGGCTTTGGCAATGAAGCCATTAGCTCTCTTGCTCTCCAATATTTCTGTGTAGTGGGTCCGGCAGGTAGGGCTTCACAGGTTAGAAGATGTTCTTCAGTCATTTCCTCTTCTTTGTTGTCAAATGCTAGGTTTTGGCAATGAAGCCATTAGCTCTCTTGCTCTCCAATATTTCTGTGTAGTGGGTTCGGCAGGTAGGGCTTCACAGGTTAGAAGATGTTCTTCAGTCATTTCCTGTTCTTTGTTTTCAAATGCTAGGCTTTGGCAATGAAGCCATTAGCTCTCTTGCTCTCCAATATTTCTGTGTAGTGGGTCCGGCAGGTAGGGCTTCACAGGTTAGAAGATGTTCCTCAGTCATTTCCTCTTCTTTGTTTTCAAATGCTAGGCTTTGGCAATGAAGCCATCAGCATCCTTACTCTCCAATATTTCTGTGTAGTGGGTCCGGCAGGTAGGGCTTCACAGGTTAGAAGATGTTCTTCAGTCATTTCCTCTTCTTTGTTTTCAAATGCTAGGCTTTGGCAATGAAGCCATTAGGTCTCTTGCTCTCCAATATTTCTGTGTAGTGGGTCCGGCAGGTAGGGCTTCACAGGTTAAAAGATGTTCTTCAGTCGTTTCCTCTTCTTTGTTGTCAACTGCTAGGCTTTGGCAATGAAGCCATTAGCTCTCTTGCTCTCCAATATTTCTGTGTAGTGGGTCCGGCAGGTAGGGCTTCACAGGGTAAAAGATGTTCTTCAGTCTGTGCACAAGATTAAGAATATGGCAAACTGAATATGGCATTGAATTTTTCAGTCTGATTCTATCTTTCCATACTTTAGCCTACAAACGGCCAGTGTGAAAGAACAATTAATTTCCATTAATTGACCTAATAGTAGTTAACTATAAAGCCCGGACCTTAAAGTACTTACACATTGTAAGTTGCCATTAAGGTAGTTGTCTCACGTGTTTATGAGAACTCCTAAGTGGTTTACCGGGAAAACCACAAGTCAGTTGGAGAATTTAATGTCATGTTGACACGTTGGTCATAGCAGCTCAATGGTTAGAGTGACTGGACAGCAACCAGAAGATCCGAGGTTCAAATCCTGGCTACGGTATTGAATTTTTCAGTCTGACTATCTTTCCATACTTTAACCTTCACACGGCCAGTGTGAAAGAACAATTAATTTCTGGTAAACTGAAGAGTTTGTATTCAATACCTTTACCACTAAATGCTGCAAAGTATGAAGATTTACAGGTTTTCAAGAAATATAATTCACCTGAAACTCAAATATCCTCTTCAAACATTCCCCATATATCAAGATTCATATTCAAAGTGAAAAAAGTACATAGGAAAGTGCCTACATTAGAATATTACAATTATTTTTGTTACCATGCACATTATTACTGTTGCAAACTAACACTATAAGCTTCGTTTTTATATTTATACCATGAGTATATTGAATATATGAAAATTTGGTTATAAACTTTAAAAAGTTAATACAGGGTGTATATAAATGAATACCGGGGAATTAACTCTTTATAATATTTATTACATTAAACTTAGTTATAAATGATATGTCAAATGAAAAAGCAACTCAAACAGTTTTGTTGTTGGCACCAGTGCACATGTGCATACAATGTTTCTGCTACAATCCGCTAGACAGCAGTAGTAGCAAAGATGGCGAGTAGTAAACAGAAAGCATTTTGTGTTTTGCAGTTTGCAAAGACCGAATCTGTAGTTACTGTACAACATGTGTTCTGCATTAAGTTCGGTTGTGATCCTCCTAGTGATAATAATATTCGTAGCTGGTATCATCAGTTTGAAGATACCGGCTGATTTTGTGAAGGGAAGAGCACAGGACGACCACGAGTAAGTGAAGAGACTGTTGAGTGAGTGAGAGAGTCCTTCATTTGTAGCCCAAAGAAATCAGTCCGGAAGGCTAGTCGTGAATTACAAGTTCATGTGTCGACTGTTTGGAAAGTTGTAAGAAAACGCTTATGGCTACGTCCTTACCGTTATTACAGGCTCTAAAGCCAAACAGACCATGGATTACGCGCCAACTTCGCAAACGACATGTTTCATAACAATGACAATTTTATGGATCGTATTATCCTCAGTGATGAATCGACCTTTCAACTTAGTGGACATGCTAACACTCATAATGTGCACATCTGGGGCTCAGAAAATCCTCACGAGTACAAATGCAACGAGATTCCCCTAAAGTAAATGATTTTGTGCCGTATCCCGGTGAAAAGTTTATGGGCCTTTCTTTTTTGGTGAACCTACTGTAACTGGCACTTCTTACCTTGATACACTAGAGCAATGGCTCTTCCCTCAGTTAGAAGAAAATGAGCCAGAGAACTTCATTTTCCAGCAAGATGGTGCAAAACGAAGTATGCGATTGGGTAAACGTCACTGTACCCGAGCACTGATAGGCCGCAAGGGCCTCAATGACAGGGTTTGCTATGCATGGCCTCCATGTTCTCCTGACCTAACGCCATGAGATTTTTACCTTTGGGGCTTCATTAAGGATTGTGTGTACGTGACTCCGCTACCAGCTGACCTCTCTGAATTAAGAAACCAGATTGAAGCAGCTGTTGCTACAATTACTGAATATACACTTATCAGCATTTGGGAAGAACTTGGCTATAGACTTGATGTGTGCTGTGTGACAAAGGGTAGTCATATTAAACATTTATAAGGTTCTTGGTAAAACTGTTTGAGTTGCTTTTTCATTTGGCATATCTTTTATAACTGTAAGTTGAATGTAATAAATATTATAAAGAGTTAAAACCCCGATATTCATTTATATACACCCTGTATTTCAGAAAAAAAATTTTGTGACTTAGAATGTTCTCTGTGGTCTTTATATGTATACAATCATAACTTACTACATGCTCTAGCAATCAGCTTTGACAGGAAGTCCTCATTTCCATATTGTTTGCTCATTATGGATGTTTTGATGCCTTTAATAACCTCTGCTTCATCACGGTAATCTTTGACTTCAAAACATGTCAGCTTGGGTAAAATATCCAATGCTTAATCCAAAGCTTGCTCATAGCCCTCCACTATTTCAGATGGAGCTAAGCCCTGTAAAGAAAAGTAAAGTTAATAATTCAACATTACTGATGAAATTGCTACAGAAATGTTTACCTGCCTAAATAAGAAACAGAATAAGCTGAAATCCTGTCTATTTCAGAAAAAAGTTTCACTCCTGTTAGAAATCGCATACTTTGTGTGCAATTTTTTTTTGAGTAATATGGAAATTGCTTAGCAGAGAAACAAAAGCTGCCTTTTTGTTTTTTGTTTTGTTCCATTTATAACCCACCTACAATGGTCATATCAGCGGCCGTTCTCCTTTGGAACATACTGAAGGTGTTAACTCATATTCGTTGGGTTTTTAATCATTAGATCACGTACACATTTATAGCCCGCCTTTAACTCCAATGGTCATATTGGCGGCCGTTCTCCTTTGGAACATACTGAAGGTGTTAACTCGTATTCGTTGGGTTTTAATCATTAGATCACACACACATTCGCACTCTCATTTACTTCCACACTCTGGGGAAGATGAGGAATTATCTTGGTCGGAGAAAAATTCCCACCTCCACTGCCGGGAATCGAACCCAGGACACTTAGCACAGCAGGCAAGTGCTACGAGACCAGTAAACTGCTCAAAATGGAAAAATACATAGCTTTAAACTGGCATTTATTTTGGGATATGTTGTGTTTAGATAAGATGTGTTATTGTCACATATGCTTACAAATAGTGAGTACAAACTGTGGAAACAGATGACTCGTCAAGTGTACAAAATTTAAATTAACAATAATTACACAAAATAACAATAATAATATAAATACAAAATGTTACATGTGTGATATAGTAAATACAAGTATTGTTATAATTATGATAATGCCCTTGGAATAATATTGTCAGTTTTTATTAGAGTTTAAATAATTACAGAATAACAAGCATTTTTATTATACTTCAATTTTATCATCCATATATTCAGTAATTGAGTAACATGCTTTGTCTATTAGTAGATTTTTTATTGCTTTATTAAAGCATTTGAGATTTTTCATTTCTCGGATTCTTACAGGTAATTTAATATATATTTTTATTCCTGCACATTGTGGGCTTTTTTCATACAGTGCTAATATGTGCATGGGTGGTTTCAGATTATTTTTATTTTTCGTACCATGATTATGTTGCATTTGTGAATTACAAATTGCATCAAAATTTGAATGGATGTATTTATTTATTTCATACAGATATTGGGATGGTAAAGTTAATCTTCAAGTTTTTGAACAGGTTTCTGCATGAAAAAGAAATCCTGTATAGTTACCATAGTGCATGAAAGGAATTGTATATATGTTGTAAGAAATTGTATATTATATTGTAAGGAGTTGTATATTATACTGTAAAGGATTGTACATCGTAAAGAATTGTATATTATATTGACAGCGCTGCCACCGGGCCATGCTCTAAGCAGTGAAATAAAGTATCTATCTATCTATCTATCTATCTATGAATCTTTTGATCTTGATTGAGTCATTATGCAAATTATTTTTTTCGACTTTTGAAGATCGTTTCCCATCCAGTGTGAGTTCCCCCCATGGTATTACTCCATATGTCATCAAAGAGAGGAAGTAACTGAAGTACACTGATTTCCATGTTTTGAGGTTTGTTATTTTGGCTATGCAGCTCATATTGAAGGATGCACTATTTAATCTTTTGGGCAAGTAATGGATATGACCGTCCCATTTTAATTGCTGTTTTAAAAAAATACCCAACATTTTTGAGTAGTCTGTATGATAAACCTCTCAGTTGTGATACACCTCTCGCAAAAGAAACTGCAGATGCACATCATTATGGTAAATAAAGACATCTTTATAAATGCACATTCCTAAGTGAAGACTCAGTCAAAGGTGAAGAGCATTGCAAATATTTAGTTTTGTCTGATGAAGTTGAGGAATGTCATGGAAGTTAACTCGAATGCCTTGTTTTAGATATTTATATTTTATTTTTCTCAATATTCTCTTCGAGAAGTGGAGATCTGTTACATGCAAGAACACTGCAGAGGCAGCCAGCATTCAAAAAGCAGAAATTTTACTGAAGCTGAAAGAAAAGATAGTGGACTTTTTTGTAATAAACCCACAGATGGGACAAAGTGTTTCTGTGTTCGTGTTCAGAATATTGTATTATTCTCCTCCAGAACTACTACAGCAACATGCTGATATAACATTAAGTTCTTCAGCTCACACATTCCCGGCAGATCAAGGAACTCTCAATTCGGAATCACTTACCCTAATGACAACTTACAATTTGAAAGTATTTAATTCCTGCAATTTTTAACGTCTTTTTATTATAGTTTTCCATTTTATAAGTGCAAACAGTGAGGTGATTCCAACCCTGGCTATGGCATTAAATTTTTTAGCTCTGATTTTAACATTCTATAGTTAATCTACAAATGGTTTGTGTGTGTTAGAAGAATCATCTATTACTAATTACCTTATAAAATGGAAAACTACAATAACATGAAATTTGAAAGCCCAGGAATTAAAGTGCTTACAGATTGTAAGCCACCATTGGGGTAAGTTATCTTGAATTGAGATTTTCTCGTTGGTCTGCCAAGATGTTAATCAGCTGAAGAATTTAATGCCATGTCAACATATTGCCTGTCTCTGTAGCATAACTACCTCCCATTTAGCAAGTCCTGAGTTGATTTTCCTTTAATCTGAAAGATGAACGTCGGACCTGGGCTTATTTGAGCATAATTTTATTCATTGTCTCGAGACATATTAAGAGGTAAAAAAAAAAAAAAAAAAGTTGGCACATTGTCATAGTAGCTCAGTAGTAGAGCAGCCATACACAGAGCAGAAGATTCATGGTTCAAATTTCAGCTATGGCATTAAATTTTAAACTTGTTTCTAACCTTCAAATGTATTTAATTGTTTCACCTTTATCTAAAATATATCAAGCAGACTTTACATTACATTTCAATAATACTTTTCATGCGAAATCTTGAATGTGATTTTATTTGTTTCATGTGAGAGAAAGTCGTGTGCACTCCTGTTATAGTTGGCAACCACTCCCAGATAAAGCAAATGGATCAGAATAACTTAATTTCAGGTGATTCTGAACTGAGAATCATGCAGTAAAACTTTGTAAAAGTTGTAAATTTCATATAGGAATTGTGTGAAAGCTGACAAGGGAGCTATCACTATACTCACACCTGTATTTGCTCTAGAGTTAGATGGTATCATCTCTGCTCTATGTAGGGCCTGTGTGCAAAAAATGAGGTGCAAGTATAGCTGGAACTACCCAAAAATGAGTCCAAAATATGTGGGAACATATAGACATAATAACACAGCATTGTATGGAAGTGATTGTTTACCCCTGTGGGGAGCAGTCTACACACAGGCATATGTAAGGAGCGCTGGCACAGTGTTCTGTGGGATGTCCAGCAGCTATTTGCAAGTGGTTCAGTTTTGGGCATTGCGGTTCTACTCCGAACCAGAGTTTTGGTGCACAGATGATGCCATCTAACTCTTATGCGAATTTCCATGGGATGAAATTAACATGGATATGAGCACAGTGATAATTCCCTTGTAAGTACGTTCAGATCAGACTTTGTTTAGAAATCTATGCAACTATTATAGTTTTACCTTGTGCAAATGTGAATTCTTGAATGCTTTCTGTCTCACTATAATTGTTCTAACAGATTTGTAGACAAATCTAAATGAAAATAACCTGTACATGTCAGCGTTTGCATTAGAAAGTTAAGTGTAATGTATCCACCAAAGTTACACTGTATATGTTAATAAATGACCAAATACCGCTGATATGACCATTAGAGTTAAAGGCGAGGTATAAATGCAATTAAAAAAAAAAAAAAAGACCAAATAAACCATTTGAAAATACCTGTTTTGATAAAAGTAACCCTGCTTTTGGATAAAAATAGAAATTCTACTCAAAACATAACCTCCCTTTTTGCAGGTAACTCTACTTATAACATTTGTGGAAGAATATAAAAAAAAAACAATAGTCATTGTCTTGTGTCTTGGAGCCTGTCAGAAAATGCTGCAAGTGCATGCTATGGAAATAGCATGCAACATCAATATTCCACTCCAAGAATTCAGCCAGCAGGGAATGGATTTGTAACTTCATGCGGAAGCGAATGGCACAATGAAGAGCTGTCAGAATTTATAATTATACTGGCAAAATTATCATATTATCAGGGTTATCTTCTGCCTCAAACAGGTATGCTGTTTTATTTACACAAACCAGTGATACAATTATTGAAAAGAAAGCAGCTTACTATGAGCCTCTCGTAACATTTGGGGCCAAAAGTCAGTAATGCATTGTAATGTTGGCAATCATAATTAACAGATGTATATTGTTGCCTTCTACAAATTTTAAAAGAAAAACTATAAACAAAAAAATGAATTTCCTCTCAGCATATATGTGACAGCTAAGGAAAATGTATGGCTACATCAAATATTATGCTAAAATGCACAGGAGAGGTTTGGCAATGTTCTTTTATACTGGGCGCCAAACTAGAATGTGATTGCCAGTAAGTACATGGAAGAACACTTTTAATAAATAGAAGGGGATGAGTATGTCATAACAGTTGTCATAGTAACCATTAGAAGTACCAATTAGAGTCAAGATGTTTCCATGACATTAGACGCTAAACTTTGGTTGCCAATATTCTAACACATGCAGGCAAGCGAGTTACGCAAACGCTACAGTAATCATAACACCTTGATGTTTGTTTCTCTTCTGATAATGCTACATAAACAGAATGCCTTCACGTATATGTTGCTGTTCTTATTTTATATACAACAGTTAGAGATCCTATACTGGCAAGTTCCTTTGCATTTTATTTGTGACAATTTCCCTTGGTTTACGTGTGTGTGAGTTCGTGTATCTGGTGTGTGTTGTGATCATTTGCAACTGTGTTTTAATGAATGTTTAATTGTCTAAAAATAGTGACAAGTGAAAACCTGAACGTGCTCGGGAACCAAATACCTTGGTAAAGGTATTCCAGTTAAAGGAAATAAAAAGCTCTTGAGAGAAATTGAAAGGGTAGCCTATTATTGCATTCTCTAAGGTGCTTGATAGAACTTCATGTGCTGTAGGTACCAGTAAGAACACTGTGGTTACGATTGGGAAAGAAAAGTATTTTAAAGAAGAAAGTCAGGCATCGGGGTCTAAATTAGAAACTTCAAGAAGAAAAGTATGTAGGTGGCATTTTCCCACTTCAATAAGCGTAAAAATGTTACAGGTATGCCTCTTTTGTTACGATGATCTTTACATTCATGTGTTCTTGCATGATCTAGCATTTGCATGTAGATCCATGACTTTTCTATTGTCTTTGTGTACAGTATTATAAAGAATAATAATAATAATAATAATAATAATAATAATAATAATAATAATAATAATAATAATAATAATAATAATAATAATAATAATAATAATAATAATAATAATAATAATAATAATAATAATAATAATAATAATAATAATAATAATAATAATAATAATAATAATAATAATAATAATAATAATAATAATAATAATAATAATAATAATAATAATAATAATAATAATAATAATAATAATAATAATAATAATAATAATAATAATAATAATAATAATAATAATAATAATAATAATAATAATAATAATAATAATAATAATAATAATAATAATAATAATAATAATAAAAATAATAATAATAATAATAATAATAATAATAATAATAATAATAATAATAATAATAATAATAATAATAATAATAATAATAATAATAATAATAATAATAATAATAATAATAATAATAATAATAATAATAATAATAATAATAATAATAATAATAATAATAATAATAATAATAATAATAATAATAATAATAATAATAATAATAATAATAATAATAATAATAATAATAATAATAATAATAATAATAATAATAATAATAATAATAATAATAATAATAATAATAATAATAATAATAATAATAATAATAATAATAATAATAATAATAATAATAATAATAATAATAATAATAATAATAATAATAATAATAATAATAATAATAATAATAATAATAATAATAATAATAATAATAATAATAATAATAATAATAATAATAATAATAATAATAATAATAATAATAATAATAATAATAATAATAATAATAATAATAATAATAATAATAATAATAATAATAATAATAATAATAATAATAATAATAATAATAATAATAATAATAATAATAATAATAATAATAATAATATAAATAATAATAATAATAATAATAATAATAATAATAATAATAATATAAATAATAATAATATAAATAATAATAATAATAATAATAATAATAATAATAATAATAATAATAATAATAATAATAATAATAATAATAATAATAATAATAATAATAATAATAATAATAATAATAATAATAATAATAATAATAATAATAATAATAATAATAATAATAATAATAATAATTAATACCCATTGCAATTGCAACTGAATCACCTTCGCATATGCTCTCCACGTGGCAGCAGTAAGCGGTAACATCACCTTTCTCTTCATACGAAATGTCAAATCACTTTCTAGACTGATGATCAGTATAATATCAGTTTCTGCAGCCCAAATCCCACGTAAAAAAATTTTGTTATGGAGTGAAATTTAGAACTCCACATATATAACCGTATTTTCCAAAGTATCTCTTGGAGATAACTTCAACTGATTTGCAAAGGAACTCCTGTGGTATGTTAGTGAGGACATGGCAAATGTAATCCTCCACCTCATACAGACTGCTTGGTTTGCTGCAATAAACTAACTCCTTTGCCCAAATGAATAGAAAAAAAATTACATTGGGTGAGATTGGGACTTCTTGTTGGCCAATCATGAGAACTATGGCAATCTAACCAACGTCATGAAAACTAGTTGTGAAGCCAGTCATGAGACGTTTCGTGAAAACTGAGGTAGGACCCTATCTTCCAAGAAAATCTCAGCATGACTAAGTATATTTAGAAGTTCAGGAATCTGAAAGTAAGGATGGCCCTGTAACTTGACAAATACTATATCAACTATATTTTAGAATGGCTTTGCAACTTTTCGGACATGAACATTGGATCCTGCTGTGTCCGATAGTGACAGCTGTGGCGATTAACCCTCCGTCATAAAAAATGACTTCGTTGTTCCAAATAATGCTCTTGAACAGCTGAGGCCAGCATTCATACCAACCAAGCATGAGCTTAACGTATTCCCTCTCATGGTCACAATGTTCCAGTGATAGCTCTTTATAGTAGCATGTCATGAAATAAATTTCAATACATTCTTTAGAACATGTCTGTATAGCATGTAAGATCACTTTCACAAGGAGCTTATTGTGTTGAAATTTTGAAGCTTGTGAACACAGCTTTGACTAACATATCCCACATATGTTTGTAAAACACGACGGCGAAGTGTGTTGATTGAAGATGTGGGCAAATGTTCATGAAATCGATCTCAAATAGAAGAAAGAAGTATTAACATCAACTTCTTAAGATAAGTGGTCATTAACTAACAAATATTTTTATTTGTGTAATATTTATTAATCCACTGTAACTAGCTTCATTTTCTGTGTAATATCCCACATAATTTGAACATTTTACTCTGTCCTGGATTCTGCGTTCAATGAGTTTGTAATGGCAATTTTTGAACTCTTTGGATTCAGCATAGTGCAAGGTTCTTGCACTGTCTGGCATCATCTTTGCACCTGCACAGAACATCATACTTCATAACGGGCAGCCACCTGAGCTCGTTCCTTCTTTGATATATGTCTATAGATCAATTTTACCAATCTACAGTCACAAAAAGCTTAATATACAGAAAAATTACAAGCATTTTACTTTCAAGTCATCCTGTATAAATATGGTGCTAACTCAAATTAACATAACCCACTGATTCACAAATTTCAGTTTTCAGCTCTGTCTACAAGAACAAAACGCAAATTAAACAAAACATAAGTTACTACTATACATGCTTGAGCTATGAACAACTATACTTACCATTCTCAGCAAATCTTCTGCTGCCTCAAGAAGAGCTCCAGAAAACATGATCACAAAATTTGTTCCATCACCAACTTCTTGTTCTTGCATTTCAGAAGCCAAAATCATTAGTCTGGCAGCTGGATGTTCTACTTCCAATTCCCGTATTATTGTAGCTACATCATTTGTAACAAATAATTTCTCCAGGTGGTTGATAACCATTTTGTTCATTCCATTTGGTCCATAGGCTCTTCTGACAGTCTGTGCAAATTGTTTGCAAGCACCAATGTTTCTGTATACTGCTTCTTCTAATCCTGAAAAATACTGTAACAAGAAAGAACAAAATTCAGGCTTTTTTATTCGCATAAGATGCCAATGTAATCTTTTGCTATATAAATAATTACATACTTGGACCCTCAAATTTCTAAATATGATGGGTATACTTATCTAATGCAAGGCTCCATTCACAATAAAAAGACAGCATAAACCAATCAAGCAACACAAAGGCAACAGTGAGTGAACGAAGTAAGGGTTTAAGATGTAGAAGTGGAAAGGTCATTAGCATTTGTCAAAATGTTAAAAAGGGAAAGCGAAACACTCAGTTCAAAACAGCAGAGTCTTAAACAATAAAAAGCCAAGTTAAAACATAGCTAATATTTATTTATAGAGTGAGAGCTCCCCTCTGTAGCGTAGATGGTAAGTCTGAGTTACCTGGATAAGTTAATTGGTGGAAATGAATCATTTCTTCACACTAGCCATATATAGGCTATGGTTTTTGTATGGATAGAGTCAACATGAATAATCCAATGCCATGGCTGGGACCTGAACCATGGATCTTCTGATTTCCGTCCAGTCGCTCTAACCCATTGAGCTACCATGGCCAACTTAGTAATAATTTAGTGTCGGGATGGTAGCTCAATGGGTTAGAACAACTGGACGGAAACCAGGAGATCCGTGGTTCAAATCCCGGCCATGGCATTGAATTTTTCATGTTGACTCTATCCATCAAAAATGCATGTCTATTGATGTTAATGGTGATGTGTTTAATGCAAATAAAATAAATGTAAATAAATCATGGTCGGCCATGCCAACAGCAGAGCGAGGCCAGCAGTGTTACCTCTTATGTAATTAGATACCTATTAGAGGGAATACTAGCCATTCTGAAAACCGTGCAACATTTTCCCTAAGAGCGCCACTATCAGAAATAGTGGAAAAAATGGATATTACAGGTTCATCACATAGCCATGAAATGCTGATACAAATATTTGCACTTATTTACCTCCCATCCTGTATATATATATATATATATACACACAAGAATCAACAGTAGCGGAACAAAGCAAACAAAAAGACATGAGGGGATAGGTGGAATGTCTGCTAAGCAGTATAGAACATAAACCAAGTTAGTACTGCCATCTACTGTAGTGCAAAAATGTTCTGAAAATATGGAAGATGTTATTTTGTTATACATTGATGGCACAACAATGAGGTATCTCCTTATACCACTGTACTGGTGACATATTGGATTTTCCACATAAACAAAGTCTGTGCACATGTTTGTGCTTTGAGCTATGGCAGCTGCCACAGCCAAAAGTATGTCATATTTTAAGTATGTATACAGTCTTATATGAAGTCTTACATTATAAAAGATGGAATGTCATCCTTCTTGGGTATAAGAAATTGTATCTGATAACCACATTCTGGCTGAAGCAAGTGAGTTCTGCCACTGCAGTGTTTCTGCTTTTATTCGTAATGTTTTCTTTTATTTCCTCCAATATGTGGGGACTTGTTTAATACACTCTTTCAGTGTACCCCACACACACAGTTAGCTCTAAGAGAACGAAGAGGAAATAGACCAGCACTGGTTACTCAAAAAATACTTCCAAGGTTGTAAGAAGGAAATAGATCAAGGTGTATGTGATTTTTACTTGTGGGGTGCAATGAAATAATAAATTACAAATGAGATCAGAAAATTTACAGCAGCAGAACTCACTTGTGCCAGCCAGAATATGGTGAGCAGATACAAAGCTGTATAACCTAGTGAAGACACTTCCAGCACCTTTTTATAGAATAGAATAGAATCTTTATTGTCACATAACGTTTACATTGTCAGCCTAGCTGGTAAACTGGTGAGTCGTCAAGTTATACATAAAAGAAATTTAAAAGAAAGAAAAAGAAAAACTAATTCTAATGTATATGTACATAAATTATCAATTACAAGTAATAATAATAAATAATAATATTAAATAATAATAAATAACAAATAATATATAAATAGATAAATAATTATCAATTACAAGTAGTTATGATATTGTGTCATCCATGAATTCCTGTATGGAGTAATATGTCTTATGTAATAACAGATCTTTTACACTTTTATTAAATAGTTTCAGAGTTTTTATTTCTTTGAGTCATTGAGGTAATTTATTGTATATTTTTATACCCATATAATGGGGTGTTTTTTCATATAATGTTAATCTATGCATGGGGTATTTTATGCTGGACTCTTTCCGAGTGCCGTAAAGATGACGATTTTGTTTTTGGATAAATTTCTCATAATTTTTATATACATAGGTGGATAACTCTAAAATATATACTGAGGGCATTGTTAGAATTTTTAATTTTTTGAATAGTGGTTTGCATGAATCTTTAAAGTTAGCATGTAACATTATACGTATTACCTTTTTTTGAATTTTAAAAACAGTTTCCCATCCCGATGCATTTCCCCACAATATTATACCATAGGCCAAGATCGAATGAAAATAGCTGTAATATACAATTTTTTTTGTTTCTATATTCATCATATTTGTCAGGCATAACATGTTATAGCAGGCCGAATTCAATTTTTTGGTTATATGTTCAATATGGATATTCCATTTTAAGCATTCATCTATGTGCATTCCTAATATCTTACTATAACCCTTTATTGTAGAACTATTATTATTGTCTACATTATCTTGTTTCAGATTAGCATTAGCAGCAGTTTTAAATTGTATAATACTAGTTTTTGTTTTATTTAAGCTCATACCATTATCAGTGAACCATTTGTCTAAGTTATTTAATGCATTGCTTATATCAGTTTGCAAACTATTATGACTTATATTTTGTAAAATAACTGATGTGTCATCTGCATACAATATTGGATACCCATTTATACTTTGAGGTAAATCGTTAGTGTAAAGTATATAAAGCAGAGGACCCAGCACAGAGCCTTACGGTACACCACTGGTATTTTCTCTCCATTTTGATTTATAAATTCCAGTGCTACATTTACTAATTACACTTTGTTTGCGATTGGACAGGTATGAATGAAACCACTTTAAGTTTTGATCTTTTATATTATAATATTCAAGTTTTTTTAAAAGAATTTGATGACTTACGCAGTCAAAAGCCTTCGAAATGTCACACATTATTGCAGCAGTATTTTTTTGTAAATCTAAATTTAGTGCTATTTCATTTACTAATGTGGTTACAGCTGTAATTGTTGATAAATTTTTTCTAAAACCATGTTGGCAATCATTTAATATTTTATTTTTTTCCAAAAAAGCTTTTAGTCTAACATATACTAATTTTTCTAATATTGTTGAAAAACTTGTCAAGACTGATATTGGGCGATAGTTTTCTTGTTCATATGTACCACCTTTGTGCAAAGGAGTTATTAATGCATATTTCATTCTTTCTGGAAAAATGCCATAATGAAAAGATTGGTTAAATATTTTTGCAAGTGGCTCACTTATTTTATTCCCAATTATTTTTACAAGCCTAGGTGGCAGATCATCCCATCCACTAGAATTTTTTGATTTCAAAGTTGCAATAATGTTTTTTACGTCATTTGTTGTTACATATCCAAGATCAAAAACCTGTGTGTTGGGTGTACTCTTTTCCACATTCTTAAGAGCATGAGGCATGCATGGGGGTGTTTTTCGAATTACATTTGGAATATTCGTAAAATATTTGTTCAATGATTCAGCCATATCTACTGAAATAGCTTTACTTAGTGGTTTATTTTGTTGCTTGTTTCTTAGCCCTAATTCACATTTAATTAACTGCCATGTGGCTTTACTTTTGTTTTGAGCTTGTTTTATATAATTTTCAATGGCCATTTGTTTGGCTCTCTTTATGACTTTTTTATAAATGTTACTATAACTCGAATAATAACGTTTTAACTGTAAGTTATTCGATTCTTTGGTAAGTCTATACAATAATCTTTTCCTTGCACTCGAAACCTTGATACCCGGGGTACACCAGTTTAGCAAGAAGTTTTTATATTTTTGTTTGGATACTTTTTTAGGAAAACAATGATTATAAACAATAAAGAATTGATTTAAGAATGCATTGTAATTATCATCAACAGTTTGTGATATGTCGAAGTGCCAATTTATATCTGCGATCTGATTTTTAAAATTAGTTATGTTTTCATCACTAAATACTCGCATTGTTTTATATTTTTCACTTTTTCATTTTTTATGCATTCATTCGGAAAAGTAACAAATAACGCTTTATGATCAGAGAAACCAGTTTCGACTGTTCTGCAATTTCCACTTTCATATAAACTATTAGTTATTATATTGTCAATACAAGTATTAGTTGTGGTGGTTACTCTGGTTGGTTCTTTGCATTGAGGGTTAAACCCATACATTTCAATAACATTTAAGAATTTGTTTGCCATTCCCTTCTTTAATAAACAATGTGAGTTTAGGATGTCTATATTGCTATCAGTTGCAATTATGATGTGTTTACCCTTTTCTTTGTGTAGTTTTATTAATAGATTTTCAAATTTTTTAAAAAAGATTTCAAAGGTGTTGTAATAAGGCACTCTATATATACAGACAGCAATGATCTTCAGCTCAATTAGTTCAATTGCGGATACTTCAAATACATGGTCTTCTTGACATACTTTTAGATCTTCTCTTATTTTTATCGTTATATTTTTACACAAACAACTTTTAACAAGAATGCATGAACCTCCCCGCTGTCCTGTTTTCCTAATGTAATAGTCAGCTATATTATAACCTTGTAGTTTGTTTAGTAATTTAATTTCTGAATTACCTAACCAATGTTCATTTAAACATATAACTGAGATGTTTGTGAAATATAATTCTTCCAGAAATATTTCTAATGATTCAAATTTTGTTTTTATTCCTTGTATATTAAGATGCATTAACCAATGGGTCTGAGAACATTGCTTACTCTTTACATTATTTGGTGAATCATGTTTTGAATTACTGACCTGACAAGATGTTTTTACACCATCTGACTTCCTCACCAGTTTACCGGTTGTTTACATATTATATTTACAACATCTTTTATAGCTTCACTCAATTTTATTTGAAGCAAAAGGTTAGAAACAGTGATGTATATAACAATTGAAGTAATGAGTTGGTATTCAAACACAACATCACTTAAAATATCCTTACTTGAACAATTGTTTCGGAGACCGGCTCGTCCCCATCATCAGCAACTATCCAACTGGTTGGATCCGTGGTTTCTTGAAGTGAGCTGGTTGTTTGAGGTGACATCTGTTGATTGTGAGATGAACTTCCAAAGAGAGTTTTCAGGTGGCAATTCGAAATTTAACGTATACTGTTTGTTTTTTATAATTAGCAACTTCTCCCAAACATCGAGCTCAGCTGCATTATTGGCTGGCTTTAATAGTTTTATATTTGGTACAATTTCATGATTGGTAGACCAAAAATGGTGGGCTATTGCTGATTTTTCCATTTGTTTGTATTTCACACATCTCATATGTTCCTGTAATCTAATTTGTAAACTTCTTTTGGTTTTTCCTATGTAGAACTTATTACAGTCTGAGCAGTTTATTTTGTATATACCTGATTTCTTGTTTTCAGGTACTGGGTCTTTCAGGTTGTTGCATAATAAGTTTTTTAAACTGAATTTATTTATTGGGGCTAGGGTGATGTTATACTTCTTGAATATCTTGTTGAATTTATGAGGTACTTTGGGATGATATGTGAATTTCTTGAACTGTTTCTCGGATTTTGAATCTGTTAGTTTTGTGGTATCCAATATGTGTTTTTGTTTCTTAAATTTCCAAATTTTCTTTTCTAATAATTTTTTACTGTATCCATTAATTGCAGCTATGTTAATCATTTGGTTATATTCTTTGTTGTATTCATTCTGTTTCAATGGGATGTTGATTAGTCTATGTGCTAAACTGTTCAAAACTGCATGTTTGTGGGGTGTCGGGTTGTAGCTATCGTTCTAGATGTAATTGTCTGTTTGTGTTGGCTTCCGGTAGATGCCAAAAGATATGTTATTTAGTTTATGAATTATCTTCAGATCTAGGAAAGGTAGGTAGCCATCTGTTTCTATCTCTATTGTGAACTTTATTGTTTTATTCTGTATGTTCAGTAGTTTTAAGGAATCTTGTATGAATTTGTGTGGAACAATGGCAAAAATATCATCAACATATCTGTACCAGCATTTGAAGATGTATGGGAAGGATGATGTGATATGTGTTTCAAAGTAGCTCATAAAGAGGTTGGCTAGGAAAGGTGAAAGTGGATTGCCCATTGTTAGGCCTGAGGTCTGTTGATAGAATTGACCGTTGAATGTAAAGAAATTTTTATGTATGCATAAATGAGTAAGTTTTGTGAGATCTTCTATTTCTTCGGTTGAAATGTTAGTCTGTCTGAGCCACTTCTTGAGGAGTAACATAAGTTCATCTTATGTTACTCCTCAAGAAGTGGCTCAGACAGACTAACATTTTAACCGAAGAAATAGAAGATCTCACAAAACTTACTCATTTATGCATACATAAAAATTTCTTTACATTCAACGGTCAATTCTATCAACAGACCTCAGGCCTAACAATGGGCAATCCACTTTCACCTTTCCTAGCCAACCTCTTTATGAGCTACTTTGAAACACATATCACATCATCCTTCCCATACATCTTCAAATGCTGGTACAGATATGTTGATGATATTTTTGCCATTGTTCCACAAAAATTCATACAAGATTCCTTAAAACTACTGAACATACAGAATAAAACAATAAAGTTCACAATAGAGATAGAAACAGATGGCTACCTACCTTTCCTAGATCTGAAGATAATTCATGAACTAAATAACATATCTTTTGGCATCTACCGGAAGCCAACACAAACAGACAATTACATCAAGAACGATAGCTACAACCCGACACCCCACAAACATGCAGTTTTGAACAGTTTAGCACATAGACTAATCAACATCCCATTGAAACAGAATGAATACAACAAAGAATATAACCAAATGATTAACATAGCTGCAATTAATGGATACAGTAAAAAATTATTAGAAAAGAAAATTTGGAAATTTAAGAAACAAAAACACATATTGGATACCACAAAACTAACAGATTCAAAACCCGAGAAACAGTTCAAGAAATTCAAATATCATCCCAAAGTACCTCATAAATTCAACAAGATATTCAAGAAGTATAACATCACCCTAGCCCCAATAAATAAATTCAGTTTAAAAAACTTATTATGCAACAACCTGAAAGACCCAGTACCTGAAAACAAGAAATCAGGTATATACAAAATAAACTGCTCAGACTGTAATAAGTTCTACATAGGAAAAACCAAAAGAAGTTTACAAATTAGATTACAGGAACATATGAGATGTGTGACATACAAACAAATGGAAAAATCAGCAATAGCCCACCATTTTTGGTCTACCAATCATGAAATTGTACCAAATATAAAACTATTAAAGCCAGCCAATAATGCAGCTGAGCTCGATGTTTGGGAGAAGTTGCTAATTATAAAAAACAAACAGTATACGTTAAATTTCGAATTGCCGCCTGAAAACTCTCTTTGGAAGTTCATCTCACAATCAACAGATGTCACCTCAAACAACCAGCTCACTTCAAGAAACCACGGATCCAACCAGTTGGATAGTTGCTGATGATGGGGACGAGCCGGTCTCCGAAACAATTGTTCAAGTAAGGATATTTTAAGTGATGTTGTGTTTGAATACCAACTCATTACTTCAATTCACTCAATTTGTTTGACCCCTTTCTATTTAAGTGTAAACCATCTCTTCCTATGCACCACTCATTCAGCTTCTTGTCCAAATTCACAAACACAGATTTTAGAGCTTGGCAGGCCCATCTTATGTATTTATTTACACTGTTTATATAGTTGCTTGGCACATCAAACCTTCTTACTACGCTGTTTACGGCAATAGTAGCGTTTGGAAAACATTTTTTGGTGGAGAGAATAAGATTGTAGACTTCACCGAGAATATAAGATTGTACACACTTTTAAAACAGCACAGCTATGTGCAACATACATTCGAATGAGACAACTGACCCATACCTACAGACTTGGTTTATGTGAGAGACCTGATAGATGTCTTGCATAAACACAAGTCACAAAATGACAGGCAACAATGGAGGCAAAACACTGAAGCATTAAAATGTGTAAGAAAATACCTCTTTCTAGAATGAAAATCTGAACTGACAGTGATAAGAAACTAACTTGATAGCTGACACATCAAAAGACAAAAACAGTAGTGATAATTGAAGTATTGTATAGCATTTGGTTTCGATAAGGTTTCATTCTGAAGAATAGAAATTCATTAAGGCTTTCACAGCTAGCATCTTGTTCAATACTTGAACTTTTTCAGTGAACTTTTTCTTAAATGCAATACTACTATGTGTATAAAATACTACTGCAATAATCTTAGATTCTAAATATATAAAATTACATTAGTACAAGTTTCTGTCTTCCAGTAGACAACATGTTGAAATTAAAATAAAAATTAATTTGTCACTATATTCATGCAAGTTTCTGCAAAATGTTTGGTATTTTATGCCAGAAAATTCTTTGGAAAGTAATACTATTTTTTACTGATTGTTTTCCGATAAATGGTGTGAAATACAACACAGAATCGAATGAAGTTGCAAAAGCATAGAGTCAACATGAAAAATTCAATGCCACGGCCGGGATTTGAACCACGGATCTCCTGGTTTCCGTCCAGTCGCTCTAACCCATTGAGCTATCATGGCCAACATGCCGTCCTGACATTAAATTCTCCATTTGACTTGTATGTCTCCCTGGTAGAGCACTAGGGGCTCTCTTATCCCAGATACACCGTTTGTGGCGACTTACTGTCGTAAGTACTTGAGTCCCAGGCTTCATCATTAAACTCTTATTATTTTAGTTAATTGATGGAAATTAATCATTCCTCCACACTAGCCATAAATAGGCTAAGGTTTTAGACAAAAAGAGTCAACATGTGCAGAAATGTACATTTTGTATGCAGGTTCAACACAAGAAAAAGAGATCAGCTGTTATTTACTAGTCACAATATGGCCAATGTCAAAGCCATACAAACTGCCAAGTGCAACATCTCAGGGGCCAGGGTATAACAGTGACTTAAAATGCTCTAAGTACTTATAAGTCAAAAGCTTCAATGTTTGGCCAACTATTAGGTCAATCAATTGAAATTAATTGTTCTTTCACACTTTGTCACATATACGGCTAGGTTTAGAAGGGCAGAATGAGACTGAGGAAGTAGGAAAATTAAATGTCATACTGGCATGTTGCCATTATGTCTCAGTGGTTAGAGCAATCGAATGGGGACCACCAGATCTATGGTTCCAATTCCAGCTATGGAATTAAATTTTTCAGTCTGATTTTATCTTTTGTCCAATGGGAGATATGGAAACTGACACAGTAGATGAAACTGGAACAGATTCCAGTGAAGCAGACACAGCAGTTTAACTTGGAGTCTTCCCTTCCAGTGACTTGGGCCATCCACTTCAAAGTTGGTCTGGGTGGCCTAGATAAATAGGTGCTGGCCTGCTGAGCCCAAGTCAGTGATCAAATCTGGCTCAGACTGATGGTTTTTAGGTGTTCTTAAAAGCAACAGCCCCATATCGTTAGATTTACTGAATCCTATGGGAGGAATTTCTGGCACAATGGCAGCACTGAAGCACACTCATTCCCAGGGAGAATTATAGTGTGGTTGCCTAATGTTAAGTCCCAATATCAATGAAAATTGTCTACATAAATTACAGTTAAATTTCAATTCATTTTACTTTAAAATACCTAACCTTCTACAATGAAACTAAAAATTATACCCGAGCTGTTCAAAATCTAACATTTGGCTTAAGGGGTTAGTAAGCATTTTTGTAAAATGACTGCTTGTAGTACATTTTCAAACTTTAATTTCAAGATATTTTCATATGCTCATATATATATATATATATATATATATATATATATATATATATATATATATCCCATTAAGTTGGAACATCCATTCAAACACCTCCCACCCCAAAAATAAAGACAATTAAACTACGTGTTTCCAAAAATATGTCTTCAACCACTGGTACAGTCACCCTACTTTTCATTTTTTGAACCATATTCTAATTTTGACAGTTTGGACATTTTTCAGCATCAACTACAAATGCTACACTCGTATAGAAAAACACCCCTTCGCTATGTTTTGCAGTTTAGGGTGTTAAATTGTCAGCTACACTTTGAGCCATGTTTGTTAGTCTTATGTGTAGACTTTTAATTATTTTAGATGAATTATAGCCTATATTCTATGCCACTTTATAAAAGAAATTAAGTGCAAATGAGAAATTAACAATAAACATTTCTAAACTATAATAATTGTAATAATACATTTTATGAAAATACTGCATTATATATATACAATATATATATATATATATATATATATATATATATATATATATATATATATTTTACATGGGCAAATAAGTGAACTCGACTTCGCAGTTCGACGTCGTTGCACAGTATATGTATGAAACAGCGAATTGAACTGGAAGGTTTTACTAGAATTACATTCCGTAAATTTCACAATTCTACAGTATGTCTTTATTTTAAAATTTACTGTCTCCCAGATTCATTTCAATTTCATACCTTGGAGCCCTATTTTAATATTACATATATGACTCATTTTTATACTCCTACGCTATTGTATCGAAGACAAACTAACTCTTAACTTGATTAACTTTCAAAGCATTCATTAGAAATCTTTCCAAATCTGCAACAGACCTTACATGGGTGGGGTTTTAATAGTCTTGTCTGCTGCTGAACAGTGTGGGTGAAATAATGCATGCATTTTCTTTAGTAAGGAAAATTAACCTGTACACCATATATGGCCATGCGCAAAAAAACGAAACTTAGTTAAAAGAATAGCCCTATTTACCCTAGTGCCTTCTTTCATCATCATTGAGCTACCATGGCTAACGTGCCATCCTATACAATTTATTAGTCATGCAGATACCATAATTATATGGTACATCAGTTGATATTATAGCCATTTTATAGAAAACAAACATTCATACACTTGAACATGCATGCATGTGCACAAGCGCACACATAAAACCACACATGCTTCTTTGTAAAAATGTTTCTTTTTGGTGATTAATTGAGGTCTAAAATTTTTTGGCTAGTTTGCAATACGCCAAGCACAAGAATGGATATGAATATCACTGACCGTAATTGTGGCAAAGCAGAAAGTAAATTTTCTTGTGTTTGAACTGATTTTCATTTCCTTCCAATTTTGACAACTTATAATGCAGGTAAGCATCATCAAGATTCCATAGTATGCACATTTTATAAAGAAGGTAGTCAACTAATCAGAAATTACCTGAGAGTCAGAAACCTAAAGAAACTGGAAAGCATGGAAGCAAGATTCCTCAAAAGGACGCTATCAGTCTCAAAATTCTAGAGAAACAGTTACGCTTACATACTGGCACAAGAACGTTTCTTCATGGACAACATAAACGACAGCTTTGATCTACCAGAAACTCAGGCATACACAACCTTCACAGAAGAACGATTCAGCTAAGCAACACAGATCCTGATGGAGGTCATGGAAATGGAGGTAGTGACAATAGACACCTGGGGATGGCCAGATATCCGTTTATGACACATGTACACACGTTTTCTGCTACATGTTTCCCACATATATCTGCACTGATAGTAACTTCCAGTATCTCAGGGACAACTGCATCTGCAAGCTATGTAATAATTTGCGCTCCATGCATCACTTACTGAAATGCAAAGGCTGAAGTCAGCCACTAAGTGCGCAAGCTAAAGATTGCTGAACTTACAATCCCATGTAACACATCTTTCTTTTCCTTTTAAATGTACACTTTGTAATTACTACTTATACCGAGAATAATTCCTTTATTAATGACATGCATTAAACTTATTTGTTGTTCTCTAATTCTGTTAGTTCTACCAGCTTTTTCTGTTCTTTGCAGTTGTTTTTGTTATAGCAGTAGATAGTTTTGAGTTCTATCAATGCTGCTTTTGCTAAAAGAACCAATGCTGAATGGATTTGATAGAGGCAGGATGCACATTTGCTGTAATTTGTTACAGTTTAATTTTTTCAGCTTGCAGCTAGAGAGAGGAGCTCCAGTAAGCATTTCCTGTCACGATTGCCTTGAATAATTTCAACAGTGTTCTAATTATCATAATGTGTGTCAAATAACTTGTGCTATAACAAGAATGGGTAATATTAAAAATAGAGGCATTATAAGTGAAGTATTTCATTTGTTTGAATACTGAAGTATCACTATGTTTGCATTCCCCTTTATTTATAAATGTTAGAAAGCATTTCAATTGTGCTCTGACATTTAAAAGTGTGAGCGAGTGGAAGTAAGTGTGACTAAAGGCAAAAAGAATGAGAAAATTAGACTTTACCTCATTTTACTTTTTTTGCCAGCCTCTAGAAAATCTTGACAGTAATTGTGGAACATTCACATCCTAATAGTTATAGTTTAACTTTCTCATTCTCACTTATAATGATCCAGCCTTATTTAATGTGAAATCTTAAATCCTAATTTTCTTCGGAATACAACGCATTCTCTAGATAGGTGTACAGAAACTAAAAATATTAAATTCAATATAAATGAAATTGCATAATATATTTTTTGTAGCTTTGCAGGGTATTTTGAGGAATTTCCATATGCTGGAGGAAGGATGAGGATCTCTAGGTCTCCGCCTTAAATATACGAGGTCTGTACGAAAGGTATCGCAAATTTTGTGTTTGCTTGATCGCGAAAATTCAAAATTGCGATACGTTTTGAACAAACCTCGTATTTGGCAATCATCGGATGCAACCAAGTCACCAGCGCCTTGATGGAGGGATCGTTCACTTCATAGACCCATGTTGGACATCGTGTTGCATGACGACGTTTCGTGCAGCCCATCTGCAGGACCTCTGCTAGACAGTGACTCCGAGGACCCATTAGGTATGCCTGCCAGTGTTCTTTGGATTCTCTTTCTTTGCTAAGGACTATCGTTCAACGGGTTCTTGAGGTGCCAAGTTCAAATCTCTTTACCTGGATAAGGTTTCTTCTAGAGTTTTCCCTTATCCTTAAAGATGAATGTCGTGTAGAATGTTCTGTATTCCTGCAAAACAAACTTTCTATTCCACGTAACCTTCAAAGCCACAATATTGATTTAACGTTAAACTGTGATCCAACATTTACAGGCTAGATTCCGTAATATAAATATATCATGCATGAAGGTTATGTGGTATCTTTATGCTTTCTCTATCTGTTGTATCTTTATCATTCTATAACACTGATTACTTCTTCATTGTCTGTTTTGATGGGGTAGTTTGTTAAAATACTCAAGTCTACTGGATACTGGATACTTTATCAGACTAGGTGCTGGTATCTGATCATGGTTTTGCCTCAAGTATCATATTCCTGACTATGTGGGTGCTTAACAAATAATGTGAGATTCAAAATTACAATGAATTGGCTATCTGAGTTGTTTATTTGTTTGTTTGTTTGTTGTTTGTTCATGGAGCAGCGCTCTAGGAGATTGAACATGTCATACAGAAGGCAACGCTCACCAAAGCAACATAAAACGTTTTGACTACTATTACCATACATCAAAACATGCCTTTACTTCTAACGTGCTGTTTTCAAAGTGATCTTTTATCTGTCTGTGTCCATGGTGCTAACTACTGCTATAACCTAGGATAATTATCCTTTAAAATCATACAGTGTACATTTGTACAATAACAGGACATGGTGTATTGTGAAGACTAAAATAAAAGTATTCAGACACAGAAATGGTCAGTATAATATAACATAAATTTTAACATACGGGCTTCAAAGAAAGGGTGGAAAACTTAAAGAAAGGTTGAACAAAGTTATATAGAAATAAAACAATTTGTAACTTAAAATTTCACTTATCTTATTAGAAATTATGAAAATGTTCTTATCAATTGTCCGGGATCGCGATTTCATGTAAAACTTATACACATCTTCAGCCAGAAACAGAGCTATCGCCTTGTTATGAACGCTAGATGTTGATATGATATTGTTGGTATTACCAAAATCTGAAAATAAAACATATTTAAACACAGAACCGACTGCCAGTATTGCAAAATTCATTGCATGATATTACACAAATATAAATATTTGTTACAAAGTCCTCACATAGCTTAAGAAATTGGTGTTAATACTTCTTTCTTACAGAGATTGATTTCACAAATGGATTGTTTTCATCATCAGTCTACTCCGTTATACATAAAACAACGGAGTTGGCTGATGATAAAAACAATCTGTGAAATCAATCTCCATTAGAAAGAAGTATTAACACCAATTTCTTAAGATAAGTAAAGCCTTTGTATCACATATTTATATTCGTGTGATATTTATGGCTTCATTGTAGCAAGGTTCATTTTCTACGTAATCATTACATGTTACTAAAATTAGGCAAGTGAGTCAACCTAGTATATACTTTTCTCCACTTACAAGTTTTTTATGAAGGCTAGTTTCTCGGAACTTCTCCCCTATCGTCAGTTCTGTGGTTGGCTGATGATGCATCTGGTGTCTGCACCTGGCTGGGTGTTGTGCTGCCATCTAACGTCCTGGTAAATTTGATGACGTCATCTACCGCGGGAATTTCAAAATTCATCAAGAGGTCCTGTTTTTTGGTAATAAATATATGTTCCCAAATCTGTAGTTCCATAGGTTTCTTTGCCTGTTTGATCAGTTCTATTTCCTGTTTTATGTTGTGATTCTCAGACAAAAAGTAATGTGCTACGGCCCAGAAACTAGTCTTCATAAACAACTTCTAAGTGGAGAAAAGTATATACAAGGTTGACTCACTTGCCTAATTTTAGTAACAGTGGTTCTCCACTTTCTGAAATACTTTCTTTTTATTCTAAATCATTACATGTTGTTTGTTTTTTAAAATAAATATATTTACCCAACCCATTAAATCTATTGGACCATTGTATTGTTTTAATAATTTAACTTCTGGATTTATTTCATGGTTAAATGACCAAAAATGTTCTGCTATGGTCGATATATCAGTTTGTTTGTACTTAATGTTATGAAAATATTCTTTCATTCTGGTTTATAAATTACGTTTTGAATTTCCAAAATAAACCTGATCACATTCGAAACAGCTAAGCTGATAACTGTGCGGCATACCCGCATGTCAGATTTCAATTGGTTGGTGTTTACTTTTGATTTGGGTTCTAATTGGAGCTTTGAGATCTCTTATTCTTCAGGTGAATGGTTGTAGGAAATGGATTTGTTGTTTGTTGGCTGCTCAGTTTTCTCAATAATACACTGGTTCGTTGCAAAAATTGATTTAATTCTCACTAAATTCGTTGATTCAGATTGATTTGTAGCGGTGACCACCTGTTACTAAACTTCCTAACAGAATTCTCTTAATTCTTTATACGGCGAATACTTTGCTATTATAAACTTCTTCTGCTGCTTCTCTCATGCTGGTTGCGTTATTCTTGACTCCCTACATTTCGGACTTAGAAATCTTTACTACCTCTTCTTCGTGCGCACTAACACGTCTTTCCCCTCGTAGTATGACTGTAGAAGTGAAGTTTCGTCTACTCTGCGATTCCGTTCGTACTTTATTCTGATCCCTACTCTAACCCTTATCACATGACTAAAATAACTCACCCTTCTTCCTATTTCTCAAATCTTACATTATTATTGGTTTCTCATTTTATTTCAATTTTTCTTTATTGGTTAGCAAAACTCATCGAACTCATTGTCGTTACATCCCACCGTGAGTTGGGTCACGCCTACCCTGGGCTCTTTGTAACGGTATACATCGTTATCGCCTCAGCAAAGTAAATCCTTTTAGGTCTTACGCTTGACCGCATCTAGAAAACCTTATTGTTCCTATACATTTTTGGTTATAGTTCTCAGACATTGAACCTTTCCTTAAACAAAGAGGCTAACGGTCACCTCTTCCTGTCTCCCCGACTTGTGTTCAGATTTTACAGAAATATTTTCTCTCCCTTACATGGATTCTAGCATGTTAGTTGTCTTAAATTATATTCTTCCCATCTTATTCTTAATTAAACCGCTATTTTAATCATTACTCTAATTTCATTCTAATTTCATATTAATATAACAATATTTTATATTAGTTTAGCAAAGCACTTTCATTAATTTATCTTCTTTTTTAATTCTCGTGATTTCAATTAATTCGCCACCTCCTAATCGCTGTCTGATACTGCGGTTACAACTGCCAGATTTTTATGACTATGAATTTTATCTTTCTTTATAAAAGTGCAATACATTTATAATACTATACTAATTTTGAGGAACTAAAGTTATACCAAACTCTTTAAAAAAAATTTCTTAAAATGTTTATTAACCCAAGGATGGTAAGTAACTTTTTTAAAATTATAATTGTCTTTTATTTTTCTAAGGGTAGAAATATCATTACCAGCTTTTTGATATTTGCATTTTAAATTTTTTTATAAAGTCACTATTAAAACCACTCCTAATGATTATTAATTAATAATTAATTAATGATATATAATTTTTCTGGCATTTATCAGTTTAATTGTTTCGATTGTGAAGTTTATATTGGAAAGGAAAAACGTATTTTGGAAACCAGAAAGAAAGAACATTTTCGCAACATTAAGTATAAACAGACTAATAAATAGGCCATAGCAGATCATTTTTGGTTATTTAACTATGTCATAAATCCTGAAGTTAAATTATTAAACAATTAAATGGTCCAATATATTTTATGTTTTGGGAAAAGATATTTTTTTAAAAACAAATCATAGTGTGATAAAATTTGAAATACTGGCAGCCGATTCTGTTTTTAAATTTGTTTTATCTTCATATTTTGGTAGTGCTAACAAGAACATATTAACATCCAGTGTTCGTAATGATGGCGACAGCTTTGTTTCCGGCTGAGAATGTGTATAAGTTTTACTTGAAATCGTGATCCCGGGCAATTTATAAAAAATAATTCTTTTCTTGTAAGATATGTTAAGTTTTACGTTACAAATTGTTATATTTGTATATATTTGTTTGCTTCACTGTTATTAACTTCATAATTTAAATATTCAATAAAGCTCTTTACATATACCTATCAATGTGGTTTCTTAATTAGATTATTACTTCAATATTTGTGAATTAAGTTAAATAAAGATATTTATTACACAGAAAATGAAGCTATTTACAGTGGAGTAACAAACACTACACAAATAAAAATATTTAGTAAATATTCTCCTCTTAACATAAGAAGCCGATGACAATACTTCATTTATGTTTTTGTGAGACTAATTTTAATGGGGACTTGGCCACATATTCACTCTACAAGGAATTGTGTTGAGTGAAGATGTGGGCAACTGTCCATGACATTAATCTCACAAAAACATAACTGAAGTATTGCCATCGCCTTCTTATGTTAAGCGGAGAATATTTACCAATTACTTTTATTTGTGAAACATATTTTTGTTATACATTAACGAGGCATCCTGAATAAAAGAATACCTCCACATTACTGACTGCCCTAAATACTCTTCTTTGCTATAATAAGCGATCAAACGAATAGTCTTTTAATTTAGCTGTGAATACTCTTGGAATTGCAAATAATTTTTTGGAGTTTGATAATTTGTTATAAAGTGTACATTGATATGTGCTGTATTTTCTAGAAAAGTTATTGTACTAGTACTCTTTATATAGAGGTTACAGTTTAGCCTTGTGCTATAATCATGTATTACTGAGTTGGTGTGTGTGAAGTTTTGTCTGTGTGTGCTTTATTTTTTTTTTTTTTGTAATTTACGTCCTCCAAAGTTTTTGTGTTAGATTTCATTTTTCTTAACATCAGGAATATCCTTTCATGGAAGTGTTGAAAACAGTGTTGTTGTATAAATTAAATTAATTGGGAGTCGATTAATAACACAAAACAGCACTCACTTTTAAACTTTCCCGGAACATGTTTCTGAGGCCTTCCCTCTATCTTCAGCCGGCTGAAGATAGAGGGAAGGCCTCAGAAACATGTTCCGGGAAAGTTTAAAAGTGAGTGTTGTTTTGTGTTATTAATCGACTCCCAATTGATTTAATCAGGAATAGGTTTATATATACACATATAAAAGTAGTGAAGGAATTTTAAGCTCTTATAATGCAGGTAAGCAACATCAAGATTCCATAGTGTGAACATTTTATAAACAAGGTAGTCAATTAATCTGAAATTAGCTGAGAGCCAGAATCCTAAAGAAACTGGAAAGCATGAAAGCAACATTCCTCAAAAGGACGCTATCAGTCTCAAAATTCTAGAGAAACAGTTGCGCCTACATACTGGCACAAGAACGTTTCTTCATGGACAACATAAAAGACAGCTTTGATCTACCAGAAACTCAGGCATACACAACCTTCACAGAAGAACGATTCAGCTAAGCAACACAGATCCTGATGGAGGTCATGGAAATGGAGGTAGTGACAATAGACGCCTGGGGATGGCCAGATATCCGTTTATAACACCTGTACACACGTTTTCTGCTACATGTTTCCCACATATATCTGCACTGATAGTAACTTCCACTATCTCAGGGACAACTGCATCTGCAAGCTATGTAATGATTTGCGCTCCATGCATCACTTACTGAAATACAAAGGCTGAAGTCAGCCACTAAGTGCGCAAGCTAAAGATTGCTGAACTTACAATCCCATGTAACACATCTTTCTTTTCCTGTTAAATGTACACTTTGTAATTACTACTTATACCGAGCATAATTCCTTTATTAGCGACATGCATTAAACTTATTTGTTGTTCTCTAATTTTGTTAGTTCTACCAGCTTTTTCTGTTCTTTGGAGTTGTTTTTGTTATAGCAGTAGATAGTTTTGAGTTCTATCAATGCTGCTTTTGCTAAAAGAACCAATGCTGAATGGATTTGACGGAGGCAGGATGCACATTTGCTGTAATTTGTTACAGTTTAATTTTTTCAGCTTGCAGTTAGAGAGAGGAGCTCCAGTGAGCATTTCCTGTCATGATTGCCTTGAATAATTTCAACAGTGCTCTAATATTCATAATGTGTGTCAAATAGCTTGTGCTATAACAAGAATGGGTAATATTAAAAATAGAGGCATTATAAGTGAAGTATTTCATTTGTTTGAATATTGAAGTATCACTATGTTTGCATTCCCCTTTATTTATAAATGTTAGAAAGCATTTCAATTGTGCTCTGACATTTAAAGGTGTGGGCGAGTGGAAGTAAGTGTGACTAAAGGCAAAAAGAATGAGAAAATTAGACTTTACCTCATTTTACTTTTTGTTGCCAGCCTCTCGAAAATCTTGACAGTAATTGTGGAACATTCACATCCTAATAGTTATAGTTTAACTTTCTCATTCTCACTTATAATGATCCAGCCTTATTTAATGTGAAATCTTAAATTCTAATTTTCTGCGGAATACAACGCATTCTCTAGATAGGTGTACAGAAACTAAAAATATTAAATTCAATATAAATGAAATTGCATAATATACTTTTTGTAGCTTTGCAGGGTATTTTGAGGAATTTCCATATGCTGGAGGAAGGATGAGGATCTCTAGGTCTCCGCCTTAAATATACGAGGTCTGTACGAAAGGTATCGCAAATTTTGTGTTTGCTTGATCGCGAAAATTCAAAATTGCGATACGTTTTGAACAAACCTCGTATTTGGCAATCATCGGTTGCAACCAAGTCAGTAGCACCTTGATGGAGGGATCGTTCACTTCATAGACCCATGTTGGTCATCGTGTTGCATGACGACGTTGCGTGCAGCCCATCTGCAGGACCTCTCCTGGACAGCGACTCCGAGGACCCATTAGGTATGCCTGCCAGTGTTCTTTGGATTCTCTTTCTTTGCTAAGGACTATCGTTCAACGGGTTATTGAGGGGCCAATTTCAAATCTCTTTCATGGTGATTTACCTGGATAAGGTTTCTTCTAGGGTTTGCCCTTATCCTTTAAGACGAATGTCGTGTAGAATGTTCTACATTTCTACAAAACAAACTTTTTATTACTCGTAACCTTCAAAGCCACAATATTGATTTAACGTTAAACTGTGATCCAACATTTACAGGCTAGATTCCGTAATATAAATATATCATGCATGAAGGTTATGTGGTATCTTTATGCTTTCCCTATCTGTTGTATCTTTATCATGCTATAACACTGATTACTTCTTAATTGTCTGTTTTGATGGGGTAGTTTGTTAAAATACTCAAGTCTACTGGATACTGGATACTTTATCAGACTAGGTGCTGGTATCTGATCATGGTTTTGCCTCAAGTATCATATTCCTGACTATGTGGGTGCTTAACAAATAATGTGAGATTCAAAATTACAATGAATTGGCTATCTGAGTTGTTTATTTGTTTGTTTGTTTGTTGTTTGTTCATGGAGCAGCGCTCTAGGAGATTGAACATGTCATACAGAAGGCAACGCTCACCAAAGCAACATAAAACGTTTTGACTACTATTACCATACATCAAAACATGCCTTTACTTCTAACGTGCTGTTTTCAAAGTGATCTTTTATCTGTCTGTGTCCATGGTGCTAACTACTGCTATAACCTAGGATAACTATCCTTTAAAATCATACAGTGTACATTTGTACAATAACAGGACATGGTGTATTGTGAAGACTAAAATAAAAGTATTCAGACACAGAAATGGCCAGTATAAAATAACATAAATTTTAACATATGGGCTTCAAAGAAAGGGTGGAAATCTTAAAGAAAGGTTGAACAAAGTTATATACAAATAAAACAATTTGTAACTTAAAATTTCACTTATCTTATTAGAAATTATGAAAATTTTCTCATCAATTGTCCGGGATCATGATTTCATGTAAAACTTATACACATCTTCAGCCAGAAACAGAGCTATTGCCTTGTTACGAACGCTAGATGTTGATATGATATTGTTGGTATTACCAAAATCTGAAAATAAAACATATTTAAACACAGAACCGACTGCCAGTATTGCAAAATTCATTACATGATATTACACAAATATAAATATTTGTTACAAAGTCCTCACATAGCTTAAGAAATTGGTGTTAATACTTCTTTCCTACTCACAAACGGATTGTTTTCATCATCAGTCTACTCCGTTATACATAAAACAACGGAGTTGGCTGATGATAAAAACAATCTGTGAAATCAATCTCCATTAGAAAGAAGTATTAACACCAATTTCTTAAGATAAGTAAAGCCTTTGTATCACATATTTATATTCGTGTGATATTTATGGCTTCATTGTAGCAAGGTTCATTTTCTACGTAATCATTACATGTTACTAAAATTAGGCAAGTGAGTCAACCTAGTATATACTTTTCTCCACTTACAAGTTTTTTATGAAGGCTAGTTTCTCGGAACTTCTCCCCTATCGTCAGTTCTGTGGTTGGCTGATGATGCATCTGGTGTCTGCACCTGGCTGGGTGTTGTGCTGCCATCTAACGTCCTGGTAAATTTGATGACGTCATCTACCGCGGGAATTTCAAAATTCATCAAGAGGTCCTGTTTTTTGGTAATAAATATATGTTCCCAAATCTGTAGTTCCATAGGTTTCTTTGCCTGTTTGATCAGTTCTATTTCCTGTTTTATGTTGTGATTCTCAGACAAAAAGTAATGTGCTACGGCCCAGAAACTAGTCTTCATAAACAACTTCTAAGTGGAGAAAAGTATATACAAGGTTGACTCACTTGCCTAATTTTAGTAACAGTGGTTCTCCACTTTCTGAAATACTTTCTTTTTATTCTAAATCATTACATGTTGTTTGTTTTTTAAAATAAATATATTTACCCAACCCATTAAATCTATTGGACCATTGTATTGTTTTAATAATTTAACTTCTGGATTTATTTCATGGTTAAATGACCAAAAATGTTCTGCTATGGTCGATATATCAGTTTGTTTGTACTTAATGTTATGAAAATATTCTTTCATTCTGGTTTATAAATTACGTTTTGAATTTCCAAAATAAACCTGATCACATTCGAAACAGCTAAGCTGATAACTGTGCGGCATACCCGCATGTCAGATTTCAATTGGTTGGTGTTTACTTTTGATTTGGGTTCTAATTGGAGCTTTGAGATCTCTTATTCTTCAGGTGAATGGTTGTAGGAAATGGATTTGTTGTTTGTTGGCTGCTCAGTTTTCTCAATAATACACTGGTTCGTTGCAAAAATTGATTTAATTCTCACTAAATTCGTTGATTCAGATTGATTTGTAGCGGTGACCACCTGTTACTAAACTTCCTAACAGAATTCTCTTAATTCTTTATACGGCGAATACTTTGCTATTATAAACTTCTTCTGCTGCTTCTCTCATGCTGGTTGCGTTATTCTTGACTCCCTACATTTCGGACTTAGAAATCTTTACTACCTCTTCTTCGTGCGCACTAACACGTCTTTCCCCTCGTAGTATGACTGTAGAAGTGAAGTTTCGTCTACTCTGCGATTCCGTTCGTACTTTATTCTGATCCCTACTCTAACCCTTATCACATGACTAAAATAACTCACCCTTCTTCCTATTTCTCAAATCTTACATTATTATTGGTTTCTCATTTTATTTCAATTTTTCTTTATTGGTTAGCAAAACTCATCGAACTCATTGTCGTTACATCCCACCGTGAGTTGGGTCACGCCTACCCTGGGCTCTTTGTAACGGTATACATCGTTATCGCCTCAGCAAAGTAAATCCTTTTAGGTCTTACGCTTGACCGCATCTAGAAAACCTTATTGTTCCTATACATTTTTGGTTATAGTTCTCAGACATTGAACCTTTCCTTAAACAAAGAGGCTAACGGTCACCTCTTCCTGTCTCCCCGACTTGTGTTCAGATTTTACAGAAATATTTTCTCTCCCTTACATGGATTCTAGCATGTTAGTTGTCTTAAATTATATTCTTCCCATCTTATTCTTAATTAAACCGCTATTTTAATCATTACTCTAATTTCATTCTAATTTCATATTAATATAACAATATTTTATATTAGTTTAGCAAAGCACTTTCATTAATTTATCTTCTTTTTTAATTCTCGTGATTTCAATTAATTCGCCACCTCCTAATCGCTGTCTGATACTGCGGTTACAACTGCCAGATTTTTATGACTATGAATTTTATCTTTCTTTATAAAAGTGCAATACATTTATAATACTATACTAATTTTGAGGAACTAAAGTTATACCAAACTCTTTAAAAAAAATTTCTTAAAATGTTTATTAACCCAAGGATGGTAAGTAACTTTTTTAAAATTATAATTGTCTTTTATTTTTCTAAGGGTAGAAATATCATTACCAGCTTTTTGATATTTGCATTTTAAATTTTTTTATAAAGTCACTATTAAAACCACTCCTAATGATTATTAATTAATAATTAATTAATGATATATAATTTTTCTGGCATTTATCAGTTTAATTGTTTCGATTGTGAAGTTTATATTGGAAAGGAAAAACGTATTTTGGAAACCAGAAAGAAAGAACATTTTCGCAACATTAAGTATAAACAGACTAATAAATAGGCCATAGCAGATCATTTTTGGTTATTTAACTATGTCATAAATCCTGAAGTTAAATTATTAAACAATTAAATGGTCCAATATATTTTATGTTTTGGGAAAAGATATTTTTTTAAAAACAAATCATAGTGTGATAAAATTTGAAATACTGGCAGCCGATTCTGTTTTTAAATTTGTTTTATCTTCATATTTTGGTAGTGCTAACAAGAACATATTAACATCCAGTGTTCGTAATGATGGCGACAGCTTTGTTTCCGGCTGAGAATGTGTATAAGTTTTACTTGAAATCGTGATCCCGGGCAATTTATAAAAAATAATTCTTTTCTTGTAAGATATGTTAAGTTTTACGTTACAAATTGTTATATTTGTATATATTTGTTTGCTTCACTGTTATTAACTTCATAATTTAAATATTCAATAAAGCTCTTTACATATACCTATCAATGTGGTTTCTTAATTAGATTATTACTTCAATATTTGTGAATTAAGTTAAATAAAGATATTTATTACACAGAAAATGAAGCTATTTACAGTGGAGTAACAAACACTACACAAATAAAAATATTTAGTAAATATTCTCCTCTTAACATAAGAAGCCGATGACAATACTTCATTTATGTTTTTGTGAGACTAATTTTAATGGGGACTTGGCCACATATTCACTCTACAAGGAATTGTGTTGAGTGAAGATGTGGGCAACTGTCCATGACATTAATCTCACAAAAACATAACTGAAGTATTGCCATCGCCTTCTTATGTTAAGCGGAGAATATTTACCAATTACTTTTATTTGTGAAACATATTTTTGTTATACATTAACGAGGCATCCTGAATAAAAGAATACCTCCACATTACTGACTGCCCTAAATACTCTTCTTTGCTATAATAAGCGATCAAACGAATAGTCTTTTAATTTAGCTGTGAATACTCTTGGAATTGCAAATAATTTTTTGGAGTTTGATAATTTGTTATAAAGTGTACATTGATATGTGCTGTATTTTCTAGAAAAGTTATTGTACTAGTACTCTTTATATAGAGGTTACAGTTTAGCCTTGTGCTATAATCATGTATTACTGAGTTGGTGTGTGTGAAGTTTTGTCTGTGTGTGCTTTATTTTTTTTTTTTTGTAATTTACGTCCTCCAAAGTTTTTGTGTTAGATTTCATTTTTCTTAACATCAGGAATATCCTTTCATGGAAGTGTTGAAAACAGTGTTGTTGTATAAATTAAATTAATTGGGAGTCGATTAATAACACAAAACAGCACTCACTTTTAAACTTTCCCGGAACATGTTTCTGAGGCCTTCCCTCTATCTTCAGCCGGCTGAAGATAGAGGGAAGGCCTCAGAAACATGTTCCGGGAAAGTTTAAAAGTGAGTGTTGTTTTGTGTTATTAATCGACTCCCAATTGATTTAATCAGGAATAGGTTTATATATACACATATAAAAGTAGTGAAGGAATTTTAAGCTCTTATAATGCAGGTAAGCAACATCAAGATTCCATAGTGTGAACATTTTATAAACAAGGTAGTCAATTAATCTGAAATTAGCTGAGAGCCAGAATCCTAAAGAAACTGGAAAGCATGAAAGCAACATTCCTCAAAAGGACGCTATCAGTCTCAAAATTCTAGAGAAACAGTTGCGCCTACATACTGGCACAAGAACGTTTCTTCATGGACAACATAAAAGACAGCTTTGATCTACCAGAAACTCAGGCATACACAACCTTCACAGAAGAACGATTCAGCTAAGCAACACAGATCCTGATGGAGGTCATGGAAATGGAGGTAGTGACAATAGACGCCTGGGGATGGCCAGATATCCGTTTATAACACCTGTACACACGTTTTCTGCTACATGTTTCCCACATATATCTGCACTGATAGTAACTTCCACTATCTCAGGGACAACTGCATCTGCAAGCTATGTAATGATTTGCGCTCCATGCATCACTTACTGAAATACAAAGGCTGAAGTCAGCCACTAAGTGCGCAAGCTAAAGATTGCTGAACTTACAATCCCATGTAACACATCTTTCTTTTCCTGTTAAATGTACACTTTGTAATTACTACTTATACCGAGCATAATTCCTTTATTAGCGACATGCATTAAACTTATTTGTTGTTCTCTAATTTTGTTAGTTCTACCAGCTTTTTCTGTTCTTTGGAGTTGTTTTTGTTATAGCAGTAGATAGTTTTGAGTTCTATCAATGCTGCTTTTGCTAAAAGAACCAATGCTGAATGGATTTGACGGAGGCAGGATGCACATTTGCTGTAATTTGTTACAGTTTAATTTTTTCAGCTTGCAGTTAGAGAGAGGAGCTCCAGTGAGCATTTCCTGTCATGATTGCCTTGAATAATTTCAACAGTGCTCTAATATTCATAATGTGTGTCAAATAGCTTGTGCTATAACAAGAATGGGTAATATTAAAAATAGAGGCATTATAAGTGAAGTATTTCATTTGTTTGAATATTGAAGTATCACTATGTTTGCATTCCCCTTTATTTATAAATGTTAGAAAGCATTTCAATTGTGCTCTGACATTTAAAGGTGTGGGCGAGTGGAAGTAAGTGTGACTAAAGGCAAAAAGAATGAGAAAATTAGACTTTACCTCATTTTACTTTTTGTTGCCAGCCTCTCGAAAATCTTGACAGTAATTGTGGAACATTCACATCCTAATAGTTATAGTTTAACTTTCTCATTCTCACTTATAATGATCCAGCCTTATTTAATGTGAAATCTTAAATTCTAATTTTCTGCGGAATACAACGCATTCTCTAGATAGGTGTACAGAAACTAAAAATATTAAATTCAATATAAATGAAATTGCATAATATACTTTTTGTAGCTTTGCAGGGTATTTTGAGGAATTTCCATATGCTGGAGGAAGGATGAGGATCTCTAGGTCTCCGCCTTAAATATACGAGGTCTGTACGAAAGGTATCGCAAATTTTGTGTTTGCTTGATCGCGAAAATTCAAAATTGCGATACGTTTTGAACAAACCTCGTATTTGGCAATCATCGGTTGCAACCAAGTCAGTAGCACCTTGATGGAGGGATCGTTCACTTCATAGACCCATGTTGGTCATCGTGTTGCATGACGACGTTGCGTGCAGCCCATCTGCAGGACCTCTCCTGGACAGTGACTCCGAGGACCCATTAGGTATGCCTGCCAGTGTTCTTTGGATTCTCTTTCTTTGCTAAGGACTATCGTTCAACGGGTTATTGAGGGGCCAATTTCAAATCTCTTTCATGGTGATTTACCTGGATAAGGTTTCTTCTAGGGTTTGCCCTTATCCTTTAAGACGAATGTCGTGTAGAATGTTCTACATTTCTACAAAACAAACTTTTTATTACTCGTAACCTTCAAAGCCACAATATTGATTTAACGTTAAACTGTGATCCAACATTTACAGGCTAGATTCCGTAATATAAATATATCATGCATGAAGGTTATGTGGTATCTTTATGCTTTCCCTATCTGTTGTATCTTTATCATGCTATAACACTGATTACTTCTTAATTGTCTGTTTTGATGGGGTAGTTTGTTAAAATACTCAAGTCTACTGGATACTGGATACTTTATCAGACTAGGTGCTGGTATCTGATCATGGTTTTGCCTCAAGTATCATATTCCTGACTATGTGGGTGCTTAACAAATAATGTGAGATTCAAAATTACAATGAATTGGCTATCTGAGTTGTTTATTTGTTTGTTTGTTTGTTGTTTGTTCATGGAGCAGCGCTCTAGGAGATTGAACATGTCATACAGAAGGCAACGCTCACCAAAGCAACATAAAACGTTTTGACTACTATTACCATACATCAAAACATGCCTTTACTTCTAACGTGCTGTTTTCAAAGTGATCTTTTATCTGTCTGTGTCCATGGTGCTAACTACTGCTATAACCTAGGATAACTATCCTTTAAAATCATACAGTGTACATTTGTACAATAACAGGACATGGTGTATTGTGAAGACTAAAATAAAAGTATTCAGACACAGAAATGGCCAGTATAAAATAACATAAATTTTAACATATGGGCTTCAAAGAAAGGGTGGAAATCTTAAAGAAAGGTTGAACAAAGTTATATACAAATAAAACAATTTGTAACTTAAAATTTCACTTATCTTATTAGAAATTATGAAAATTTTCTCATCAATTGTCCGGGATCATGATTTCATGTAAAACTTATACACATCTTCAGCCAGAAACAGAGCTATTGCCTTGTTACGAACGCTAGATGTTGATATGATATTGTTGGTATTACCAAAATCTGAAAATAAAACATATTTAAACACAGAACCGACTGCCAGTATTGCAAAATTCATTACATGATATTACACAAATATAAATATTTGTTACAAAGTCCTCACATAGCTTAAGAAATTGGTGTTAATACTTCTTTCCTACTCACAAACGGATTGTTTTCATCATCAGTCTACTCCGTTATACATAAAACAACGGAGTTGGCTGATGATAAAAACAATCTGTGAAATCAATCTCCATTAGAAAGAAGTATTAACACCAATTTCTTAAAATAAGTGAAGTCTTTGTATCACATATTTATATTCGTGTCATATTTATGGCTTCATTGTAGCAAGGTTCATTTTCTACATAATCATTACATGTTACTAAAATTAGGCAAGCGAGTAAACCTTGTTTATACTTTTCTGAACTTACAGGTTTAGTACATACGGCAGAGCAGGTGGTAAAACTGATGATACATGAGATGAAGATGGAGCACTAGTGGAATGAAATAGCGGGGGAAACTGGAGATCCCGGAGAAAACCCGCCCCAGCGCCACGTTGTCCACCACAAATCTCATTTTGCGGTCGCCTGGGTTTGAACCCGGGCCGCCTTGGTGAGAGCCAAACAGTCTAACCACTGAGCCATGGCACCGCCAACTTTATGGGGAAATATTGCAGCTAAGGAGATATTAAGAATATTTAAATTATATGAGAAGGAAATGAGACTAATTGGGAAATTAGATAGAAAACATACTTGCAGACAAAAAATACATTCCAACTCTCCCATGTATATTCATGTATGAAAGCATGAAGAATGTGCTGCAAAATGAACAAATAGCCAAAAATAGTATTATACAAGGCCTCTTCATAAAGAATGATTACAATTTTTTTGGACAATTTTCCTTTACACATCCTCATAATTTGTATGGTCCTTCACAAAATAGACTCCCCTGAATCCGATGCACTTTTCACAGCATTTCTGCCAGTCATCAAAGACATGCTGGAAACTATTTTTTGAGAGATCCCTCAAAATCACCTCTGCAGCCTACACAACGGCTTCTGATAATGGATAATGCCTCCCATGAAGGCGTTTCTTCAAATTAAGGAATAGAAAAAAGTCACAGTGGGCTAAATCCGGACTATAGGGAGGGTGAGGGATGCACTTCACATGGATTTTTGCAAGATATTCAGCAGCAATATTGGCAATATGCAGCCGTGGATAATCGTGGTGCAGCATCCAGCCTACTTTATGGAAATGTAGTCTTTTGCGCCTGATATAGTCTTGCAATGTTTTCAGGATGTCCCTGCAGTATTTTTCAGTTAATGAGGTATGTGCAGTTACAGCATGCTGATAATCCATTCCATGAATAAAAAAGAATGAGATGAACATAACTTTCCCAACAGAAACAACCAGTTTTGCTTTTTTGGGGATGGGTGATGAAGAAGATTTTAACACTGAGCTTTGCTGTTTGCTCTCAGGATCAAAATGATGTAGCCAAGTTTCATCCGCAATGATTACATTTGAAAGAAGCACCGCATCTTCCTCTAACATCAAATTTAACTGCATGGATGCCTGCATGCCAATTTCCTTTGGTTCAGATATCAACAGGCTTGGAATCCACCGCGCACAAACATGTCTTATGAGTAATGTTTCTGTCACCAATGTGTGGGTGACACCCAATGAAATGTTCAGTATTTCTGAAAGTGATCTTAAGGTAATTCATCGGTCCTTCCTCTTAATGGCAGCAGCAGTTTTAATGTTTTCTCCTGTAAGAGTAATGATTGGAGCACCGGGTCCACCTTCCCTTGAAATTGATTATCTGCCCTCTTTAAACATTTTAAACCACCTTCAAGCTGTGCTGTAGGGAGGAACAGACTCTCCATAGGTCTCCTGTAGCATTGTAGAGGCCTTAACTGAAGATTCACTTTCACTGAGACGAAAGCAGAATTCCAAAACTGCATATTGTTCTTCACATGTTACCACCATTGCTGTGGTACCGATACTGAACATGTTGGAACTTGCCTGGTTCTCACAGGCGGGAACCAGGAGTACCAACAATGAAACTACTATTGCATGTTTGTTTCACATTAATCTAACAGAATATAATCAGTTTGAATTTTAGTACAAAAGTTATGACCGCAAAAAATTATGATCACTCTTTATTGAACAGCCCTCATAATAATACCCACTGCAATTTCAACGTAAACACCATCACCTCATAATCCCAAAGTCACCTCTCTGATCATAAGAAACATCAATCACTTTCTAGATTGGCAACGGTGCATTTATGTGGCAGGTGGTAATATGAAGGATGGTCTAACGAGGAGTTTAGATAGTAAAAGTGAGGTAAGAAAAAGACCAAGCTATGTGCAGGGATTAGTAATAAGAGCTGGGAAAGACAAAACTATAAAATTGTCTAGGAAGAACAAATGAAGGGCTGCCAGGGCCTAGTTCAGGGCTAGCGTTAAATCAATTAGATACATATTGTGACTTTGTGGGTTCGTGAAATAACAAGGCGAGGTTACAAACGCAATAACTACACTTTATTTTCCTAGCAATACACCGTTTAAACTCACAATTTGCTAGATCACCTCAAAACTGTTTATTTTTCCAAACACTAATCTCAACTGTCTGTCCTTCCGGTAACGATCGGCCCCGAAGTTTCCCGAATCTCCACCGGCCATCATTTATTCATCGGCATCGCAAGTCTACCGCCAGGGTGACACTGCTCCCTCCTCAAGGATGGTCGTCCCGAACAGCGCCTTCGTAGCGGGCCAGGAGATCCAGGTGTACCACCAACATCTTTCCTCGGAGCACCTTCTGAATGCGGTAGACCACGTTGTTAATCCTCTTCACTACATGGTACGGTCCTTGCCATGGCTGCTGAAGCTTTGGGCAGCGTCCCTTGGTCCGGGTCGGGCGGTACAACCAGACCAGGTGTCCTTGCTGGAACCCTTGGCTGTTGGCTTGCCGGTCGTATCGGGTTTTCATGCGGTTGCTCGCCTTCTGGATGTTCTGGCGAGCCATCTCGTGCATGTCGTGGAGGTGGTCCACCAGGTTCTCCACATCCCTCAAGATTGGCCCCAAGTCTGCGTGCGCCAGCTGCTCCCTCCTCAGGCCTGCGCTATCCCAGCCATCCGCAGGCATTGCCGTGACTACTCGAACTGCTGCGGCACGCTCCTTCTCCTCCACTCTTGTGCATTGGCCGCACTCTTCTGGACAGGGTCTTCGGGACATAGCATCCGCGTTACCGTGACTCTTCCCTCTGCGATGTTCCGAGGTGAACTCGTACTCCTGCTGCCTCTGGACCCAACGTGCTGTCTGGCCTTCCGGTCGCGCCGTCACCATCACCTCGCTCCTCGCGGGGACAACAACCTCTTCGTTCAAGATCACCCTGCAAATTCCAAGGCGCTCTTCTGGTTGACGGAGTATAACCTCTTCTCCGTTGAGCCTCAGGACATTCCTGCCGACGTCGACCGTCGCCTCCTGGCTCCTGAGGGCATTCAGTCCCAGAATCACCCCCTCAGCCACCTTCGCGATGAACACCCACAGACGCACGGCACTCCGTCCCAAGGTGAGCTCCAGCAGGGCCTCCTTCTCCACAGGCATGGTGTCGCCCGATGCCGTCACAAGCTCGTATGGTCGGCTCGGGTTCCTCGTCGGCAAACCCTTCGCCACGTCAGGTCTGATGATGGTCACGGCCACCCCGGTGTCCACCAGCACGCGGCACGGCTTTCCTCTCACCCAGCCGTCCGCGATGAGGTTGTCATCCAACCGCCGGCTGACGGCGCGGATTGTCACTCGAGGGGATGGTAGTAATGGCGCCGACCTACGCCTCTCCACGCCGGGACTTACTCGTTCTTCCCGCTGCCCTTCCTGGTGTGGGCGGTCTCCCTGCAGTTGCCCGGGCTGTCCACACCCCCAACACAGGCCACTAGGCGTTCGCCGGCGTTCCTTAGCTGGTCTTCTGTCTCCGGTGTAGCGGAAACTCCTCTTTCTCGACGTCGGGATAGATACTACCTTGGCTGCCTCCATCCTTAATGCCGCTGTCAGCGCCTCGTGGATGGTTTTATAATCGCCGAGCATTAGGCGCTGACGAATCTCGGTGTCCCGTACCCCGTCGACAAAATTGTAGGCGGCTTCCCGGGATACAAACTCCAGTGGCAAGTCAACCAAGGCCTTGCTGGCTAGCTGCTCAATCGTTATGGCTAACTCCTGCAGCGTCTCCCCCGGCTGCTGTGACCTTGCCTTTAGTGGGCTGCGGTACGCTGCGGCTAAGCGGTGGTTCCCGAAACGATTCTCCAGGGCCTCCCAGATGTCCTTGGGCGCCGCCGTTGTCTGCACCGCGTTTAGGAATTCCGCGGCCCGTCCTTGGAGGCTGGCTATTAGCTGTGTGGACTCCTCCTCCGGTGACCATCTGTTGTGCTTGGCCACTGTGTCCAACTGGCGGCGGAAGACCTCAAATGTTGACGCGCCGTCATATTTCGGCGGTTTGACGCGCACCGATGTTGTGTCGCGATCCGGTGCGTCGACCCTCATATCCTTTAACCTCCTGCCGACGACGTCCTCCACCATGGCGTTCAGGAACTTTGCGTTGCTGTCAGCGTTTCCCTCAAGGTCGTCAACGCGGCTCGCCAGGTCCTCGACGCGCTCGTCCACTTGGCCCATCCGCTTGCCGAGCTCCGTCACGCTATCCCTCACGCCGGCCAACTGTTCTTCAAACTTCACGACAAGGGCCTCGTTTGCCGCTTTCATCTCCGTGGCCAGGCTGTCGTTCACTGCCCTCATTTCTGTGGTCAATTCGGTCTTTATCTGTTTCAACTCCGCGGCCAGGTTGTTATTTGCCACTTCTGTTTTTGCAGCGAGGTTTTCATTTGCCGTCCTCATTTCTTCCATTTTCTCTAAAATCTTTGCCAATGCAGCTTCCATTGTCGTATGTTCCACGTCTGACACCAGTTGTGACTTTGTGGGTTCGTGAAATAACAAGACGAGGTTACAAACGCAAAAACTACACTTTATTTTCCTAGAAATACACCGTTTAAACTCACAATTTGCTAGATCACCTCAAAACTGTTTATTTTTCCAAACACTACCCTCAACTGTCTATCTTTCCGGTAACGATCGGCCCCGAAGTTTTCCAAATCTCCACCGGCCAACATTTAGTCATCGGCTTCGCGAGTCTACCGCCAGGGTGACAATATCTTCTTTTACGTACTACGGGAACACAGTAGTCTTTAACATGGTATCGTTATGTGATAGCAACTTAGAGGAATTTTTCATAAAATTTACTGTATATATATATTATATTTATTTAAAATATATATCCTTGAACATAGAAAAAAATGAGCAGATGCTGAATGTGCAGTTATATTTACCTAAGTCCACATTGTTTCCATTGCTGGTTCATGGAATGCATCTCTTTAGCTTTGCTCTACTTACTACTCTCATAATGGAGTCTCAGTTACTAAACGTCCACTGATAACCGAGTGGTTATAGACAAGTATGTAAGAGCTAGACTTACAAAGCTTTGAATACCAACCATCACTTTGATTTTTTGTATTTTGAAATGTGTATTACATACATTGCGCTATACTTTCCAATTGCTTAGGTTTACTTGATTTTGTGATATTTATGCTCACAAATAAAAATGGGAACACTCTACTCTGTTTTTAAAGTACATGAAATAAATATATATTTTATTTCTAAGTATAAAATTAAATGAAAATATAAATTAACTTAGTATCAGGTGCATAAGCCCTCTTTTTCTAGTACTACGCCCATTCTGCAGGATATGGCTGACAATAAATGCCTAGTGAAATTTTCAGGAGAGAATTCTTCGTATTATGTGCCATCAATATTCATAACAAATTATTGTTTTCACAACCAATATTGACATAATTTTTGATATTTTCCTTACATAGTTGCTTTCTTGTTTCCACTCAAAACACCAACTTAATCAAAAATATATTTATTTCTGTGCAGAAATCTTACAATTGAAAATAATTCTAGCGCATACAATTTTATTGTAAATTACAAGATATTCTATATAGTTTCATGACTGAAACTGAACTGTCAAAAAAACTGATAATCAAAATTGTCACATTAATTTAATCCTTTTCTGCCGGTCATATATAATTTCATCTAATTTTTATTACACAGTAATAAACTTCATCTTGCATTGAACTTTACAACAAAAACTTGACTGAATATGAGAAAAACAATTTAATTGTAACACCATTTATTGTATTCCTTCTTCGCTCTTGCTTTTCTTCACTGCAGACCCTTCCATCTTTACATCAGAATTGGGGCGTTTAACTCCCGCAGGAACCTTGGGTTCTCCAGCAATGTCTGCAATAGCAACATACAGCCTTTACACACATTTGATATTACCGCATCCTTATATTAAATTTAACGTATCAAAAATACAGAATAGCAGCATAAATGATGCAACTTCTACTTTTCCTCTCACTAGTTGTAACAATCTGGCCTGGCCGTTTATTTGACAAGTCTGCCCTCCTGACTGATTTTTCAAGGATTTCTGAAAAAATGGTAGCTCCTGAACTGTTTGAGATAATTCATTACTTTTTTATTTATTAATGATATTTAAACTGAATAATGTATGCAAACACAAATTTCTTAGAAGTCACATAAAAATTCGAAGAAACAGAATACAAATTCAATAGTGACTTTATAAAAATAAAAAACCAGACATGCAAACCTATAGCATACGTAAAATATTAAGCTTGTCCCAGTGAAGCAGCAAACACTATACAAATACAATAGTTTGTACCATAAAGCTTCACTTATGTGAAAAGAAAAAGAAAATTTTCTTATTAGTTAATGAGGATTGCAATTTTGTGAATAATCATTCAAATCAGCTCAAAGATCATCGTTTTCTATGTTACAATCACTACAGGTCACTATGTCTTTGCCAGTACTACCAATATCTCAAAATGGGATAAATTTAAGAAGAGGATCGACTGCCAGTATTTCAAAATTTATTTTTTAAAATAAATATTATTTTCCCAAAACATTAAATCTGTCGAACCATTTAATTGCTTTAGTAATTTAACTTCTGGATTTATTTCATAGATAAATGACTGAAAATGATCTCCCATGGCCTATTTATCTGACTGTGTATACTTAATGTTATAAAAATGTTCTTTCTTTCTGTTTTCCACATTTCGTTTTGTCTCTCCAACATAAACTTCATCACAATCTAAACAAATAAACTCATAAATGTCAAATTTTTTATCCTTGGAAGTTTTATCTTTCTTGGAGATATTTGGTCAATTTTTAATATTATATTTATTTTGAGGAGATTAAGTTATTCCAAATTCTTTCGTGTAATAAATAATATAAGCATATTATTAATATTGTCTTAATAAATGATTTTAATAAAGAGTTTATACATAAAAAACTTAAAATTTAAATACAAAAAAATCTGCTAAGAGAAATTCTACCCTTACAAATAAAAGACGGTTATAATTTAAAAACTTTACTTACTTTAACTTAATTTACTAAACTTTAACTTACTTTTACTTAACTTGGGTTAATAAAGTCTTCAAAAATCTTTTAAAGAATTTTGTGTAGCTTTAGTTCCTGAAAATAAATACAGTATTACAAATTTACTACATTTCTCTAAAATGATACAATTCCTAATAATAAAAAATATGGTTTTATCAATTGAATTTTTTAGATTGTGATAAAGTTTATATTTGAAAGACAAAACATAATTTGGAAGCCAGAACGAAAGAATATCTTCATGACATTTATCATAAACTGTCTGATAAATTGGCTGTAGCAGATTATTTTTGACCATATAACCGTGAAATAAATGCAGAAGTTAAATGATTAAAACAATTAAATAGTGAGATCGATCTGATGCTTTGGGAAAATGTATTTATATTAAATAATATACATCATGTAAAGAACTTTAAAATACCGACAGTCGATTCTTTTTTAAAGTTAATTTCATTTTCAGATTTTGGTAGTACTGTCAGTGGAACTGGTGTAATAAACCTAACAGAGCCTCTTTTATTCTTCCTTAATTGCTCATAGTAGTCTTCTCAGAAACATTCACAACCATAAAATGTGCTTAAAATATACAGAACAACAAACCAACATCTTCAACAAGTTTGCCAACATGAATAAAGTCAGCCAACATAAAAGCTTAAATTATTTATTCTCAAACCTTGCGTATCCAAATCAATCTCAATATGCATTGAATTTAACAAGAAAATGCAGAATTGTATTCAGTATGGAATTGGACTCAAATTGATTTCAGTTCTCCATGGAAATGTATATGGTATGCATATAAAGCTAGCAGAAAACCAGATCTTTGCATATTAACCTCTTTGCATACCTATTATTTTCGAAAGTATGTTCCTTTTTTTACCAATTATTTTTATTGTCACAATTTAATATTTATTGAGATACAATAATGATCACAACAATAGAACCAGTTTTTAGGACCAAAACAATAAAGATTTTTGTGTTTGAATAGCCTCCAGATTTAAATTCCAAGTATACTCGTTAAATACTTAGTATGCTTTCTTTGATAAACTTAGACATATAAACAAGTTTATATCAGGTACTGCAGCATAAAACAACAAAAATGAGTTATTAAACTATATACAGTCAGTGCACATATATCTAGATTCCCTTCATATCTTCTTGCACCTAGCATCTTACCCAATGCTGCTCATTCCACATATTCGTGTTGGATTTTTCTTCTTTTCATTAGGCAGAATTATTGATGGAAAATGTCAGCCAACAAATTGCATATGATTACCTTTTGCTGATGCCCTGCCCAATGCTGTTGGAGAAAATTCTTCCCTTTGGTGTTCTGCAATGATTTGCTCGGCTGCAATATCACCTTCCGATGAGTTGGAAAAATCACTTTCTTCTTCTGAAGTGCCTTCGTAGCTTTCTTTAGAAATTTCAGTTCCACTAAATTCAGTATTATAGTCTTTATCACTCTATGTTTCTAGAAAACACACAGAACCGAGAACTATTGGGTACACACAACAGCTGGTAGGAACAAAGACATCTAACATTGAAAAATACACGGACGGAAACAAGTACCTGAATCAGTGACATCTGTTGGCACACTTAGAACTATCAAAGGAGTGAGTTCAGCAGAAAATCTAATTGCCATTTTTGTTTTTCTCAACCCAAAATTAGTAGGAATTGCCTCATGAAGTGTTCGAAACATTCACAAATTATTGTTGTGTCGCCCAGCATAATCAATTGGGGAATGAAATTTTAAGAAGCTGCAAGGTATTGAGAAAACTCGGGTTTTAAACTAATTTCCAGTAGTGAAGCTACTCACCCAAGTATACTCGGAATTTTACTATTCTTGAAATATTATAAACATGAGTTTACTCAGGCTTTTATGTTAAGGGGTTAAAAAAGTACTAAAAATACAGTATCTGGATTTCTGCTTCCACCAATTTATTCTGAAGATGAAGTTGAACACCTCTGAAATGGTTTCAAATCAACCATTTATGTGAATGAAAGCCTAAGAAAATCTAGTCATCAAGAAAGCTTTGACTAATATTCTTCTGTTAAATATTTTGACTTTTTTTTAATCTACTTAATGGTCACAAACAGTAAATGAGTGAAACAGGTGAAATAATGTATTTAGTTAAGATGAGTCTGTATTAGTAACAGTACCATAACTTATTTTAATCTCTGTTAACATGTTTCGGGAACATGTGTTCACATCTTTGGAATGTGTCCGACTGTTCCGTTGTGGTGATTGTCTATAATGACATCTTCCCTAGTCTTGTTAACAGAGATTAAGAAAAAGTGATGTTAGTGTTACTAGTATCAACTCATCTTAAGTAAATACATCTTAACTGATCACTGTTTCTAGCTTCTTTCATATATAAAGATCAAATAATATTCAAATGAGACCAGGATCCATAGAGCTTCAACTTATTCAGCATTTGTCCTCAGGATAAGAGAAAATTTGCAACTCCTTACCCATGTGACATCCCCATTCCAGAGATCCACTGAAGGCCTGAGTTGGTTTGCTCACTATTTGGGTCTGGTGTAAAATTCTAGTTTGCTTTTTGTCCACCCTTTTGTAAAAACTTAATGTGCTATTAGAATATAAAAGCTGTTACTGTAATTCATGCTAACTTAAAATTCTCAAGTGCAGTTCAACATGAAAAATGATTTTGTAAATATAACAGTTTTAGGTGTTTCCGAGTGTGATGCTTCCATCTAGTACACTGATGTAGTCTGTAACAAAATAGCTTATGTAAGTACTGGAAACTGAAAACAATAAATATAAGAGGTGTATAGAAGTTAATACTTTTGATATTATTTGTTTGTTGAAAAATAGGAGGATGTATTGATAAATGTTATTTGCAGATACACAAGCTGCTGATATATATTCTACACACATTTGGCACTATTGTGTCCGCCACCATTCACAAATTACTTTAAAACGCGAGTCCGGCTGTGATAGGGTCCTTATGCTTATGGTATTGACTTTGAAGGGAAGTAAAATCATTGTTTAAGGTATGCACTGTCACTCCATGTTACTTAATAATAGTTTTAACAAATACATAAACATTTTTATGGAATATTCAAAATTGTATTTTTATTGTATCACATGTGAATACTTAGTCTCATTGCTGTCAGTACATTTATTGTTAACAGATTTTGTATAACCCAGTTTGTCTCCTACTATTTTCTTATCCATTTCCTTCATATGTGTATTAGATTTTTTTAGTTTTGTGTTGGCAACTAACACATTTTCGTATACAGGTGAAAAAGAAAGAGCGAATATTGCTCATAGCTTTATAAAAATGTTTCTTAAATGCAGGATTTATTAATTGCAACTAGATCACTTATGCAAATACAAGGATTTTTTTATTTTTTATTTCTGGCAACTTTTTCATTTTTCTGTGCATAGCATATGTACATGCTTCTACGTTTTCTAAGCTTCTCAGGTAATCTTGAGCATTGTGTACATGTTCCCAACAATGTTGAAGCTGTTAGATTCTGTTTGCACTGCCTGACGTTTCTTATTTTGTCCAGAGACATTAGAGAACGTGTTTCGAACATTGACCAAATACAACTTTGAGTAGTATATAAACAATATAGTTTACATCATATGTAATAGTAATTCTTGTTGTATGATAGCATTAATAGAGACGCCAAATTACATAAGTTAACTGTAATATTAGGTGTTTCAAATGGGAAGATGTTTGTCCTTGAGTGCTACTAGATGAGCAACCAAACAGAGTCCTGCGGTGATGTATTGCATTCCCCCTAAGTGATATTTGATAAGCAGCAAACTATTCAATCTCTAATAAATACTATTCAAGCTAAGACAAAAATTCAGATTTTACAAAAACTGATCCATGAGGAAGGGGAGAGTAATGTATTTAACTTAACCGTAATAACCCCATACTTTGAGCTCAAATAGTTTTCCTAATAAAAATAAATAAAGTAGTTACCATTATATTATAACAATGCATTGCGACGTAAGCACTGTAATGAATATCATTATTGGTTGACTTGCATGCATGAACATATATTTGAAATCACTCAGAACTGAAAAAAAACATTTAACATGACGAGGTAAAAGAAATATGTACTTTGAATAAGCCAAGGTGTTTGTTAAATTTGATGACAGGAAACGATACACTTCCTGCTGGTCTGGCAGAACGTGTCTGGTCACATATCTTTGTTTATGAAAGGTTCGTAATCTCTATTTACTCTAGAGTTCAAACCAGCATTATTAAGTTACTCTTCAATCAAAAAGTGTGTCAGCTGGATCAATGAGATGCGATCCACCTCCCCCCCCCCCCTTACTACTGCTAGAACAATCCAATAGAGTTAATGTGGGCTCAAATTATGTAGCAAACAGAAATAATATTTTTAAACTGACTGACATTTAATGACTTATTCCTGAAGAAATTGACAAGGAACACAACAAGACCGGGAAAACTCATGAGACATCGGATAAACTACAAGAAGACGACTTTTGGAAAGAAATAGCACGTAATGAGATTTCTTAACCTATCGTCAAAAATTTGCAGTTTTCAGACGTTGAAGACAATGACAATGACGAATTATCTCTTAACCTAAGTAACATTCACAGCTATACGGATGCACTACTGGTATTTTCGTTGGAATAGGAAAACTAAGTAATTCATAAACTGTAATAAACTTTAAACTAAATATTTAAAATATTTGTATAATATATGAATATTCATGTTGCAATTATGATTTCAACAGCTGCATTATTATAAAACTGGAAAATTCAGTTTATGTTCCCCTACGTCTAGCGCCAAGAACACTCGCAAATGTGCGAGAGAGAGGGAAATATAAAAGAATGGGGATAAGGAGGTGGTAGCGGTGAAGGCTCTAACGCATCTGATTCGCTACAGGTGAGAATGCTTCCCATTTGAAACACATAATACTTATAATTTCCAGTATAAACATTTTCTTATTACATATTCCATTAATTCTTCTCTGAAGTTTACTCCTTATTTAGCTTTTACAGTATGTGGCAATTTGTGATATAATTTCACTCCATTATAAATGGGTCACGTTCACTTGCCCTTTATTAACATTAAACCTCTGTATATTATTATTCCCACATGTATTTAACTATAATATTACAATTGGTAATATGTACATTTTTATTTACGTAATATAATATTCCTTTATATACATTTAGAGTCCCCTTGATAGCATAGGTAGTATAAGCTGCACAATGGTTCTAGAACACTTCACCAATAGAACAGCAAGCGAGCCCGGGCCTACGTTTATTTCTATTCCGTCTCCTAACTCCTATTATACTTGGTGAGCATATCACTCCTGTTGCTTGATGCAATATGCTGTATGAATTATCTGTCACCCTCTACCCTCGAGCACAGTTGACTGTAAAGTACTGTGACAGTTATATGCATACTAAGTGTTCATAAAGAAATGAATATTGTCACCCGAAAGTCGGAACAACCTATAGAGCGAGCAAGCAGGAGACGGTCGGCGTTCGCCACGCCCCCTCGTTTGTCTTATAGCGTTAAGGAGGGGTGGCTGGGAAAAAACATCACTGCGCCGTCTCTTTCTGTTCCACCTGTGTTCTCGAAATTACGGGATATTTCATCTAATCTAGAACCTTCCAGATCGGCCAGCTGACCCTATATAAGCGACACGTCGGGCAAGGGAAGTGAGTCAGAGTTCTTGGCGAGCAGCTAAGCAGCGTCGTGCTAGTGTACGTGCGTCGGAGGAGTTTACGTAATTGCGAGTGCAAGAGAAACTACAACGTACGAACTGGTGAATGGTAATTGTGTGCATTACGTAATCCTGTGTAATTGGCAAGTGTTCAACTGTAAGTCGGTGGAAATAAAGAACATTTTTGAGTTGTGCAATTGGACTTATCATTTCACGAACCCACAAAGTCACATTGGTGTCAGGAAGCGGGACGATAACTTCACCGAACATAACAACCATGGACGCGGCATTGGAAATTTTTTTGCAGAAGATGATGGAAATGAAGGCCGAATTAACAACAAAAACAGAAGCGGAAATAACCTGGCCGCAGAGTTGAAACAAATGAAGACGTCCAACGACAACATCACCGAAAAGATGGAAGAAGTGAAGGCCGAATTAACAGCGAAGACAGAAACAGCAAACAACAACTTGGCCACGACAATGACCGCAAAGATGGCCGAACTGACCACGGAAATGAAGGTGGCAAACGAGGCTCTCGCAGACCAAATTTGAAGGACAGTTGGCCGGCGTGAGGGATAACGTGACGGAGCTGGGCAAGCGGATGGGCCAAGTGGACGAACGCGTCGAGAACCTGGCGAACCGCTTCAGTGACCTAGAGGAAAAGGCCGACAATACCGCCAAGTCCCTGAACGCCATGGTTGAAGACATCGAAGACCTCGCGAACCGCGTAAACAACCTAAAGGGAAAGGCCAACAGCAGTGTCAAGCAGGAAGTCGACATAGCTATTGAGCAGCTGGCTAGCAAGGCCTTGGTTGACTTGCCACTGGAGTTCGTATCCTGGGAAGCCGCCTACAACTTTGTCGACGGGTACGCGACACGGAGATTCGTCAGCGCCTAATGATCGGCGATTATAAAACCATCCACGAGGCGCTGACAGCGGCATTAAGGATGGAGGCGGCCAAGGTAACATCTATCCCGATGTGGAGAACGAGGAGCGTCCGCTACGCCGGAGACAGAAACCAGCCGAGGGACGCCGGCGAACACCTAGTGGCCTGTGTTGGGGGTGTGGACAGCCCGGACACCTGCAGAGAGACTGCCCACACCAGGAGGAGCAGCCGGAAAACGAGTAAGGGCCGTCTTGGAGAGGGGCACGTCGGCGCCATCACCACCATCCCCTCGAATGGCACTGCGCGCCGTCAGACGGCGTATGGATGACAGCTTCATCGCGGACTGTTGGGTAGGAGGGAAGCCGTGCCGCGTGCTGGTGGACACCGGGGCGGCCGTGACCATCATCAGACCTGACGTGGCGAAGGGTTTGCCGACAAGGAAGCCGAGCCGACCATAACACCTCATCACGGCATCGGGCGACACCTTGCCTGTGGAGAAGGAGGCCCTGCTGCAGCTGAGTTTGGGAAGGAGCACCGTACGTCTGTAGGTGTTCGTCGCGAAAGTGACTGCGGAAGTGATACTGGGATTGGATGCCCTCACGAGCCATGAGGCGACGGTCGACGTCGGCAGGAAGTGCCTGCGGCTCAAGGGGGAAGAGGTTATACTCCCTCAACCAGAAGACTGCCTTGGAATTTGAAGGGTCGTCTTGAGCGAAGACGTGGTCGTCCCCGCGTGGAGCGAGGTTATGGTGACGGCTCGACTGGAGGGCCAGAGAACCAGGAACATAATGCTGGACCAGAAGACGCCTGTACACGGACTGTGTGTAGCCAGGGCATTGCTGCCTTGCCGAGAGGAGGTGCCCGTGAGACTGCTAAATCCAACGGACGCCGATCACGACGTCCAGGCCGAGACGGAGTTGGGAACGTGCGAGCCCGTGGTGAGCGTAACAGCTATCGACGACACACAGGAGCCGGCGCCGAAGCGACACCTGGGGCGCCAGCTAGAATGCCTAGTGGAGAGGGCGGCAGACCACCTGACCGCAGAACAGCTGGAGAAGGTTCGACAACTGCTAAGACGGTATCAGCGCGTCTTCAGCCAAGGTAATAGTGACTACGGCAGCACGGACAAAGTGCTTCACCGCATCGACATCGGGGACGCCCGGCCTATTCGGCAACCACATAGACGCGTTCCGCTGGCGAAGGAAGGCGCGTTACGAGACATGCTGGGGGACATGAGATCCAGGGGAGTAATTGAAGAGTCTGACAGCCCTTGGTGTTCCCCCGTAGTCTTGGTGACGAAGAAGAACGGCGAGCTGCGCTTCTGCGTAGACTACAGAAAGCTGAACGCTGTCACCCGGAAGGACTGTTTTCCCTTACACGGATTGAGGACACCCTGGACACGCTAGCAGGTGCCCAGTGGTTCTCGACCCTGGATCTGAAGTCGAGCTACTGGCAGGTAGCACTAGACCCGAGAGACAAGGAGAAGACCGCATTCTCGACGGGCCAAGGGCTCTGGCAATTCACGGTTATGCCCTTTGGCCTCTGCAACGTACCAGCTACCTTCCAGCGCCTCATGGAGTCAGCGATGAGAGGGCTGACTTACGATGCCAGCCTGCTATACCTGGACGACATCATCATCGTCGGGAAGACTTTTGAAGATCACCCCGAGAATCTGAGTAATGTGCTACAAGACTGCAGGCAACAAACTTGAAGCTGAACGCGAAGAAGTGCCAGCTCTTCCGCAAGGAAGTAAACTACCTGGGCCACATAGTCTCAGCAACCGGAGTGCCCACAGACCCGGAGAAGACACAGGCTGGGAGAGATTGGCCTCGCCCAAAGGATAAGAAGGAGTGGCGCAGTTTCCTGGGGCTGTACAGTTATTACCGCCGCTTCATAAAGGGGTTCTCCAACATAGCAAAACCCCTCACCCGCCTGACAGAGAAACACCGGCCTTATGCGTGGATAGAGGATGCCGAAAACGCTTTCCAGCACCTAAAGGGGACCCTGTGCAGTGCTCCAATATTCGGTTTCCCACAACCGGGCGGCGCCTTCATTGTGGAAACCGACGCCAGTGACTTTTGCATTGGAGGTGTCCTATCGCAGATCCAGGACGGCCATGAGCGGGTGATAGCCTACTACAGCAAGACGCTATCCAAGGCAGAGAAGGACTACTGCGTCACCCGACGAGAATTATTGGCGGTAGTAAAGACCTTGGAGCACTTCCACAAGTACCTGTATGGTCAGCCATTCCACCTGAGGACTGACCATTCCGGACTAACCGGGCTATTGAGCTTTAAGAACCTGGAAGGCCAGACAGCCCGTTGGGTCCAGAGGCTGCAGGAGTACGACTTCACCTCGGAATATCCTAGAGGGAAGAGCCACGGTAACGCAGATGCCATGTCCCGAAGACCCTGTCCAGAAGGGTGCGGCCAGTGCACAAGAGTGGAAGAGAAGGAGCGTGCCACCGCAGTCCGAGTAGTTCTGTCAGTGCCTGCGGACGGCTGGGATAGCGCAGGCCTGAGGAGGGAGCAGCTGGCGGACGGAGACATGGGGCCACTCTTGAGGGAAGTCGAGGCAGGGACGAGACCATCCTGGGAGGACATCGCACCGAGGAGCGCCACCTACAAGTCGTACTGGGCCCAATGGGACCCGTTGAAAACCAGAGAGGGCGTGCTGTTCCGGGTATGGGAATCACCCGATGGGAAGACGCAGAGAGAACAGTAGGTACTTCCCCGGAGTAAGGTCCCGGAGTTCTTGGAGGAAGTGCAGGCCGGTACTTCGGGAGGACACCTGGGAGCGAACCGAACGATTGACAAACTATGGCAGCGCTACTACTGGCTGAGACACCGTGCAGATGCTGAGAGATGGTGCCGTCAGTTCACGTGTGTGCGGCAAGTTGCGGCCCCCAGACTAGGAGGAGTGGTCGCATGCAGCAGTACAACGGCGGAGCGCCATTCGAACGGGGGTGAACAAGACCCGCACGACGCCTCTACATCCCCAGTCGGATGGCATGGTCGAAAGATACATCAAGACCTTAGAAGAACACCTGAGGAAGGTCGTGGCCAGCCATCAGCGAGACTGGGACGTCAAGGTGCCACTGTTCTTGCTGGCCTTCCGCTCGTCTACACACGACACAACTGGGATAACGCCAGCCAGCTTAATGTTCGGCCGGGAGTTTCGCCTCCCTTGAGACCTGGCCTTTGGAAACCCTCCGGAAGCGAAACAGCTAGCCACCGAGTATGTGGAGAACATGGTGGACCATCTCCATAACATGCATGAGATGGCTCGCCAGAACATCCAGAAGGCGAGCGACCGCATGAGGACCAGATATGACAGGCAAGCCAACAGCCATGGGTTCCAGCAATTTGACCTGGTCTGGTTGTACCGTCCTACCCGGACCAAGGAACGCTGCCCGACGCTCCAGCAGGCATGGCAAGGGCCGTACCGGGTGGTGAAGAGGTATAAGGACGTGGTCTACCGCATCCAGAAGGTTTCCCGAGGGAAGATGTCGGTGGTATACCTGGATCGCCTGGCACGCTACGTTGGTGCCGTTTGGGACGACCAGCTTTGAGGAGGGAGCAATGTCACCCGAACGTCGGAACACCCTGTAGAGCAGGCAAGCAGGAGACGGTCGGCTTTCGCCACGCCCCCTCGTTTGTCTTATAGCGGAGGGGTGGCTGGGACAAAAAATATCACTGCGCCGTCTCTTTCTGTTCCACCTGTGTTCTCGAAATTACAGGATATTTCATCTAATCTAGAACCTTCCAGATCGGCCAGCTGACCCTATATAAGCGACACGTCGGGCAAGAGGAGTGAGTCAGAGTTCTTGGCGAGCAGCGAAGCAGCGTCCTGCTAGTGTACGTGCGTCGGAGGAGTTTACGTAAATGCGAGTGCAAGAGAAACTACAACGGACGAACTGGTGAATCGTAATTGTGTGCATTACGTAATCCTGTGTAATTGGCAAGTGTTCAACTGTAAGTCGGTGGAAATAAAGAACATTTTTGAGTGGTGCAATTGGACTTTTCATTTCACGAACCCACAAAGTCACAATATTGAAAATTATGTTAAATTGTTTTGCACAATGTTCTTTTGGTGCTAGCAATAGATAATGCCTCTGACCATAATACATAATTAAATAATCCTCCAGCAAGTTCTTTAAGATTTATGCTTTCATATTTACAAAATATGATTTGATGAAAATAGCAGCGAAACAAAATTGTATAATTTAATTCTAGCCAATAAGCAGACTGAGAAGAACTTTTTGATTTACCAAATATTGTCGGAATATAAGCATGCAACTTAAAGGCTTCCTCCATAACATCTGCCTCTGAATCCTATAGAATTAATATGGACAGATGCCAAACAATATGTTGTTTGCTGAAATGTGTCCTATAAATGAAAGACCAAATATTGTGCCGCCAATGATTTCAGCATATTGGACAATGGAATGGTAAAAGGTATGCCATCATGTGGATGAAATAAAACAGGAGTTCCTGCCTCGGTAGTGTGGTGGTAGCATGTCTGCCTCACGTTCAAGAGGCCCCAAGTTCGAATCTCAGTCAGTGTAAGTTACCTGGATAAGGTTTTTTTCCGGAGTTTTTCCTTATCCTGAAAGACGAATGGTGGATAAGTCTAAGCTCTATGAACCCTGGGCTCATTTAAGCATCATATCTCCTATTCCATTCGTCGTCCGATATGACTTAACGTTGGAGGATGTGAAATACAAAAAAAGAAAAAAAAACAGAAAAAACCAGGAGTATTAGAAAAAATTGAAAGATTTATAATTGAAGACAATAGAGCGAAACAGTGATGAGGATGACAGTAATAATGACTCAACAGATGCGGGTATGTTAGGTGTAGAAGATTCAAAATATGATTAAAGCCAAAATTGATTTAACTTAGTGTTACATGTTGTGTGTAAGTGAAAAACCTTTTGTGGAACTGTAGTACTTAATTTGTTGGAGATTGTATGACTTCTCTGAATAGTGACACATGAAATAAACAGTCCACTGATATTGAGAGGGTGATATTATCGCATTGAGATATCACTGCCATTGAAGCCCAGGGAAAACAGGTAAAACACTTGCAGTGAAGCTTTTATTTTAATATTTCAGTGTTCAAAAACCATTGTGCAGTCCATAGCATGTCTGCCTCATTTTCAGGAGATCCCAAGTTTGAATCTCGGTCAAGGTGTTTTACCTGGATAAGCCTTTTTTCCAGGGTTTTCTCTTATCCTGAAAGATGAATGTCGGGTAACGAAGCTTTATAGACCCTGGGCTCATTTGAACATCATTTCACTCATTTCATTCATCATCCGATATGACTTAACGTTGGAGGATGTAAATTAATGTATATATTCTGATTCTGAACATGGCCACTCCATTAGAAATTTGCACCAAAGAGGAGCAACAATCAGGAGCATATCAGGGGCCAAAATCCATCAAAAACTTTGAGCACAATATGTGAATAGTCTCTTGTCACAGCATAGTGTCTAGAAATGGATCGACAAATTCAAAAATGGTGGCACAAGTGTTACTCACAAGGAAGGAGCAGGATGACCGCCTACGACCTCAACAGATGACAACATTGCGCTTGAACTTTACACGGTTCTGTCAGTGACTATTGATGAAGTGGCACATAGTCCAAAAATAAGTCATGGTTCTGTCTTGCCATCAGATCACTGATCGTTGTACCTCTTTTGTTCAAACTTCTAATGGAGTGGTTCTGATCTATCTGTAACAAAAGAATGACAAATAGCGGAATGACGATGAAACTTTCATAGCAGGTCTGCAACTTCATAATCAAGTATCGTAAGATAGAATTGAATATGTCCAATGTAAGAAACGTTATAGTTATTTTGCAGATAATCTTTTACTTGGCCTTGTATATACAGACATCTAGAGAAATTGCAGTAAACAATTTTTTTTTTTAAACACTACGTCATGAAGTCCTATTTGTTAGCTTATATATAATTCTTATACAATTGTTCTGCAAAATTCTTTTGTTGCTGTAAAGAGTTTCCTGTAAAATGTGTTAAACTGCAAATACTATTAAGTGACTACATCTTAGGGATAAAATAGTAGTTACAAGGGCTTAAATTTGGATAATATGGAGGGTGATAGAGCAACTTCTAGCCCCAGTGATTTCACAATTCAAGCAATTCTGCTGTATGTGCCCCAGTTCTTGTGCAGAACAGTAGACAAGTTATGCATCATGTATTGGCATTCTCTTCTCAGAGCTGTTAGTGTACTATTTGCAAAAATGGACAGTAAGACTATATATTAATGTTCTACCTTTATAAGAGTACTATGCTTTAAGGTCACCATCCCAGTCATAGGCAAGAATCAGCATGGCCTTCATATTGGTGGGGGTTTGCTGAACTATGGTTTCATGATGATTCCACCTATCTGATTGGCAATTAGACTATGGTTCTTGAGATTTGGCTCAGATCAGTGTCAGCAAAAGTGAACTAGGTTAAGTGACATAGTGTGCAGCTCATATTGTATGTGGCAAATTAAAAACTGAATCAGGTCACAATATTGCAAATTTTCAGTGTTACTTCACAAATATAATTGATTAAATTTTAAATTTTCAAATCCCTTCACTTAGTTCTTGTGATATAGCTTTAATGAAATACACATAAAGCAGGCATTTCTTCCTCTGCCTTATTCACGGGAAGCCTAACACAAAACTTCTTTAATCTGCTACCATAGCAGCACACACTTCATCACAACAGTTGTTGCAAACCTGCTCGTTACACTTGCATGTAACCTCCATTATCTCTTGATAGATCTTCTGGTGTTTACTGATTAGAGCACTACTGCATTTATTCATCTCGCAACCGGATGGTCATTAGTGTCTTTCTCTCCATAAGCTCAAGCCTTAGCAGCTACTACATGAATTTTTCTAAACTCAGTATTCACTACTGCTTATCTGGTTCTATTTTTGTTAATTCAGGTAAGCTTTCATTACATGTTTCTTTATATGATAGATGAATGAGTCTTAAAGAGTATGTCACTATATGATGGCTTTGAAATTCTGTTATCTTTGCATGGCCACAAGAGACAAAGGAAACAAAACAGTGGTGGCTACTGAGCAAATAGTAGATTGAGTACAGAAAGTCGTATGAGTGTAACTCAGGATCACCCATGTGCACACATCAGAGTTCAGGGGAAGTTAGGACATATATCTCTTGAAATTGTGTTATTCTGTTTATTTATTTTTGGAAAGCATTACTTTTGTTTAAAATATTTGTTTACTTATAATATCTTATTTACAACTACAGAGACTACATTTGAAGAAGAGAGCAGCTTAACATTTTTGACACTCCGAGTCTTGGGTGATTTACCGAGCAGGATGGCTCAGGTGTTTTCGTCTGCCCACATTCAGCAGGTCGGGGTTTGACTCCTGTGGCAGACCAACCTGACCCATGTTTTCTTTTGGGGGGTTTCCCCAGGTCATCAGGTGAATACTGTGTAGGTTAATTACTTTCCCCTAATTTCCTTACCCTTCATTTCATCTACATTTCACATAACTCATATGATGGACCCGTTCAGGTTGGAAGTGTCGGCAGCTGTCTTTGCGCTGCATGGTACGATGATATGTTCATATTAAACACCTTCTCCTATAATATAATTTTGAATTGAACTAGTACTCAATGCTCCACTTACTGCTAGTATTCACCTAGAATGTATTTTGTTAGGATCCTCTTAACGTCAACTGTTGTCGAATAATAGATGTCTAATAGCATGTTGATAACAGTTTAACTTACACCCTGGTTAATGTACCTTTAAACAAGATGGAACATATCAAAGAGTACAATAATATCATTCACATCGAAGAATACAATCAGTGCTGAATTGGTCAAAAAGAAAATTGATAAATTTAAAGGACAACAAAGATGAAAACAAGAAACCATCCTTTCCCCAATCAGCAATGAAACTTCATACAGAACTTCTACATATCATCCCAGAGCTACACACCTTTTCCAAAAAGTCTTTAAAGAGCACAATATTATTTTGCCCCACAGAACAAATTTAGGACACAACACCTTTTGAAATCACAAAATACAAAGGAGATACCCACAGACAAAAAATCAGGTGTGTACCGGATTAACTGCAAAGGCTGTGACAACTTTTACATTGGAAAAAAAAAGGAACTTGAACGTTATGCTTACAGAGCATTTTAGCAACATCAGGACCAAAGAGATAGATAAATCGGTGGTAGTGTACCATTTTAGTAAGGAGAATCATGATATAGAACGAGAAATCCACTTATTAAAAGGTGTCCAAGGGCCAGCTGCATTAACCACGTGTTAGAAAATCCTCATAAAGAAATATGAAAGAAAATTGTGTAATTTCGACACAACCTTTGAAGAAATTCCAAACTTCAAGTTCATCAAGATACCAACAGAGACGTACCTATCACCTCCAAGGAGTTCACCAAACCAACATCTATTAGTTGACAACAGCTGATGATGTTAGGAAGATCCTAACAAAGCGCGTTCTAGGTAAATACTAGCAATAATTGGAGCATTGAGCACTAGTTCGACTCAAAACTATATTTTATGCTTCATTGTATCATAGTTCTTACTCATTGGAACTTCCTCCTTTGTTAGGACATTCTCCGGGCTGGCCTAGTGGCCTGTTTTAAGACCACTGTGAGTGGAATTCCGGCTGTACTGGCCCACCGGGAATTTTCCAACTGGTAAAGAGTAGGGACCCTGCCCTATGCACAGTCGTCACTTCTTAGGACGGTTGGCCTCTTATCTCCTCTCATCTCATCCTTCCTGCAGGGGATGCCCCACTTGTGGCATGGGTACAATAAGCCAAGACTGGTACTCTGCCGAATCCCCTCTGTAGCATCATCCAATCCAATCCTTAGGTGCTTTTATCAGTTGAGTAAAGAAACCCAAGGTTTTCCAACCTAAATTGGTATAAGTTTTAAATAGGGGAACTGCTCTATTCAACCCAAAAATTGTATGTCCAGATTTCATTGGATATTCACATTTACAGGCTTCTGACTACAGCAGAAGTCCGGTTTTAAACAACTCTGTGTGGATGCATGCATCCACAGCATAACTCAAAAAGGAGAAATCGGCAGCTTTCAAATAGTTTGTAATTTGTAATTTATTTCTCATCTTTCCTTTTACATCAAATGGAAATACAAAATAAAGATTACAAGTATAAAATCCATACTGAAACATGCCATATATTCCTAAATCCTGAAAATCCTATCATGTTGTCTACCATTGAATAATAATTCGGTCCCCATACACCTAATCCTAGGTTTTTGCGTATTGGAGGCCCTCTACTCCTTTTTACAGATTTTTTCATAGTTAATGCAAACGTTTTCAAAAAAATCCCCCTACTAGTCTTTCCATAGAACATGTTATGAAAATGTTGACTTTTATCAAATACTTTTTCTTAAGGGTGATTAACATCCAAGATATTTTCATAAATATTGCAGCCTTTTAGCTTATACTTGAAAAAGTCTGAAAATTGTTGCAGCTTTAAAACTTTTAAAACTCTGCTAGCTATTTAATGGATAGAGTCAACATGAAAAATTCAATGTCATGGCCGGGATTTGAACCACGGATATCCTGGTTTCCATCCAGTCACTCTAACCCATTGAGCTACTATGGCCAACTTGCTGTCATGACATCAAATTCTCCATTTGACACGTATATTTCCCCGGTAAACCACTATGGGCTCTCGTATTTGAGATTGTGGCGACTTACTACCGTAAGTAATTGAGTCCCAGGCATCATCATTTAACTCTTATTATTTTAGTTAATAAATGAAAATTAATCATTTCTTCACACTAGGCGGGCATAGGCAAACGTTTTTGATGGATAGAATCAACATGAAGAATGCAATAGCATGGCCGGAATTTGAACCATGGATCAATGGGTTAGTGCAACTGGACTTTGCTGGTGGTATAGAATATACTATTCCAAAAGTTGAGTTGAACAGGATCCATTGTTATTGGTTCAGCATCACATGGTTCAACAAAGTTGTATTATTATGTAAATATCTGTTGTATTCGTCGCTATCAGCATCTAATAATCAAAATAACAAACCTTTCGAGACACCGTTGCTTTGGGTAATGAAAAGATTATTTCTTTTGTTGAAAAAGTTTACTTACCATAATAAACATAACTTACATCATCCTTAACATGTTCCTGGTCTAAAAGCTTGAAAATCTTTCCCTCAGAATCAGAATTCTCCGTTACTTCATAAATGGCATCAGCTTCAGGAAGCTACTGTATATTAATGTTTATACAGACCAAATGTATCTATTATCATTATTAAGGAAAATGGCAAAAGCAGCTAAGTTTTCAAAAAACTTTTACCAAATTGGCAACAGATAGTAATACATCTTGGACAACTTAAAAAAATTAAAAAATAAAAAACATTTGACCATCATTGTGTAGTTATAGCGTGACTTATGTTTTCCAACAGATTGAAATAAAAAGGAAAAATGTCCAAATAATATTCGGAGTGTGGACATACCATGCAGCCCTACTTAAACTTGGGTTAAGAAGCATTCAGATCATAAACTTATGAGCAATATTCCAAATCTTCTGTACACCCGTATAGCAGGTTGAAAGCATTATTGTGTTTAAATTCTACTAAAGATACTTGATCTTGCATAACCATGGCCTAGATTTTCTTTTTACAAGCTTATTTTTCTGGATAGTTATATATATTTGAATTTTGAACATGTTTTAAAATTTGTTTATCAAGAAATTAAACAATGAGAGAAAAACATCGTCAAAAGAAAATATCACAATCTGTAAACCAAGAATCTAACCAGATTTGTTTATATATGCACATGCGGACACACACAAACATGCACGCACGCATACACACACGCACGCGCGCACACACACACATACACACACACTACCTGGAGCATTTAGGAAGATACCTCACTATTATCCGTTTAAACTGACTGTCAAATATTTATTAAATAGTTATCTAATCTAGACTAAATTTCAAAATTATAGGATCCTTTAGTTGTACTGCATATTTTCACCAACCTGTTGATAGTCTTTCAGAAGTGCAACAAGAAGGAGAGTCATGAAATGAACCCCAACTGATGGAAGCGCTAACTAACCAAAGGCAATAAAAAAAGCAGTTTTTGGCAACATTCATTTTTTATACAGAGATTTATTGTGTCACTCATACACATCTAGCTTTCCTGAAAATGCTATTTTTGGCTCAGGGGTTCTCTGATCATATACTTCTGTTGAAATCTGTATATCAAGTTCTGTGGCAGCACATCTATATGGAGAAGCTCAATCAAAGAAAGGTTTCTCTTGGTGAAGTTTCATTTTGTAAAGCAATTAAAACCATAATGGAATGAATCCTCTGTCAAAAGTTTCAGAAGGAAGAGTCAAGATAAGTATACACTTCAGGTTGCAATAGAAAGCAAGATAGGCATATTTTAATAATAGCGTGACAGTCATAGAAAACCAAGTAAGAACCATGAGAGAGTTTAGTAATAAAAACAAGGTCAAGAAAACTTATTTATTGTGACAAAAACTCAAAGCTGCTTCAAACTCCTGTATTTGTCACCAAAATTGTTAGCACAATGCTAATGTACAATCACTTTGTCTTTTACAAAATACACAACTTAAACCTGTTTTTTTTAACATGCACCAACTTGCATTGCTAATAATCTTTTTCGACCTACACATAGTCCATCTCTTACTCAGAGCTACACCCAATTCTGAACAGAACTTTGAAATTTGTACAGAAACTGCTTAGCTACCCATTCTACTGCCCGTCAGTTCTTCATCAAGGAGCTGCATTTACTGACCTTTGAAATGCTTCCTGCACCATTCCACAACTTTATGACTCCTTTCTACAGAGCTGTAATCATCAACTGGCGCTTGAAGATTGAGAAAAAACTCTCCAGGCTTAGCAGCAGCTTTACATACCTGTTGGGTGTAGTCAGAAACTTCTACTGAGAGATCCTTGTTGAATTACCTACTAGAGTGTATTGGAAAGATGTCGATTGATATCTAGTAAAAGTTTAGCCTTTTCCTACCTCATTATGTTGGCCATCAACAGGTGTGTTTCACTTGGACCACCTACTACCAAACAGAAATGAGGACATAACTCCAAAGCAGGCTATGCAAATACAAATGTAATATTATTTAAACAGGTCTCAGATCCAAATGTTCCATTAGTGTCTGGTTTACACTGTGAAGTAGTATATACAAATATAGTAATTTATAACTTAAAACTTCACTTATCTTATCAGAAATGATGATAAGTATTATAAATTCTCCAGTTTTTTTTCACCTTGAAGTAAGTAGCTTACTCTAATAATGTAATCGGGTTTATCTAGAATTACAGTTCTATTACCTTTATCCGCTTTAGTAAAAATAAAATCCTTTTGATTTAATGATTCAATATGTAATATTTTGTTATATTTTAATTTAATCAATGTTATGTTATTTTCACTTCAATCTCGATTAGCAAGTTCTATATCTGCGATATATTTACGTATAGTTTTTAAAAATCTACACACCTTTTTTAAATATTGATTAAAAAAATTAAACTCTTTTTCATTAATGTTACAATTTGATAAATTAAAAACATTATCATCCTTATTTTTAATAACTGAGTTTAATTTATTTTGTTTCAAACGCAAATCACATAAATTGTTTTTCAGTTTAGCAGTTTTATTTTTCCTTTTTAGATTAAGAATATGGAATAATTTGGATTCTAAACTAAGCAAACTTGAATTACTTAAAATCGTTGTTAATTTTAGATGCAAATGATGTAATTTAAGCTCAATATTATTTAAGTCTTTAAAAAGTAAACTTCTTTCAAATTGAATTACTTTTTTCTCCGCAGCTTTTTGATCAATACTATAATTAACAAATTTAATAGTTTTTCTAACAAAGGTAGGAATTACCTTATGTTTTAAACAAAAATTTAGAAAAAAAAATATCTGCAAGAATGAATCTCTTTTTCTTTTGAAGTTTTAAACATAATTTAATTTTGGATTTAGTATCTATAAAATTTAAATTAAAAGCATATATGTTATTATAAGCAAAATTGTGCATAGTAACCTAAAAGCTAAAGTAAAACCATTTTTTATAAGGTGAGTGAAGTTTTAAGTTACAAATAATGATATTTGTATATATTTGTTTGCCTCACTGTTAATTGCTTCATATTTTACGTATGAAGTAGTATTTTTGTAGCTTTTGGTAATGTTTCCAGTTGAACATCAACAGTTGTTTCTCAAATCAAAGTCACCTAATATCACCACAAAAGTTAAAGTGAGCTATGCAAATGAAACAAAAAACTACCTCCTAAACTGATCTTTAAGTATTATATATATAAATTTATCTAAAGCCATTTATACAGTATTTTCCTTTATTATTTTAGTAAGTCTAACTGAAGGAGGATTTAATTGAGTTTAATCCAAATTTTGCTATTATATAAACTTTCAACTCTACAAACATAATAAATGAATTAAACAGTAGACTAATAATTGCTTGTTGCCATGTTACTGTGACTATGTTTTGTGCTGTTCCTAAAGAGATTTATTTGAGCGTAGCAGATTAAGATTTGCAGAATTATTTATCTTTAAATTGCAATTACAGAACATTCAAATGCAACAGAACTGGGTAGGTATAAGCAAAGTTCTACCTTTACAGTTTTTGATGCTATTTTTCTGATACAAATGATATAATTGTCTTTTCTGTTTGTTCTGTAGAGGGCCCAAGGCTATGAAGCACCAGCCAGAAGAAATCGGTAAGTACATGTTATTAGTAGAATATGTTTTGTTGTCAAATATAGTTTTTCATCATCCCCTATATTATGCTGCATACGTTTGAGGTTTATTTTATAAATAAATGTTCATTTTATTCCTTTTATCTTTCCAAGTATGATGTGTTCCAATGGGTTAGTCTTGAAACATTGTGTCACTGATTATGCAACACAATCATTAGCTCATGTCACATCTATTAATGTCTACCTTATTCGGTTTTGGCAGTTACCTCATGGTATGAGGAAAGCTCAGAATTCTGTTACAGTGTAGTGATTATATTAATGGGTATTGTTCAGTTTAATTTTAATGATATCGTTTAGAAATGTAATATTTTCTAAAGTAAAACCTATAATTTAAACAGAGCAAAACATTTTAAAATACTCAGTTGTGGTTTTAGAAATTCAGTTTCAGAAATTTTCCTGCAGGTTCATAATCTTAATTCTTATAAGAGCATATTTAGGTGCGTATTATGGATGTTTTAAAAGCATAATTGCACATTCATTAATATTGTTATTAGAGCATAAGGACTCGTATCTGTAATTATTAGTTACCTTTATTTTCATGCCACAGTGCAGAAATCTTTTGAAACAAACTATAAAGTTTTTTATGTTACGTTTTTCAACTTTATTTACCACATATCTACCAGGTAGAGAAAGTATTGAGTTCCATCCAACAATTTTATTCTGAGATTTCATAGGAAATATGAGTTTTGAGGTCCTGTAAATTGATAAAGGACATCTATAAAGAAAGATCTGTATATGTATATTGTGTCTAAAACATGACAGAAGACAAAGTTCATCTTAAACTCATTTATTGTCACTAGCCCAATTTTAACTAAAATCACCTTCTTCTTTACACAGATATACAGCTTCAACACATCTCTTTAATGTGTCTTTAGCATGCTCCTACTTGCGCAGTGCTAGTAATCTCTCCTAAGTACCCAAAAGTGTTCCTCTTACACAGAGCTGTATGCCAACTCTAAACACAACAATTCTGATATTCACTGCTCTTCTATGCACTGCTCTGTCAACTCACACAACTTAACTGACCAATTCACAACTTGTTAACTGCCTCAGTGTACCGACTTTTCATCACAGAGCCATGCTCATTAACTCAACTCAGTTGACTGACAGTCAAAGTACACACAAACTCACTGCTGGGCTTTGTATTGGCCTTATATAATCAAGAAACTTCTAGTGACAAAACATTCTCAAGTGACATATTGGAACAGTATAAAACACTGTTTGCACTGTAACTATATAGCTTGCTTCGGGCTTCGTAACATTTTTTTTTCGTAACATCCATATTTTTTGCTCACTGCAAATGGCGTGTATAGTATAGAGTACAATATATTCAACAACACTGTTTCATTTAACTCACTCCTTATATTCTCCCCTGTTCCCAAAATGGAATTCCAGAGCTATGACATCAAACCAATGAGCAATGGACACAGCAAGGAGGTGTTCTTACAATCTTTGCACTAAGGTCAAATTCCCCTCACCCCTTCCCTTGCACTACGCATCATGGCTAAGTGCCTTGTTCATCAGTCCTTGTGTTATTGGACATTCACATAAACCAATAAGAGAATGGCACATCCAGAACTGGTGTAGAATACGAATGGTGAAATTGTTATGCCAACGTTATATAAAGTAACACATCAAAAGTTATCATCAGCATCGGAACATTTCCGTGCACCGGACTGTACATCTGCCCTGGCCCACCAGCCATTAGACAACAAAGGTGGAGTAATTGCCCAAGCATACTCAGCTTCTCCATGGCAGGTTCACAATAGCCAATCTGACAACCCACTGAACATCATTCAAGTAGAAGACAACATTGGTCTAATCGCAGATTTTAAAAAGAAACAAAATTCAGCTATAGAACCTAAAGTATATGCTCTTGGGACCATAAATGTAAGCTATCCTAATGATGAATGGAGTCACATCTATACAGATGGCTCTCTTTACAACCAAAAAGTACTTGTAAATTATTTTCTTTCTTGTTGGAAAATTATTTCACAAGATTTGATGGAGAAATTTATAAGCTTTTAATTCCTTACAAAATTGATTCACCTGGACAAATAAGCTTTTTAAAATAATTTTCTTATTAGAGTCCAAAGCAGCTTTTCAGGCCATTCGTTCAACTGACTGCCCTAAAATGGAAAAAATGAGTAAAATACATAATGTGACTAAACATCTCTAAAAAATAATGAAATATATAGTTTTCTGATGGATTCCATCCCACTGTGGAATTTTTGAGAACGAGTAAGTGGATGTTGGCCAAGAAGGCTTACAAAATTGCCCCAACAATGAAACAGGGTATCCCCTATGAGGCAGTTAAACGAGTAATTAAAAATATTTTCATAACTAATTCTGACAGATATCTTACTTCCTGGGAAAAACATAATTGGATGGATCTCTAGAATAAACTTAGAACAATGCCAGGTTCATCTAGAAAATAATAAGAGATAAATGGAGGACAAATCATGTACCAGGCCTGGAGGAGCAGGAACAACCGAGGGATTATTTCCCAGATGTTCCCAAGAACCAGGATAAAGCATGCAAGTGTACAGCACTCCGAGGATTTTCTTGGAATGAAGAAAAAAATTAAGGAAAGGAGAAACGAACAAGATTTGTTCATATAAATACAACGATTAATCCAGTGATTAAATTGAACATTACAACAGATTAATCACAGGCCATGATCGTCTGAGTGGATATTTGTTCAGAATTGGATTACTGACTTCCCCACAATGCTTCCTATGTGGTGAAGATCATCTAATGTACATTAATCACCGTAAAATTGTCAAAAAAGATTATGATCTAGGCTCTAAATATTGGGAAACGGGAAGAGGAATGATTTTACTATCAAATTCTGTACATTAGACTCACACACAAACAGAAACATACACAATATAGCTGTTTTGTTGTTTATAACTTAACTAGTCCGAATTTGGTGTAGCAGCTTCAAATTCCCTTAGGTATAATTTTATGCAGCAATAAATATTACATTATTTTGTTACCAGGAAGCGCGGAAACACTGGTGTGTGAAACTCAAAAGTTGTTATTGAGATGCACCGGCCAGGAAAACAAAAGCATTGATCCTTGCTCTTAATCAGTGACCCTAGCCTCTCTTTCAGGTAATGGGGCAAAGTTCAGTTACTTGTAAAAAATTCGACTTGGACAGTTCCAAGTTTCCTCGTTTTGCTATGATCTGTTTCAACCAGATACTGTAAAAACAACAACTTCCTTTTCAGTTACAAATTCTTTATTTAGCATTGGCCCTAAGGATCCTGGGCTCATTTGTGCAACATTTCACACTTTCCATTCATCGTCCAATATGACTTGACATTGGCTGGCCTAAAATTACAAAAAGAAGCAATGAAATAATGTGCTTGTCCTATTGGATAAGGCATTTTGTTTTGGTTAACTTTATCTACAATTCTCTGATATTATTTGCTGTTCTTTTTATTACTTAATGCTTCCATCCTCAATCTCACTAACATTAACTTCCCTCTAAAAGGTTTAAGTTGCTTATTTCCAGCAGCTTATTTGCCCTCATTTACTGTTATAACGGAATGTTGGAACATGTTAAACACCCATAAACAAAAAACTAAAGAATAGCTTCTTCATTGTAGTTTCATAAGCCAGAGCAATTCTTAATAGTAGCAAGCTACAGTGGATTATGTCGGAATGTTCACAAACAGCAACAGCAGGTGGCACGCTGTCACCTACCTGTGAACATCGATAGCCTGAGGCATGCAGTGTTGTTCCTGTAACTGCCTAATCAACACTCATTGTGTAGCATTTTTTTATGGGGGTATATTTGTGGTAAAAGCTATCTATATGTGTCTCATAAAAGCTCAACAACTACTTCTATTTATACCTTTGGTGTCATTTCGAAACACCCTCTGTATATAAAATAAGACCTGAAGCTTTTCCTGGCGACGAATATGCTCAATTTGTTATCGGGAAGCAAGCCAGTTGAAAAGACAATTAGACATCAATGTTTCAGGAGTGTGCATCTCTCCCATCATCAGTATATTTAATAAATCTTATAACCACAAATGAATCACTGGATATGACAAAAATATAAACAAAGACAAAACACTATCAAAATTTGCATTACTGGGCAAACGACTGATTTTGGTCAATTAAATGCCGGGTCAGGAGATGGCGTGAGTATAGGAAATTACTTGGGTCAAAGAAACGTAACTACCTAACTTGATTATCAAGACGTATTGATCTGTGCTTCATAAGTCAACGGATTTCCATTTTTAAGGCCAGTTTCCAGGAGGAGCTGAACTGAAATGCACCATCATGATTAAGCGTGCTCCTCTTGGAGGAAATGACCAAAGCCTCCTTAATTCTCTGCTCACAGTAACTGTGGCATTTTGCCAAGATTAATGCCTAATGACCATAACGACCATACAGCCAACTTTCGGGATTTATTTCACATTAATATAGGTTAAAGCAATACACATAAATATAGATCAATCGGATACAGACTAAAGCATACTGCATAACGCAAAAAAGATAAATACATACTTATGTAAAACGAATGCAATAAAAAGAAAATGCACTAAATTAGCCTAGTTTATGATTCAGTAATCCTGTTGAATGAAAGCATTGAACATAGTTCAACATTATGTTCTATCATTTGAGTCCTCCTGTCATTCACAATGAAATTGTATTTACTGAAATATCTTTCTGCATCTAAGCTGCTGTCGGGGCCCCAAATACATTGCATAGCTGTTTGAGCAAACTCTGGCAAAATCAATAGCCACAGCATTTGCAGGCAGTCTGCATCTTTATTATTCTGCATTGTTTGTATCAATTGTGAATGCAAAATATTCCTATCCCTCAAAAAAACTATGCATTTTAACATGACGGAAAAATGAGATCTTTATTTTACTTTCACTTAAATTCATATAATATATTGAAATTACTCTGGCAGCAGTGACAGGATTAAAAAGCTTACCAACGTCTTAGAGAAAAACAGTTGTCACATTTTCCGCCTCTGCACGCTGTTTGATAATTTTGCTCTCACCATCTTCGCACTTACTGACATGACCTATGTATAAAATTACTGAAAGTGGTGTGTCAAAACGAACAGAACATTGAAAATCGGAACTTTGGCAACTAAGAAGTCCAACTGGAATTAACATGTCTTTATCACTTCCTTAAAGTTAGGGCTGCTATTGGTTTTAAGAGACAAGGATTGAACATTTCTGTTAACTGGGTTGTGAAGATAGATTTATGACAGTCTTTAGGCTCGTTAAGATGGGTTTCTTTTGTGAAACAACTGAATTTGCTTCATTTACAAACATATCTAATTTTAGCAATCTTGGAACAATAAGCTAATTTAGTGGCAAGGGTTGGTTTCCACATTCCAGAAGAGTGGTCACTTACTTTACTGTTTTTAAACATGCAAAGGTTCCACAGACTCTTCAGTTAATGAACACTGGGGAAAAATGATTACTTGGGAAGATCTTCAATTTCACGCTTTATCGTGCTATATCACATTTGTAAAAAATCACCACCTCTAAACATTATATATATTTTATATATACAAATGTTCTATCATGACATTTTAAAACTTCTTTATAAACCCAAATTGTAGAGCTATAAGAGATAGAAAAAGGAACTTACTAACGAAAAATATACTTCTCTTTTAAACATGCAGTTTATTACAATTTCTTTTGTGACTTCAGCTATTTTCGAGATCTGTTGTTATTACTTTGAACTGCACAAACATTTTTATCTTTTGAAGTGCTGGCACATTCATATTTTTCTTACCATTTTAGGAAAAGAGCATGAAATTTCAAGGTTGTTATATAGTAATTCTTTTTTATATATCTGACTCAATAACCACTTTGTTTCTACAACAAAATGTATAATAAAACTGTTTCTGTAAATGGTTATCTGATTTAACATGAATGAATAACCTTTTTAAGAACAGATAGAGTCAAACTGAAAAATTCAATGCCATGGTTGAGATTTGAACCCCAGATCTCCCAGTTTCCGTCCAGTCGCTCTTTGTTCATTGAGTTACCATGGCCAATGTGCTGTCATGACATAAAATTCTCTAATTAAGTTTTTTTTTTTATGAGAAAAGTTTAGGGTAGAAAAAGTCTTATGAATGTGACACATTTTCCATCATCTTTCATGTAGCCTAAAATAAGTAGGTTAGTAAGTTTTAATTTCCCTACCATTAACCAGTAGGAAGTAGTGGAAATACTGTAGAAGTTCCATATGGAAGTTTATCTGGACAAAGGTGTTTTAAGGCCTCCCAAATAGACAGATATTTAGAACAGCAGCTAAGGCTAATTCTAAATGCTCAAAATTAAAATTTAACATGCTTTTAATGACTTCTATGTAAGGGTGAAAATTATTGTAATTGTGCTCTTGTTTAAGGTGGTACATGCTGCAGCAGGACCTTGGCTATGCAGATCCAACTGTACGCATGCCAAGGTATAGTTTTGACAGGCCTATGCGATATGACTACCCTTCCTTTCGTTACGGAAGACGGATCCAATCAGAAAGACCTTTGGTAAGGGAGACATCTTAATATCTAAGTATAAAATGTGTTGTAACTCTGAAAATGCAATGAAATAAAACTTAGATTATGAAAGGTAGCTGGGTTTAACGGTTTTTTTTAAGTGTGGCTCAGTTTCACAATGAAGTCCACTCCAGTATGTACGAGAAGCTACTATGTGCAGTGCAGATGTTTGTAGAGGAAGTAAAGGCCTGTTTGCAGTCTAATTTGCCCAGTGTTTTTCTTGGCAATATTGCCATCATCAAGAACATTTGTGGTTTCTTAATCTCAGATTAATTGCTGTTTCTTTTAGTATTGTCTCTTTTCCCACATGGGTTCTAACCTCTGACCAATTTAACAAATCTGTTAGGACCTACTCACGCAATGTTTTGGAGCCATTCTCATTAATATTGTTTAATTTTTTGCACTATGTTTCTAATATTTAACTTCTTCCCAGTGTAATAATTTACTTTCTTGTCATATTTTGAGAAACCGGTGCCTCATAAAAGACACATTTGAGATGCTTCCAACTGTTTTTGTTTGCTAATGTGTAATATCCATGTTTTGCTTTCAAATTGAAGTGCAGTTTTTGATATTCTTTGGATTCTTAAACTTGTAGTTATTGGCATCTGTTTGGCAAATTGACATTTAATTAAAACAAAAGTGAATCGAGAAGATATTGACACATTGCTTCACTCACACTGTTTTTCACAACACATGTTTCAAGAGCTGTTGCTCCCATCATCAGTTGAGTCATGACTAGTGCCAATTATAGTGTTATCCTCCTTCTCCTTGTCGTCAGTAGATGGCCAAATATATTTGTCAAAGATGTTTTTCCCATATGGGAAGATCTATGAATTGATTAACTGTTAGACAACTTTAATAAAACTGTTGCACAGTGATAATGGTGAAATGCATCAACCTTACCCAGTTTAACCAGATGTAAAAGTGTAGTTAAACCACTGTCTGTTGTGTGGTTATGGCCAAAGTACACCTACACATCTCACCATGTGAGCAGACTTGTAGAAAAGGAGCTGTGCCATGGAAACAATTTCCAGATCTATGTTCATATAACACTTTTTTATCTTCTATATGCAAGACATATTTTCTCAAAGTTTTGACATACCCTTCTGTTACACCCTATAGAATACAATACAGGTTTATTAGCCACAGGAATTCATAAAGGTTTACAGGCGTTACCAATATAGTTACAGTATTTTACAATATTTACAATTCATCTACGAGATATTTACAATCGAAGGTTTACAGATAATTTACACAAATTACTATTCACACTTGAAAAGATTAAAAGGCTAGAGAACAATAACAGGTCAACTTAGTTATGAATATTTAAGCAGATACTGACACAAGTATTACACTTAATATTAATGCTTTGGCCAGCTAAAGTTCTTCATTGATAAGTGCTCCAATTTTGGACATATGAGACTAGAATAGAAACAGAGTACATTAATATAATTATGTACAAAAAGCTGATAAATTTATATTTTCCCTGAATTATATTCTAATTATTCATTTACTGAGTAAAACTGATTGTTTTTTAAAGAAATTATATAGCTCTGCCTTAAACTTATTTATAGACGGTATGTTTTTTAAGTGATTTGGCAAGTGGTTGTATAATTTTAAACCCATGTATTTGACAGAAGTCTCAAATAGTTTTGTTTTAAGAATATAGGTCTGTAATTGGTCTTTATTATGTGTGTTATGGGTGTGTATTTTAGCATTTGTGACATAGTTCACAGTTCATAGTCTTCATGTAAATTAATAACTGTTTATATATAAACTTGGAAGGATCAAGGTATTCAAATCTCTGAATGAGTAAATGTATTATAATACATTAACTAGTTTGTGACACAACTTCGCTTATTTTTTTTGAAATTATACATTCAGTCATAATGACATATTTAACAATCAATCAGTAGCATTTTCAGCTTCATTGTAGGCTGTTTGTTGTTACAGCTATTGCTGCTAGGTGATGAATTATTTGCTATTGTATTCCCATCTACTGGAAATAAAACAATTTTGTTGAGAGAATCAGTGGACAGTACTGCAAAATTCATTACATGACCTCTGTTCTTAAAAATAAATATTTTCTCCCATATCATGAAATCTGTGGATCCATTTAAATGCATAAAGACTAAAATTGAGTAATACCTTTTAAAACTGGTTAAATAATACCTTAAGAAACACGATCCCACCAGAGGAAAAATCAGGCATATATAGGATAGTATGGAAATGAATGCCATAGCTGGAATCTGAATCACAGATCTTCTAGTCTTCATCCAGCCCTTCTAACCATTGAGTTACAATGGCCAACGTGCCAATTTGACCTTAAATTCTCCAACTGACTCATATTTTTCCCAGTAAACAATTTAGGAGTTCTCATAACCACATGAGACAACTACCTTAATGGTGACTTACAACATGTAAGTACTTTAAGGCCCGGGCTTTATAGTTAACCACTATTAGGTCAATTAATGGAAGTTGTTCTTTCACACTGGCCGTGTGTAGGCTAAAGTGTGGAAGGGTAGAGTCACACTGAAAAGTAGGGTCAGACATTCGAATTTAATGTTATATCGGCATGTTGGCCATATTAGCTCAATGGTTAGAGGGGCTGGTTGGAGACCAGAAGATCCGCAGTTCAAATCCTTGCCATGGCATTGAGTTTTGCAGTCTGACTCTACCTTTCAATAGCAAAAATGTCATCCAGGTATCTATACAAAGTTTTAAAAATTATAGAGAATACTTTAGTGACTTGCATTTCAAAAAACCTCATTGAAAGATTAGCAAGAAAATGGGAAACTGGATTACCCATTGATAAACCAGAAGTTTTTTGAAAAATTTTACTACTAAACTGGAAAATTGCCAATCCAAATAAACATAATTAATTTTCCTATGAGAAAAGACTATGATACAATGAAGCACAAAATTAATATAATTTCAAGTCAAACTAGTACTCGGTGCTCCATATATTGCTACCATTCACCTAGAGCACGTTTTTTTAGGACCCTCCTACCATCGGCAGCTAATGTTGACTCTTGAATTTTGATTTGTTTAACTCCTTGGAGGTGATAGGGACGTCTCTGGGGTATCTTGATGAACTTAAATTTCAGATTCTCTTCAAAGGTGGTGTTGAACTTGAACTGTTTTCCTTCATATTTCTTAATGAGTATCTCTTTTCACATGGTTAATGCAGTTGGACATTGAACACATTTTAATATGTGGATTTGTTGCTTTATATCGTCATTATCATTCCAGAAATAGTACGCTACTGCAGATTTTTCCATTTCTTTGTTCTTGATGCTCCTAAAATTCTCTTTAAGCCTAAAGTTCAAATTCCTTTCAGTTTTTCAATTTAAAAGTTGTCACCGCTTTTGCATTTTATCTGGTACACATTTGATTTTTTGTTTGTGGGTTTCTACTTTGTATTATGTGATGTCAAAAGGTATGTTGTACACTGAATTTCATCTGTGAGACCAAAGTAATGTTGTGTTCTTTGAAGACGTTTTGAAAAATGTATGTAGCTCTGGGAAGGTATGTATGTTTGTTGTATTAAGTTTTATTACTGATTTTTGGAGAGAGTAGTTATTTGTTTGCATCTCTGTTATCTTTTGAATTTATCAATTTTATTTTTGATCTAGTCAACACTGACTCCATTGTTTTCTGCAATGTGAATGTATTATTCTACTCTTTGAAATATTCCATCCTGTTTAAGGTGACACTAACCAGTTTGGAAGTTAAACTGTTGATTACAGCATGCTTCTGTTGTCTTGGGTTATCTCCTTCTGATTTTATTACGACTTCCGTGTGTTTCTTTCATATATATGCCAAATTGTAATTTCGTTTGTTTTATGTTTTATGTTTTTTTTTCTCCGTGGTAGCAAATCTAAATGGAGAAGCTGAATCAAAGAAAAGTTTCTCTTGGTGAAGTTTCATTTTGTAAAGGATTTAAAACCATAATGGAATGAATCCTCTGTCAAAAGTTTCAGAAGGAAGAGTCAAGATAAGTATACTCTTCTGGTTGCAATAAAAAGCAAGATAGGCATACTTTAATAATACCATGACAGTCATAGAAAACCAAGTAAGAACCATGAGAGAGTTTAGAAATAAAAACAAGGTCAAGAATACCTATTTATTATGACAAAAACTCAAAGCTGCTTCAAACTCCTGTATTTGTCACCAAAATTGTTAGCACAATGCTAATGTACAATCACTTTGTCTTTTACAAATGACACAACTTAAACCTGTTTTTTTTTTTAACATGCACCAACTTGCATTGCTAATAATCTTTTTCGACCTACACATAGTCCATCTCTTACTCGGAGCTACACCCAATTCTGAACAGAACTTTGAAATTTGTACAGAAACTGCTTTGCTACCCATTCTACTGCCCGTCAGTTCCTCATCAGGCAGCTGCATTTACTGACCTGTGAAATGTTTCCTGCACCATTCCACAACTTTCTGATTCCTTCCCTCAGAGCTGTAATCATTAACTGGCACTTGAAGATTGAGAAGAAACTCTCCAGGATTAGCAGCAGCTTTATATACCTGTTGGGTGTAGTCAGAAACTTCTGCTGAGGGATCCTTGTTGAATTACCTACTAGAGTGTATAAGAAAGATGTCGAATGATATCTAGTAAAAGTTTGGCCTTTTCCTACCTCATTATGTTGGCCATCAACATGTGTGTTTCACTTGGACCACATACTACCAAACAGAAATGAGGACATAACTCCAAAGCAGGCTATGCAAATACAAATGTAATATTATTTAAACATGTCTCAGATCCAAATGTTCCATTAGTGTCTGGTTTACACTGTGAAGTAGTATATAAAAATATAGTAATTTATAACTTAAAACTTCACTTATCTTATCAGAAATGATGATAAGTATTATAAATTCTCCAGTTTTTTTTCACCTTGAAGTAAGTAGCTTACTCTAATAATATAATCGGGTTTATCTAAAATTACAGTTCTATTACCTTTATCCGCTTTAGTAAAAATTAAATCCTTTTGATTTAATGATTCAATATGTAATATTTTGTAATATTTTAATTTAATCAAGCTTTTGTTATTTTCACTTCCATCTTGACTAGCAATTTCTATATCTGCGATATAATTATGTATATTTTTTTAAAAATCTGCATACGTTTTTTATATCTTGATTTAAAAAATTAAACTGTTTTTCATTAAGGTTACAATTTGATAAATTAAAAACATTATCATCCTTATTTTTAATAACATAAGTTTAATTTATTTTGTTTCAAACGCAAATCACATAAATTGTTTTTTAATTTAGCAGTGTTATTTTTCCTTTTTAGATTAGGAATATGAAATACTTTGGATTGTAAACTAAGCAAACTTCAATTACCTAAAATCGTTGTTAATTTTAGATGCAAATGATATAATTTAAGTTCAATATTATTTAAGTCTTTAAAAATTAAGCTTCTTTCAACTTGAATTACTTTTTTCTCCACAGGTTTTTGATCAATACTTTAATTAACAAATTTAATAGTTTTTCTAACAAAGATAAGACTTACCTTATGTTTTAAACAAAAATTTAGAAAATGAATATCTGCAAGAATGAATCTCTCTTTCTTTTGAAGTTTTAAATATAATTTAATTTCGGATTTTGTATCTATAAAATTTAAATTAAAAGCATATATGTTATTATAAGCAAAATTGTGCATAGTAACCTAAAAGCTAAAGTAAAACCATTTTTTATAAGGTGAGTGAAGTTTTAAGTTACAAATTATGATATTTGTATATATTTGTTTGCTTCACTGTTAATAGCTTCATATTTTACGTATGAAGTAGTTCTTTTGTAGCTTTTGGTAATGTTTCCAGTTGAACATCAACAGTTGTTTCTCAAATCAAAGTCACCTAATATCACCATTTCTATGCAAATGAAACAAAAAACAACCTCCTAAACTCGTCTTTAAGTATTATATATATATAAATTTATCTAAAGCCATTTATACAGCATTTTCTGTTATTATTTTAGTAAGTCTAACTGAAGGAGGATTTAATTGAGTTTAATCCAAATTTTGCAATTATATAAACATTCACCTCTACAAACATAATAAATAAATTAAACAGTAGACCAATAATTGCTTGTTGCCATGTTACTGTTACTATGTTTTGTGCTGTTACTAAACAGATTTATTCTGTGCTTAGCAGATTAAGATTTGCAGAATTATTTGTCTTTTAATTGGATTTACAGAATATTGAAATGCAACGGAATTGGGTAAGTATAAGCAAAGTTCTACCTTTACAGTTTTTGATGCTATTTTTCTTATACAAATGATTTAATTGTCTTTTCTGATTGTCTTTGTAGAGCGCCCAAGGGTATGAAACACCTACCAGAAGAAATCGGTAAGTACATGTTATTAGTAGAATATGTTTTGTTGTCAAATATAGTTTTTCACCATCCCCTAAATTATGCCGCATATTTTTATGCTTTATTTTAAAAAGAAATGTTCATTGTATTCCTTTTATCTTTCCAAGTATGATGTGTTCCAATGAATTGGTCTTGAAACATTGTGACACTGATTATGCAACACAATCTTTAGCTCATGTCACATCTATTAATAACTACCTTATTCGGTTTTGGCAGTTATCTCATGGTATGAGGAAAGCTCAGAATTCTGTTACAGTGTAGTGATTTTATTTATTGGTACTGTTCAGTTTAATTTTAATGTTATCGTTTAGAACTGTAATATTTTCTTAAGTAAAACCTATAATTTAAATAGTACAAAACATTTTAAAATACTCAGTTGTGGTTTTAGAAATTCAGTTTCAGAAATTTTCCTGCAGGTTCATAATCTTAATTCTTATAAGAGCATATTAAGGTGCATATTATAGATGTTTTAAAAGCATAATTGCACATTCATTAATATTGTTATTAGAGCATAAGGACTCGTATCTGTAATTATTAGTTACCTTTATTTTCATGCCACAGTGAAGACATCTTTAGTAACAAACTATAAAGTTTTTTATATTACTTTTTTCAACCTTATTTACCACATATCTACCAGGTAGAGAAAGTATTGAGTTCCATCCAACAATTTTGTTCTGAGATTTCATAGGAAATATGAGTTTTGAGGTCCTGTAAATTGATAAAGGACATTTATAAAGAAAGATCTGTATATGTATATTGTGTCTAAAACATGACAGAAGACAAAGTTCATCTTAAACTCATTTATTGTCACTAGCCCAATTTTAACTAAAATCACCTTCTGCTTTACACAGATATACAGCTTCAACACATCTCTTTAATGTGTCTTTAGCATGTTCCTACTTGCGCAGTGCTAGTAATCTCTCCTAAGTACCCACAAGTGTTCCTCTTACAAAGAACTGTATGCCAACTCTAAACACAACAATTCTGATATTCACTGCTCTTCTGTGCACTGCTCTGTCAACTCACACAACTTAACTGACCAATTCACAACTTGTTAACTGCCTCAGTGTACCGACTTTTCATCAAAGAGCCATGCTCATTAACTCAACTCAGTTGACTGACAGTCAAAGAACACACAAACTCACTGCTGGGCTTTGTATTGGCCTTATATAATCAAGAAACTTCTAGTGACAAAACATTCTCAAGTTACATATTGAAACAGTATAAAACACTGTTTGCACAGTAACTATATAGCTTGCTTCTGGCTTTGTAACATCCTTTTTTCGTAACATCCATATTTTTTGCTCACTTCAAATGGTGTGTATAGTATAGAGTACAATATATTCAACAACGCTGTTTCATTTAACTCCTTATCCTTCTCCCCTGTTCCCAAAATGGAATTCCAGAGTTATGACATCAAACCAATGAGCAATGGACACAGCAAGGAGGTGCTCTTGACAATCTTTACACTAAGGTCAAATTCGTCCTAACCCCATCCCTTTCACTACGCATCTTGGCTAAGTGCCTTGTTCATTAGTCATTGTGTTACTGGACATTCAAATAAACCAATAAGAGAATGGCACATCCAGAACTGGTGTAGAATACGAATGGTGAAATGGTTATACCAACGTTATATAAAGTAACACATCAAAAATTAGCATCAGCATCGGAACATTTCCGTGCACCGGAGTGTACATCTCTCCTGGCCCACCAGCCATTAGACAACAAAGGTGGAGTAATTGCCCCAAGCATACTCAGCTTCTCCATGGCAGGTTCACAATAGCCAATCTGACAACCCACTGAACATCACTGAACTAGAAGACAACGTAGGTCTAATCGCAGATTTTAAAAAGAAACAAAATTCAGCTATAGAACCTAAAGTATATGCTCTTGGAACCATAAATGTAAGCTATCCTAATGATGAATGGAGTCACATCTATACACATGGCTCTCTTTACAACCAAAAAGTACTTGTAAATTATTTTCTTTCTTGTTGGAAAATTATTTCACAAGCTTTGATAGAGAAATTTATAAGCCTTTAATTCCTTACAAAATTGATTCACCTGGACAAATAAGGTTTTCAAAATAATTTTCTTATTAGATTCCAAAGCAGCTATTCAGGTTATTCTTTCAACTGACTGGCCTAAAATGGAAAAAATAAGCAAAATTCATAATGTTATTAAACATCTCTAAAAAATAATAAAATATGTGATTTCCTGATGGATTCAATCCTACTGTGGAATTTTTGAGAATGAGCAAGTGGATGTTGGACAAGAAGCTTTCCAAAATTGCCCAAACAATGAAACAAAGTGTCGCCTATGAGGCAGTTAAACGAGTAATTAAAAATATTTTCATAACTAATTCTGACAAATATCTTACTTCCTGGGAAAAACTTAATGGGAGGAATCCCCAGAATAAACTTACTGCAATGCCAGGTCCATCTAGAAAATAATAAGGGATAAATGGAGGACAAATCATGTACAAGGCCTGGAGGAGCAGGAACACCCAACGGATATTCCCCAGAGGCTCCCAAGAACCGGGATAAAGCATGCGAGTGTACAGCACTCCCAGGATTTTCTTGGAATGAAGAAAAAAATTAAGAAAAGGAGAAACGGACAAGATTTGTTCATATAAATACAACATTTAATTAGTGATTAATTTGAACATTACAACAGACTAATCACAGGCCATGATTGTCTGAGTGGATATTTGTTCATGATTGGATTAATGACTTCCCCACAATGCTTCCTATGTGGTAAAGATAATCTAATGTACATTAATCACCTAACTATGTGAAATTGTCAAAAAAGATTATGATCTAGGCTCTAAATATTGGGAAACAAGAGGAATGACTTTACTATCAAATTCTGTTCATTAGACTCACACAAACACGCACGCGCACACACACACACACACACACACACACACACACACACACGCACACAAACACACACACACACACACACACACACACACACACACACACACACACACACACACACACACAAGATGACAGAATATAGCTGTTTTGTTGTTTATAACTTAACTAGTCCGAATTTCGGTGTCGCAGCTTCAAAATTCCCCTAGGTATAATTTTATGCAGCATTAAGTGTTACATTATTTTGTTACTAGGCTGCGCAGGAGCACTGGTGTGTGAACCTCAAAAGTTGTTATTGAGATGCACCGGCCAGGAAAACAAAGGCATTGATCCATGCTCTTTATCAGTGACCCTAGCCTCTCTTTCAGGTAATGGGGCAAAGTGCAGTTACTTGTAAAAAATTCGACTTGGACAGTTCCAAGGTTGCTCAGTTTGCTATGATCTTTTTCAACCAGATACTGTAGAAACAACAACTTCCTTTTCAGTTACAAATTCAATACAAATTGGCTCTAAGGAACCTGAGCTCATTTGTGCATCATTTCAAAAATTTCATTCATCCTGCAATAGGACTAAATATTGGCTGGCATAAAATTAAAAACAGAAGCAAAGAAATAATGTGCTTGTCCCATTGGATAAGGCGTTTTGTTTTGGTTAACTTTATCTACAATTCTTTGGTATTATTTGCTGTTCTTTTTATTACTTAATGCTTCCATCCTCAATCTCACTAACATTAACTTCCCTCTAAAATGTTTAAGTTGCTTATTTCCAGCAGCTTATTTGCCCCCATTTAATGTTATAACGGAATGTTGGAACATGTTAAACACCCATAAACAAATAACTAAACAATAGCTTCTTCATTGTAGTTTCATAAGCCAGAGCAATTCTTAATTAGTAGCAAGCTACAGTGGATTATGTCGGAATGTTCACAAACAGCAACAGCAGGTGGCACGCTGTCACCTACCTGTGAACATCGATAGCTTGAGGCATGCAGTGTTGTTCCTGTTACTGCCTAATCTACACTCATTCTGTAGCATTTTTTTATGTGGATCTATTAGTGGTAAAAGCTATCTATATGTCTAATAAAAGCTGAACAACTACTTCTATTAATTCCTTTGTTGTCCTTTCGAAACACCCTCTGTATATAAAATAAGACCTGAAGCTTTTCCTGGTGACGAATATACTCAATTTGTTATCGGGAAGCAAGCCAGTTGAAAAGACGATTAGACATCAATGTTTCAGGAGTGTGCATCTCTCCCATCATCAGTATATTTAATAAATCTTATAACCACAAATGAATCACTGGATATGACAAAAATATAAACAAAGACAAAGCACTATCAAAATTTGCATTACTGAGCAAATGACTGATTTCGGTCAATTAAATGCCAGGTCAGGAGATGGCTTGAATATAGAAAATTACTTGGGTCAAAGAAACGAAACTACTTAACTTGATTATTAAGATGTTTTGATCTGTGCTTCATAATTCAACGGATTTCCATTTTTAAGGCCAGTTTCCAGGAGGAGCTGAACTGAAATCCAGCATCACGATTAAGTGTGCTCCTCTTGGAGGAAATGACCAAAGCCTCCTTAATTCTCTGCTCACAGTAACTGTGGCATTTTGCCAAGATTAATGCCTAATGACCATAACAAGCATAGAGCCAACTTTCAGAATTTATTTCACATTAATATAGGTTAAAGCAATACACATAAATATAGATCAATCAGATACAGACTAAAGCATACTGCATAACGCAAAAAAGATAAATACATACTTATGTAAAATGAATGCAATAAAAAGAAAATGCTCTAAATTAGCCTAGTTTATGATTCAGTAATCCTGTTGAATGAAAACATTAAACATAGTTTAACATTATATTCTATCATTTGAGTCCTCCTGTCATTCACAATGAAATTGTATTTACTGAAATATATTTCTGCATCTATGCTGTTGTCAGGATCCCAAATACATTGCATAGCTGCTTGGGCAAACTCTGGCAAAATTAATAGCCACAGCACTTGCAGGCAGTCCGCATCTTTATTATTCTGCATTGTTTGTATCAATTGTGAATGCAAAATATTCCTATCTCTCAAAGAAACTATGCATTTTAACATCACAGAAAAATGAGATCTTTATTTTACTTTCACTTAAATCCGTATAATGTATTGAAATTACTCTGCCAGCAGTGACAGGATTAAAAAGCTTACCAATATCTTAGAGAAAGACATTTGTCACATTTTCCACCTCTGCACGCTGTTTGGTAATTTTGCTCTCACCTTCTTCGCACTTACTGACGTGACCTATATATAAAATTACTGAAAGTGGTGTGTAAAAGCGAACAGAACATTGAAAATCGGAACATTGGCAACTAAGAAGTCCAACTGGAATTAACATGTCTTTATCACTTCCTTAAAGTTAGGGTTGCAATTGGTTTTAAGAGACAAGGATTGAACATTTCTGTTAACTGGGTTGTGAAGATAGATTTATGACAGTCATTAGGCTTGGTAAGATGGGTTTCTTTTGTGAAACAACTGAATTTGCTTCATTTACAAACATATCTATTTTGAGCAATCTTGGAACAATAAGCTAATTTAGTGGCAAGGGTTGGTTTCCACATTCCAGAAGAGTGGTCACTTACTTTACATGTTTGTAAACATGCAAAGGTTCCACAGACTCTTCAGTTAATGAGCATTGGGGAAAAATAACTACTTGGGAAGATCTTTAATTTCGCGCTTTATCGTGCTATATTGCATTTGTGAAAAATCACCACCTCTAAACATTATATATATTGTATATATACAAATGTTCTATCATGACATTTTAAAGCTTCTTTATAAACCCAAATTCGCTATAATTTGGCAACAAATGGTACCCTCTTACAGGAAAATAATATTTAATTTTCTTGAAATTTTGATTAAGATACCATATATTTAAATCTTTATATGACAAATGAAATGCATCTATAGAAACTGTCTGTGAAGTGTTGTGCAATAGGAATAAATTTTGTACCAGTTTGTATAACTTGTAGAGCTATAAGGGATAGAAAAAAGAACTTACTAACGAAAGATATACTTCTCTTCTAAACATGCAGTTTATTACAATTTCTTTTGTGGCTTCAGCTATTTTCGAGATCTGTTGTTATTACTTTGAACTGCACAAACATTTTTGTTTTTTGAAGTGCTGGCACATTCATATTTTTCTTACCATTTTAGGAAAAGAGCATGGAATTTCAAGGTTGTTATATAGAAATTCATTTTTATATATCTGACTTTCAATCACCACTTTGTCTCTACAACAAAATGTATAATAAACTGTTTCTATAAATGGTTACCTGATTTAACATGAATGAATAACCTTTTTAAGAACAGATAGAGTCAAACTGAAAAATTCAATGCCATGGTTGAGATTTGAACCCCAGATCTCCCAGCTTCCGTCCAATCGCTCTCTGACGATTTAGTTACCATGGCCAACGTGCTGCCATGACATTAAATTCTCGAATTAAATTTCTTTTTATGAGAACAGTTTAGGGAAGAAAAAGTCATTTGAATGTGACACATTTTCCATCCTCTTTCATGTAGCCTAAAATAAGTAGGTTAGTAAGTTTTAATTTAAGTTAATTAGGAGTCGATTAATAACACAAAACAACACTCACTGTTTTCAACACTTCCATAAAAGGATTTATTGAAGTTTTAATTTCCCTACCGTTAACCTGTAGGAAGTAATGGAAATACTGTAGAGGTTCTATATGGAAGTTTATCTGGACAAAAGTATTTTAAGGCCTCCTAAATAGAGAGAGATTTAGAACAGTAGCTAAGGCTAATTCTAAATGCTCAAAACTAATATTTAACATGCTTTTAATGACTTCTATGTAAGGGTGAAAATTATTGTAATTGTGTTCTTGTTTAAGGTGGTACATGCTGCAGCAGGACCTTGGCTATGCAGATCCAACTGTACGCATGCCAAGGTATAGTTTTGACAGGCCTATGCGATATGACTACCCTTCCATTCATTATGGAAGTGGGATCCAGTCAGCAAGACCTTTGGTAAGGGAGACAGCTTAATGTTTAATTATAAAATGTGTTGTAACTCTGAAAATGCAATGAAATAAAACTTAGATTATGAAAGGTAGCTGGGTTTAACAGTTTTTTTTAAGTGTGGCTCAGTTTCACAATGAAGTCCACTCCCGTTTGTACAAGAAGCTACTATGTGCAGTGCAGATGTTTGTAGAGGAAGTAAAGGCCTGTTTGCAGTCTAATTTGCCCAGTGTTTTTCTTGGCAGTATTGCCATCATCAAGAACATTTGTGGTTTCTTAATCTCAGATTACTTGCTGTTCCTTTTGGTATTGTCTCTTTTCCCACATAGGTTCTAACCCCTGAACAATTTAACAAATCTTTTAGGACCTACTCACGTAATGTTTTGGAGCCATTCTCATTAATAATGTTTAATGTTTTGCACCTTGTTGTTAATATTTAACTTTTTCCCAATGTAATAATTTATTTTCTTGTCATATTTTGAGAAACCGGTGCCTCATAAAAGACACATTTGAGGTGCTTCCAACTGTTTTTGTTTGCTAATGTTTAATATCCATGTTTTGCTTTCAAACTGAAGTGCAGTTTTTGATATTCTTTGGATTCTTAAACTTGTACTTATTGGCATCTGTTTGGCAAATTGACATTTAATTAAAATAAAAGTGAATTGAGAAGATATTGACACATTGCTTCACTCACACTGTTTTTCACAACACATGTTTCAAGAGCTGTTGCTCCCATCATCAGTTGAGTCATGACTAGTGCCAATTATAGTGTTATGCTCCTTCTCCTTGTCGTCGGTAGATGGCCAAATATATTTGTCAAAGATGTTTTTCCCATAAGGAAAGATCTATGAATTTATTAACTTGGAGACAACTTTAATAAAACTGTTGCACAATGATAATGGTGAAATGCATCAACCTTACCCAGTTTAACCAGATGTAAAAGTGTAGTTAAACCACTGTCTGTTGTGTGGTTATGGCCAAAGTACACCTACACATCTCACCATGTGAGCAGACTTGTAGAAAAGGAGCTGTGCCATGGAAACAATTTCCAGATCTATGTTCATATAACACTTTTTTATCTTCTATATGCAAGACATATTTTCTCAAAGTTTTGACATACTCTTCTGTTACACCCTATAGAATACAATACATGTTTACTAGCCACAGGAATTCATACAGATTTACAGGCATCACCAATATAGTTACAGTATTTTACAATATTTACTATTCATTTACAAGATATTTACAATCGAAGGTTTAAAGATAATTTACACAAATTACTATTCATACTTGAAAACATTAAAAGGCTGGAGAACAATAACAGTCAACTTAGTTATGAATATTTATGCAGATACTGACACTAGTATTACACTTAATATTAATGCTTTGGCCAGCTAAAGTTCTTCATTGATGAGTTTTCCAATTTTGGACACATGAAACAAGAATAGAAATAGAATACATTAATATAATTATGTGCAAAAAGCTGACAAATTTATATTTTACGTGAATTATATTCTAAGTATTCATTTACTGAGTAAAACTGACTGTTTTTTAAAGAAATTATATAGCTCTGCCTTAAACTTATTTATAGACGGTATGTTTTTTAAGTGATTTGGCAAGTGGTTGTATAATTTTAAACCCATGTATTTGACAGAAGTCTCAAATAGTTTTGTTTTATGAATATTGGTGTGTAATTGGTCTTTATTATCTGTGTTATGGGTGTGTAATTTAGCATTTGTGACATAGTTCACAGTTCATAGTCTTCATGTAAATTAATAACTGTTTATATAGAAACTTGGTAGGATCAAGATATTCAAATCTCTGAATGAGTAAATGTATTATAATACATTAACTAGTTTGTGACACAACTTCGCTTATTAATAATAACTAAACACTAGTAACACAACTTACTTAACTTATTTAAATCCGGGGACCGGTTTCAAAGCAAACATCTGCTTTATCCTCAGCCACTCAGCTTGACACTCACCTACTTACTGACTGACTGACCTTGACCACTACCAGAGTGGAAGAATAGCTCCTTATTTAACTGCCATCTACCGGGGACAACACAAACTTATTAATAATGTGTATTGGAGGTATATCAAAATTCATTACGCGATCCTTATTTTTCAAAATAAATATCTTCTCCTAAACCATTAAATCTATCGGTTCCTTCAATTGCTTCAATAATTTAACTTCTGGATGTACTTCATGATTATATGACCAAAAAAGATCAGCCACTGCCGATTTCTCGGTCTGTCTATATTTAATATTTCTAAAATGTCCTTTCGCTCTGGTTTCTAAATTACGCTTGGTTCTGCCAATATAGATCTTGTCGCATTCTAAACAGTTAACTTGATAAATACCAGATTTTTTGTTGTCTGAAATTTTGTCTTTTTTAGAAAACTGTAGCAAATTCTTTATACTGTAATTATTATGAGGTGCTAGTTTTATACCCACTTCTTTGAACATTTTTTGGAACTTTTTATTTGCCCATGGATGATAAGTAAATTTTTTGAAAATATAATCCTTTTTTACTTTTTTAAGAGTGGAAACATCATTAACATTTTTTTGATATTTAAATTTTTCCATTCTTCTGATTATAAAATCTTTATTAAAGCCATTAATTAAAGCAGTGTTTATAATATGTTTATATTCCGCATTGAATTCTTCTTCATTTAGAGGTATGTTTATCAATCTGTAAATCAAACTATTAAAAACAGAAAATTTGTGTGATATAGGGTTAAAACTTGTTTTTGATATAATTATCCGTGTGAGTTGACTTTCTATAGATGCCAAAACTTAATTATTGTTATTTTTCATTATTTTTAGAACTAGAAAGGGGATGTAGCCATTGTTTTCAATTTCTATTGTGAACTTGATAGCTTTATCCTGTGAATTTAGAATATTTAAAGCCTCATCTATATATCTCTCAGGAACTATGGCAAAAATGTCATCTACGTATCTATACCATATTTTAAAAATTGAAGGAAAAGCTTTAGTGACTTCTATTTCAAAAAAACTCATAAATAGATCAGCAAGAAAGGGTGAAAGGGCACTGCTTTAATTAACGGCTTTAATAAATATTTTATAATCAGAAGAATGGAAATATTTAAATATCAAAAAAATGTTAATGATGTTTCCAGTCTTAAATAAGTAAAAAAGGATTATATTTTCAAAAAATTTACTTATCATCCATGGGCAAATAAAAAGTTCCAAAAAATTTACAAAGAAATGGGTATAATACTAGCACCTCATAATAATTACAGTTTAAAGAATTTGCTACAGTTTTCTAAAAAAGACAAAATTTCAGACAACAAAAAATCTGGTATTTATCAAGTTAACTGTTTAGAATGTGACAAGATCTATATTGGCAGAACCAAGCATAATTTAGCAACCAGAGCGAAAGAACATTTTAGAAATATTAAATATAGACAGACCGAGAAATTGGCAGTGGCTGATCATTTTTGGTCATATAATCATGAAGCACATCCAGGAGTAAAATTATTGAAACAATTGAAGGAACCGATAGATTTAATGGTTTGGGAGAAGATATTTATTTTGAAAAATAAGGATCGCATAATGAATTTTGATATCCCTCCAATACACATTATTAATAATTTTGTGTTATCCCCGGTAGATGGCAGTTAAATAAGGAGCTATTCTTCCACTCCGGTAGCGGTCAAGGTCAGTCAGTCAGTAAGTGGGTGAGTGTCAAGTTGAGTGGCTGAGGATAAAGCAGATGTTTGCTTTGAAACCGGTCCCCGGATTTAAATCAGATAAGTGAAGTTGTGTTACTAGTGTTTAGTTATTATTAATAACCTAGTTTACTTCACTGTCAGCAGCTTCAGTTTTTTACATAAACTTCGCTTATATTTTTGAAAATATGAATTCAGTCATAATGACATATTTAACAATCAATCAGTAGCATTTTCAGCTTCATTGTAGACTGTTTGTTGTTAAAGCTATTGCTGCTAGGTGATGAATTATTTGCTATTGTATTCCCATCTACCGGAAATAAAACAATTTAGTTTAGAGAATCAGTGGACAGTACTGCAAAATTCATTACATGGCCTCTGTTCTTAAAAATAAATATTTTCTCCCATATCGTGAAATCTGTGGATCCATTTAAATGCATAAAGACTAAAATTGAGTCATACCTTTTAAAACTTGTTAAATAATACCTTAAAAAACACGATCCCACCAGAGGAAAAATCAGGCATATATAGGATAGTATGGAAATGTAGAGTCAGACAGAAAAATTCAATGCCATAGCTATAATTTGAACCACGGATCTTCTAGTCTTCGTCTAGCCTTCCTAACCAATGAGTTACAATGGCCAACGTGCCAATTTGACCTTAAATTCTCCAACTGACTCATATTTTTCCCAGTAAACCATTTAGGAGTTCTCATAACCACATGAGACAACTACCTTAATGGCGACTTACAATGTGTAAGTACTTTAAGGCCCGGGCTTTATAGCTAACCACTATTAGGTCAATTAATGGAAGTTGTTCTTTCACACTGGCCGTGTGTAGGCTAAAGTATGGAAAGGTAGAGTCAGACTGAAGAGTAGAGTCAGACATTCGAATTTAGTGTTATATCAACATGTTGGCCATAGTAGCTAAATGGTAAGAGGGGTTGGATGGAGACCAGAAGATCCACGTTTCAAATCCTTGCTATGGCATTGAATTTTTCAGTCTGACTCTACCTTTCAATAGCAAAATGTCATCCAGGTATCTATACAAAGTTTTAAAAATTATAGAGAATACTTCAGTGACTTGCATTTCAAAAAACCTCATTAAAAGATCAGCAAGAAAATGAGAAACTGGATTACCCATTGATAAACCAGAAGTTTGTTGAAAAATTTTACCACTAAACTGTAAAGTTTCCAATCTAAATAAACATAATTAATTTTCCTATGAGTGAAGACTATGTTACAATGAAGCACAAAATTAATATAATTTCGAGTAAAACTAGTACTCAGTGCTCCATGTATTGCTAGTGTTCACCTAGAACACGTTTTGTTAGGACCTTCCCAACATTGGTAGCTAATGTTGACTGTTCAATTTTTATTTGGATAACTCCTTGGAGGTGATGGGGACGTCTTTGGGGTATCTTGATGGACTTAAACTTCAGATTCTCTTTAAAGGTGGTGTTGAAATTAAACTGTTTTCCTTCATATTTCTTAATGAGTATCTCTTTCCACATGGTTAATGCAGTTGGACATTGAACACATTCTAATATGTGGATTTGTTGCTTTATATCGAGATTATCATTCCAGAAAAAGTACGCTACTGCAAATTTTTCCATTTCTTTGTTCTTGATGCTCCTAAAAGTCTCTTTAAGCCTAAAGTTCAAATTTCTTTCAGTTTTTTTTCAATATAAAAGTTGTCACAACTTTTGCAGTTTATCTGGTACACATTTGATTTTTTGTTTGTGGGTTTCTCCTTTGTAATATGTGATGTCAAAAGGTATGTTGTACACTGAATTTCATCTGTGAGACCAAAGTAATGTTGTGTTCTTTGAAGACTTTTTGGAAAATGTATGTAGCTCTGGGAAGGTAAGTATATTTGTTGTATTAAGTTTTATTACTGATTTGGGGAGAGAGTAGTTATTTGTTTGCATCTCTGTTATCTTTTGAATTTATCAATTTTATTTTTGATCTAGTCAACACTGACTCCATTGTTTTCTGCAATGTGAATGTATTATTTTACTCTTTGAAATATTCCATCCTTTTTAAGGTGACACTAACCAGTTTGGAAGTTAAACTGTTGATTACAGCATGCTTTTGTTGTCTTGGGTTATCTCCTTCTGATTTTATTACGACTTCCGTGTGTTTCTTTCATATATATGCCAAATTGTAATTTCGTATGTTTTATGTTTAGTTTCAGGTCTAAGAAAAGGATTTCATACTTTGCCTATTTTTCTCTGGAAAATTTTATTGAGGATTCTGTAAATTAAATTGTCTTTAGGCATCATCCACCTATTTCAAATTTACTATTGGCCATATGCATACAAGATAAACTGCAAAGGCTGTAACAAATCGTACATTGGGAAAACTAAATGGAATATGAACGTTAGGCATAAAGAGCATTTTAGGAACATAAAGAACAAAGAAATAGACAAATCAGTTGTAGTGTACCAATTTTGGTATGATAATCACAACATAGAACAAGAAATCCACTTATTAACAGGTGTTCAGGGTCCAAGTGCATTTATAGTGAAGAGAACGGGGTTTTTATGCCCTTTGGCAAGATACTGTTTTTTTTTCTTTTTGTGCGACATTTGCCTCAATTGTGTACATGTATTTTATTTGTGACTTTACTCCCAGTTTTATTTATAGTACACTTTATATCTGGCTTTTGCCATGAATAGTTTTTCAAAGGGCGCTGATAACACCTGCAGTTGAGTGCCCTTATATACATATGCATCATATATCATGGAAGTGTATTAACCATGTGGGAAAAGATATTCATAAAGAAATAAGAAGGAAAACTGTTCAAGTTTGTCACTACCTTTGAAGAGAACCCAAACTTCAAGTTCTTCAAAATACCAACAGAGAACCCCTATCGGCCTGCCTCTGTGGCGTGGATGGTAGTGTGTCTGGCTCACATTCAAGAGGTGCCGTGTTCAAATCTCTGTCACGGTGAGCTACCTGGATAAGGTTTCTGCCGAGGTTTTCCCTTATCCTGAAAGACAAATGTCGTGTAACTATAAGCTATGTGGACCCCAGACTTATTTGAGCATAATTTCCCTCAATCATTGTCCGATATGACTTAATGTTAAAAGATATGGGTAAAAGAAGAAAAAAAAGGAAAACACTCCAATCGCATCTAAAGACATTAGCTGAAACTATTAGAAAGATCCTAACAAAAAGTACCAGTTCGACTCAACTTTATATTAAAGACTATTAATGTAAGACTTGAAGCTTTCATGGCGAGCATTACTAATCAAGGCTTCGCGTGTGATAAGCCATGTAAGGTTTATAAAGGTCGAAATTTCGCCCATTGTAGACTCCATGGCCTTCTTCAGGATCTGGAGTCTACATGGAGTCTAAAAGGGCCAAAAGCTTGAACTATATAAACCTGACATGGCTGATCACCTGTGAAGCCGTGAAAGTTTATTAAGTATAATAACATCAACTGATAAGTCTTCATACAAATTTATAGAATACAACCATTTTGCTTTTTAGGAAAAATGAAAATATAAAAAATTTGTAAGTGATGTTTCTACCCATAGGAAATGAAAGATGATTATAATTTTAAAAATTGTATTTAAGAATTTGGTATGATTTTAGATCCTCAAAATAAATATAATATAAAATATTTGCTAAATTTTTCTAAAAAGTATAAAATTTCAGATGATAAAAAAATCTGGCATTTATCAAATTAACTGTTTAGATTGGGATCATCATCATCATCATCATCATCATCATCATCATCATCATCATCATCATCATCATCATCATCATCATCATCATCATCATCATCATCATCATCATCATCATCATCATCATCATCATCATCATCATCATCATCATCATCATCATCATCATCATCATCATCATCTTCTTCTTCATCTTCATTATATTTTATTGCAATATTTGTATTGCTTCGCTGTTAGTAGCTTCAGATTTTGAAGTAAAGTTGGTATTGATTTTTAGGCCATATCGACTGTTTGATGAATGAGCTGTGATAGATCGTTTTTTGGTCATTTAATCGTGAAATAAATCCAAACATTAAATTATTAAAAGATATAAATGGACTTTGAAATACTGCTAATTCGTTCTGTCATAACTATATTTATCCTCTTTGCTGTTGATATGCATTTTCATAGCTAATTGTGAGCCAAAATATTGCATATTGTATTATTTTCTATTCATTATGTTTTTCTATGGTTATTGTAAATTTCTCCACACTTAAACAAGCTAAGTTTTAAAATCAAATCAAGTGTTATTCCAAAATATTATGAATTTATAATTTTAAATTATCTGTGTGTTATGCTTAAGGGCCAACAAAGAAACGCAGATGCGTCCAACGTGAGGTGCCCAGCAAAGCAGCTTCTTGCAAAGCTGAAGGTTCCAACTGCCAGAAAGACTGCACCAGCCAAAAGGACTGCTGCTGCAGCAGAGGAAGTACCAGAAGAACAACTTCGGTCACCAGCGCAGTCAATGCAACAATCACAGACACAAGCACCAGTACTACAAAGACTACCACACTCACTACTACAAAGACCACAGAAAGGACAACTGCAGCCCCCACCACAAGGCCAACAAAGAAACGCTGATGCGTCCAACGTGAGGTGCCCAGCAAAGCAGCTTCTGTCAAAGCTGAAGGTACCAACTGCCAGAAAGACTTCACCAGCCAAAAAGACTGCTGCAGCAGAGGAAGTACCAGAAGAACAAATTCGGTCACCAGCGCAGTCAATGCAACAATCACAGACACAAGCACCAGTACTACAAAGACTACCACACTCACTACTACAAAGACCACAGAAAGGACAACTGCAGCCACCACCACAAATACGACTAGAAAAACATTTACAACAAGAACCCCCACGAACACAGCTCACACAAACTCAAACCCCACAAACACAGCCCCTACGAACACAAATCCCACAAACACAACCCCCACAAAGACAGCTCACACAAATTCAACCCCCACGAACACAGCCCCTACGAACACAGCCCCCACAAACACACTTCCCACAAACACAGCCCCCACGAACACACATTCCACAAACACAGCCCCCACGAACACAGCTCACACAAACACAACCCCCACGAACACAACTCCAACGAACACAGCCCCCACGAATACAGCCCCTACGAACACAAATCCCACAAACACAACCCCCACGAAGACAGCTCACACAAATTCAACCCCCACGAACACAGCCCCTACGAACACAGCCCCCACGAACTCACATCCCACAAACACAGCCCCCACGAACACAGCCCCCACGAACACAGCTCACACAAACACAGCCCCCACGAACACAGCCCCCACGAACAAATATCCCACAAACACAGCCCCCACGAACACAGCTCACACAAACACAGCCCCCACGAACACAGCCCCCACAAACACATCTTCCACGAATACATATACCACGAACACAACCCCCTCGAACATATCTTCCACGAACAGAACTCACACGAACATATCTTCCACGAACAGAACCCACACGAACACAACCCGCACAAACACAACCCCGTCAAACACAACCAGGACCATCACAACTACAAGGACAACCTCGATATCCATCGCCACCACCTCCACCACCACCACCACTGGCAGTTGACAGGCTTTATGCAGAACCAGATCATGTAAGTAATCTTTGTCTTTCTTAGCTTGATGTAATTTATTGCTTCTTATAGATGTATTTTTGCATTATGTTATATTAATTTGCACTTAATGGGTCTCAAATTCTCTCTGGCTTTAAAGGGAATACAGATGTCGACATTATGCCGTAACAGAATGTTTACAATTAGTAAAACACTGAAGTGTGAGTGGAAATAGTTTGTAACTGCATTGCATATATTATCGCTAAGTTAATAATTCAAGTAATGAACACAGTGAATAAACACTGTAATTCAACTTCCAAAACATTTAAGCAATAGCTTAAACATTTTGCTTCCCTTTAGTGTGACATGTTACTTGACACTTCCCCGATTGCATTGAGTATACAAGTGAAGCGATGCTCTTCCATTTGTCCAATTAGTATTATGTGTTCTCTTGTGAGGTCAATATGGCAGAGTGCTCAGTTCCTCAAAGTAGTGTACCGAAACATAAGAGTGGGTAACCTCTTGCCATACTGCCGTCCACTGGAATCGAACCTGGACCTCCCGAATGCAGGTTATAGACAAAACTACCTGAGCCATCCCGCTTGGTCGAATAGGAGGATGCAGTAGACTTAAGCAACAGTCAGATCTTTTAAGACATGGTCACTATTTGATGACATCAAATTATATTCTATTTGCATGAATTTGAGGAAAGCAAGAAATAAGGACTTTCTATTTTAGAGAAGTACAAGTTTTGGAAAATTCAAACCAATAACATGGAACATCCTGGAATTGATTATCACAAAAAAGAAGAGAAAAAAAGTCCTTTAGAATTGTATATTTTTGTATAGTAAAATTTTGTTTCTCCTCGGGGTAACCAGTTTTTAAAATCGTCATACAGAATGAACAGCACTTCTGAGACTATATCCAAAAAATTCAAGACGCATATAATTTCACACACACTGTTTCATAAAATGCTTGCTTTGGATTCAGGGAGTATCAAAATATGTTTTTCTAAGTATGTGTTAGAGAAAGTAAAAATTGTGTGATTCACAATTTCAAGCTATACAAAGTTTTTATCAAAATAGAAGCATAGTAGCTTTCAAACACAAGAGGAACAAAATCGCATAGCCATTATTAGTGTTGAAAGCTAGTACAGGAGAAATTTAATGCTTTTTCAGGAAGTTTGATATTTGTTTGTTCTTCAACGTTTAACCTTGCACCACGGAATTCTTGTAGCTTTAGCTTATTAAGTAATGAACCGATCATGATGACACAGGAAGTTCCTCTGTGGTCCACATCTGGTAGGTCCGGATTTGATTCCCATGTGTTACCTACCTGACCCATAGCGTTTTTTGGGGGTTTTCCAGGGTGAATGCTGTTTAGGTTAATTATATCCCCTGAACTTCTGCCCCTCTATTTTTTATCTCCATTATCATTTTGCATTTTCTCTCATGTGATGGACTCTTTCAGGGTAGAAACTATGGGCAAGGGTCTCGGCGCTGCATAGTAGGATGGTATGCTCCTGGTAAAACTTGCTGCATCTGTAGCACAATCTCTGGTATTTGAAACCAGTCTGGAAGGGCTGTTTCTGGGCCACAGTGGGGTGGGATGCCATGTGTTGTGGCATGCCAGGCTGATTCCAACTGCTAAACTGTAGGAACCCTGCCTTTGGCACTGTTGCGGCTAATTCGGATTGCCGCCCTCTCTCCAGTCGGCTCATGCTTCCTCCCGCAGGTGCTTCACTTGGGGCATAGGTACAATAGACCAGGTTTTGACCTCCATACCAAACATTCTCCGTAGTATAGTCCACTCCAGACTTGCAGCTGCAGATGTGTTCTTATGTTGGCAATAATTAATTTCCTATCTTGTGTTTTCTTAGCTAACATCATGATGTTCCTGCCAAAAAATGGGTGGCACCTTCTAATTTTTCTAGGTGTTTGTGCTTTTAGTTCTGAAATGTTTTTTGGTCCTTGTTTCCAAGCTCCTCATAATTTTTTTCCCTATGTAAATTTAGTAGCATTTATTGTATTCTATTTCATAGCTTCTGAAATTTCTATTTGGAGCAATGTTGTCTTTGGTGGTGCAGCCAATTGTACGTTTAATGGTGTACTTGTAGATTGAAGCCAATAGGATGTTGTGGTGTCTGAAAACGTTTGGAATTTGTGGAACATTTCTGTGTTATACAAGCATTTTTTGAAGAACATCTTCTGGTTCATCACGGTTGTTTCCTATATATAATATATGTATAATGCGAGGGTATCAACCAGGGCAATCCACACAGAGTGAAGACTGAACCCCCCTATGATGACCAGGGAGCTACCGAGCTGTCCCAGAAGGTTGCCCGGTGCTTCCGTATGGCTTTCCATAGGGCAAGACCTAGAGACTAAAAAGCTCCCTATCTGGTCCTAAAACACAAGATGGGATGGAAGTAGATACGCCACATTCGCATGCCAACCCCTGTGGGGAAGGCTACTCATTAACCTTGGTAGGACTGCCTGGTGATCTAGCACACTTTCTGCTAGCTATTCAGGCTAGTATGTGAGAGTATATGGCTTCCCTCAACCCCATCCAGAGACCTACCCGATCTCCCATGGGTATCGGGAACCACTGCCTCCTCGAGTCCAACCCAATCCGAACAACTCGCCTATGGGAGGGGCTCGTCAGTTTGGCCCGAGGTTCCAGTAGTAACGTCAGAGGTACCATGAGTGCTAAGGGTCTGCAGTGCTCGCACCACAGAGGCTGAAGGGGACGGATCCCTTCTCCTATGTTGGGTTGTTTCCTACAAATTTAAGCTAATATTATCTTCGTTCAAAACATTAATAATATTCATTATCCTTTGCTTCCAACTCTTCAATCACTATTTTACCTTCAGTTGTGCGTTTCAGTCTCGTTCTCTTACTACTACAAATTTTTAACAATTTCCAGTGAATTATATTTTCAGTAAATTTAAAATAGCAAAATTAAAATACTGACAACTTTTTAGGGGTTTTGAAGTGAAACAAAGTTACAAGTTAGTCACAATTTTATTTGTTTTCTCGTTCTACTGCCTTCTACCAATTCATTCCATTATGCAGTCACATTCCCACTTCTTCCACGACAGTAGAGTGACTTAAAGATCACACTGAAGTAAATTTTTATAAATAAAGCCAGAGATATTGGGAAGGTAAACTGAACAGCAGCTAATATTTTGGAAATGGTTAATGCCACAAAAACAGTTTCTTAAGATTTTCTTCTGGTATCTTTGTCAATCATTAGAGCTACAAAGGCTGTTCAGTAAAGAATGATCATAATATTTTTTAGTCATCATTTTTCTACTAAAATTCAATATTATTATATTCTGTTAGCTTAGTGTAGAACAAACATGCCATGGTAGTTTCATTGATGGTACTCCTGGTACCTGCCTGTGAGAACCAGGCAAGTTCAGAAATGTTCAGTATGGCCTACCGCTGCAATGGAGGTAACATTCAGTTAAAGCAACTCGCGAGGAGCAATATGTGGCTTTGAAATTCTGCTTTCGTCTCAACAAACCTTCAGTTGAGGCCTATACAATGTTTCAGGAGGTCTATGGAGAGTCTGTTCTTCCCTACAGCACAGCTCAAAAGTGGTTTAAAATGTTTAAAGAAGGGAGACAATCAATTTCAAAGGAAGGAGGACCCGGTGTGCCAGTTAGTGCTCTTATCGAAGAAAACATCAACACTGCTGCTGCTATTGTGAGAGAGGAATGACAAACTACCTTAAGATCACTTTCTGAAATACTGAACATTTTATTGGGTGCCACTCACCATTGTTGACAGAAACATTACACCTGAGACGTGTTTGTGTGCGATGGGTTCCAAGATGGTTGATTCCCGAACAAAAGCACATTCACATGCAGGTCTGCATGCAGTGGAAGTTGATGTTAGAGAGGAAGATCTGGAGTTTCTTTCATATGTAATCACTGCTGATTAAACTTGGCTACATCATTTTGATCCTGAGAGCAAACAGCAAATTTCCGTGTGGAAATCTCCTTTATCACCAATTGCCAAAGTGGTTTCTTCTGCAGGGAAAGTTATGGTCATCTCATTCTTTGATATTCATGGAATGGTTTATCGGCATGTTGTACCTGCACACACATCAGTAACTGGACAATACTACAGGGATGTGCTGAAAACATTGCAAGTCCTTATCAGGCGCAAGAGACCACATTTCCATCAAGCAAACTGGATGCTGCACCACAATAATGCGCGGCCGCACATTGCCAATGTTGTTACTGGATACCTTGCAAAAATCAACGTGAAGTGAATCCCTCACCCTCCCTAAAGTCCACATTTAGCCCCATGTGACTTTCTTCTGTTCCCTTCCTTGAAAAAACATATTTCTGGGAGGCATTATCCATCATCAGAGGCAATGGTGAAGGCTATTGAGGCGATTTTGAAGGATCTCTCAAAATATCGTTTCCAGCATGTCTTCGAAGACTGGCAGAAATGTTGGGACAAGTGCATCGTATTCAGTGGAGACTATTTTGAGAAGGACCATGAAAATTATGAGGATGAGTAAAGGTACATTGTCAGAAAAAGTTTTGATCACTCTATTGAACAGCCCTCGTACTTTTGGAAAATGAAGGAAATAATTATATAATATTTATGTGGTGATATATCATTATTTCCTTTCTATTTAATACTTCTAGCACCATCTTTGTGAAGGCTGAAAAATTTCTCAACTGTCCTCACAGAGATGGAAGAAATGCTCATATTTCAACAACGGTAACATATTTTAGTTATACTCTGTAAACCAACTTAAGTGTTACTGTAATGTTGTTTTGAACAGGAGGAAGCTGACGATTTGACACCTGAAAAAATTGCTGCAGTGATGCATTTAGCAGAATGTCCTTGTGGCCTCAGCGGTCCACATAGCAGCTTCCTCATGTCCTTCGTCGGCCCTTCTGAGAAGCACAAGCAAAAGAAGGGAGAGCAGGTATTTAGCCACAGTTCATTGAGTTATTCAGAATGAAATGTAAACTAAACTGTTCATGTTATGTAAGCTGGCAGTTCAAGAACCTTACTCCACTAAAAATGTGCTGATTTTATGGATATGTATATCATCTTCTAAGCAATAGCCATTAAGTGGGCTTTCCATCTTTCATAGATTTATAGAAAAATGCTTTGAAATGCGTACAATTTTCCCTTTGCTTGCAGGTAGGTGGGAAAGTTTTAGTATATGCCTAAATTGTTTGTTGCCATTTTGATATTTTATTACATAATAGGAACAATGTTAACTTTGCAAATTTTATTAATATTACAAAATTGGAGAATTTTATGTATATATGTATGAGGTGCATCCAGAAGTTTGACAGAAGCAAAACCCAATTTAATAGGAAGATTTATTCAATTAGATACAGAAAGTGCGAGCCACCTGTGTAGCTCATTTTTACAACATATTCTCCGCTGGAACTCAGACTTTTGTCATACCATGGGACCAACTTTTGTATTCCTGTGTCATAGGAGTCTGTCACCTGAGAATGAATATACTGAAAATACTGACAGCGTCTGGACAAGGATTTATTCAAGTTCCAGAAGAAATGGAAATCATTGAGAAACAGGCCGAGGCTGTAGGGTGACTGATCAATTAACTGCCAGATAAAATTAAGCTGGACCTTTGTTGTCTGTTGAGCGGTATGTTGCCAAGTGTTGTTATACCACACTAAGTTGCCTGCAATGCTTGTTCTGAATGACCCATTATAATTCCCATATTGTTTCACAGTAACACTGGACATTGCCACCTTGCTTCTGGTAAAGAATTCAATTACAACTCCCTGTTTGTCCCAGAACAACTTTCCATGCCGACACATTCTACTTGAATTTTATCTTATAGAGAGAGCCACAGTGGCGCTAAGACAGAATTCAGATTTTTCGTAGTTTAGAAACCAGAACGAAAGAATATTTTTGTTACATTAAGTATTAACAAGCTGATAAATCGGCCGTAGCAGATCACTTTTGGTCATTTAACCATGAAATAAATCCAGAAATTAAATTATTAAAACAATTAAATCGTCCGTTAGATTTAATGGTTTGGGAAAACATATTTATTTTAAAAAATACAGAGCGTGTAATGAATTTTGAAATACCGGCAGTCGATTCTGATTTGAAATTTATTTTATTTTCAGATTGTGGTAGTACTAATAAGAACATATGTACATCTAATGTTTAATAACGATGAAGACAGCTTTGTTTTTCCAGCTGAAGATGTGTATGAATATGCATGAAATTGCATTCCTGGAGAATTTATAAGAATTATCATTTCTTATAAGATATGTGAACTTATAAGCTACAAATTGTTATATTTGTATATACCAACTATTATTTTCTTTGTGTCTCTTTTCTTGCTTTTATCTTATCTTATGCAGTATTTGGAACTAACAATTAGCGGTCTTATGAAGTGAATGAGGATACAGAGGTTTGAAATTAACTTTTGGTGGGTGTGATAGGTGATGAACTAATACCCCATAGAATGTTTTTGTTCAGATATGCAGATCTTTTGTATGTTTTATTGCATTATGCATGAAATGTGTTATAACTTAAAAAAAAATATATTTTATATAGATTGTTGCAAGTTTCAGAAATTGTATAAAATGTATCAAGAATCACTTGCCCATTTCATTTTTTGATCTACTTTTGTATTTTACCAAATTGGAAATGAAAATATAGTATTTCAAATTAAGAAATTTAATTGCTGAATGTACTAGCTGTAATTGAACATATTTTGGAAACCTGGAACTTAGTCCTTTGAGTCATTATGATCTCATCAATGAAGATTATTTTGTGGAGCTTCCTTCACTTTGAAAGTCATGCCTTACTACTGTATAGGGTGATTTCAAATTTTTTTTCAATTTTTAAATTTTCAGTTTCAATTTATTCATCCCCTATATTGCATTCAGAGGATACATCATTTTACATTATAATAAACACATAAAAATACACCCAAAAGTCTACTATATGCATTGCTTAGAAACTAAAATGTACATTGTTTATTTTCAATTTTTTGCTTTGTACTCTTCCACAATATAAAAAGCTCGTTCTGACAAATACCTTTATATATTCCTAATATTACATAATTTAGTATTCTTTATTTTAACTGGCAATCAATTATACATGTCTTTTCCGATACTTTCTAATGATCTGTTGTTTAGTGAATCCCTTAGCGTGGTCCTAAAATAGTCAGCTTTATTTCTTACATTATATGAGTATTGTGACTTTGTGGGTTCGTGAAATAAAAAGTCCAATTACACCACTCAAAAATGTTCTTTATGTCCACCGACTTGCAGTTTAACACTTGCCAATTACACAAAATTACTTGCTGCACACAATTACAATTTACCAGTTCGCCCGTTACAATTTCCTTGTACTCGCGATTACATAAACTCCGATACTCATACACAGTTCGTACAGTCTTCCGTTGCACAACCCTTTCGTTCATTAACACGTCATTGACTAACTCTTACACCAAGAACTGCGACTGTCTTCTCGCTCACACTCACTAACCAACTGATTGACCAACTCAAACCAACAACTGACTGACTCACTCTGTCTGTCTGTAACCCTCTTTATATCGGAATATCGCCGGTTTCTAGTGACCAGGAGACTGTTCCAGTAAACGAAAGATCGAGAAACAGGTGGAAGGAAAACAGACGCACAATTATGTTTCTTTCCGACCACTGGCTGTCACCACTATAAGACAAACGAGGGAGAGGTGTGGCTAACGCGGTCCTCCCCTACCTTCCGTTCCCAGCTGGTTACAGGGTGCTCCAACGCTCCTGTTACAGTATACATTACAGTTCGTTTTACATGTATTCCTTTCTGTTACACATTTAATGCTTTTATATATGTATATGCATGGAACAGTTAAAATAATATGCTTCTTAAATATCTGCCTACAGATAGATCTTCTCTCAACATTTTTAATTATTCGGATAGCTTTCTTTTGTAATCTGAAAATTTTTAACAACTTTTCTGCATTTATAATACGCTATAAAGATATCCTATATTTTATATGTGAATAGATAAATGCATAATACACTTGTTTCAAGGTTTTATTATCCATAGTTCGTCTAACTTGTTTCATTACGTAATTACCTTTATTTAGTTTTTTTATTATATGTTCTATGTGTTGCTTCCAACCTAGGTGTTTATCAATTACTACTCCCAAAAATTCTGTTTGGCATGTTTCTGGAATACTTTCACCATCAACAGTAATTTTTATATTTGTTGAACACTTCTTGAGATCGAGCATTATCCAGCATGTCTTATTTAAATTGTGCTCTCAGTTATGTCATTTAGTGCTGGCTCCACATTTCTTTGTTGGTGATGTCAACAAATATTCATGCAGTGAGTTACTAGGCTCCGTTGTATTGGATTTCCTAGATGACATGATATAAAACAGGCAGCAGAGATTGTGGCTTCCGCTAGACGGAGCTAAATGATCATTTGGCCGGTTATGAACTTATAAAGCAGGAATTTTCTAGAGACATCCCAGAGATCTCTTCCCAGGGAATTGATGATGGGACATAGCTAAAAGATCGCAATGTGCTAAAAGTTTAGATATCTAACCAGGAGCCGAAACTCTTGCTCTCTTACTAGGGAGAACTGAAATTCTATTGTGGCTCTTTCCATTAGGCAGTACCTTTACTATGTGTATCAACTGGAAAGAGTTCTGGCTTTTAGTGAATCAAATATGTTAGATTCTTCAGCGTTGCCCCCTTGTTACCCCCACTCTTTTTATATTTCCCTCTCTCTCGCACACTTGCAAGTCATCTTGGCGCTGTACCTAAGGGAAAGCAAACTGAATTCACCAAAGCTTTATAATAATGCAGTGGTTCATATCATAATTGCAAGATGGATATTTATGGTTTATGTACATATTTTAAATATATAGTTTAAAAAATAATTATAGTTTATGAATTACCTATTTTTCTAATCCTACGAAACTGCCAGCAGCGCATCCATATAGCTATGAATGTCACTTCTATTGAGAGACAATTTGTCATTGCCACTGTCTTCATTGTCTGAGTGTTGCAAGTTTATGATGATAGGCTCCAAAATCTTGTCACATGCTATTTCTTTCCAAAAGCAGTGTTCTTGTAGTTTATCTGCAGGTCTCATGCAGTTTTTCCAGTCCTGTGCAGCCTTGTTAATTTCTTGGTGAATAAGTCATTCAGCTTTGGTCAGTTTAAAAGTATTATTTGTGTTTGCAACATAATTTGAGCCCACATTAGCTCAATTGGATTGTTCTGGCAGTGGTAAGGGGAAAGGTGGCTTATAAAACTTGTGTCTCATTTCAGTTGCAAGCCGATCCAGCTGATACACTTTCCCTAGTTTTTAAATGGAAGAACAACTGAACAATACTGCTTTGATCTCTATAGAGTAAATAGAGATTACGTATGATTCATATAAAAACAGGTATTGTGACAGGTTACGTTGTGCTGATGCATCATTCTACAAGCCAGCAGGAAGTGTATTGTTTGTTTTTGTTCGAATTTAACACACACCTTGGCTTATTCAAAGTAATTCTTTTATCACTTCATGTAAAATGTTTACGTTTCAGTTCTGAGTAGAGTAATTACAAATATATGTACATGCATATACACCAACCAATAATATCTATTACAATATTTACTTTGCAATGCATTGTTATAGTATAATAGTATTTTACTTATTTGTATTAAGAAAACTATTTGAGCTAAAAATATAGGGTTTTTGTAGTTACATTAGATACATTACTCTCTACCTTCCTCATGGATCAGTTTTGCAAAATCGAATTTTTGTCTTAGCATGAATAGTATTTAGTAGAGATTGATTACGTTGGTGCTCGTCATACAGCACTTAGGGGAAATGCCATACGACATTACCGTAGGACTCCGATTGGTTTCTCGTCTAGTAGCGCTGAAGGACATATCATCCCATTTGAAATGCATAATAGTCCAAAAGGACCTATCCCCATTACAGGCAGAAGTGGATATGCCATTTATGGGAATCAACCCATTGTAAGTTGGGTTGCCAGCGATCTGGCATACACCATGGTACTAGCTATCCAAGATAGTACTAGAGATTCTTGTCATCTGCCAACCCTGCCTGGGTAGCTATGCCAGCCATGTGTACCCAATACACATGGATGTCGATATTTGTGTATAAAAAAGAGAACAGGCTCCAGCCCAAATCTCACTCTGGTTCTCATAAAACACATTTCATTTGTTGTTATTCTGCTTTCATCTCTATGTTCACTACTTATTGCTGCATTACACAGAATAATTTCTCACACCAATGTAATGTTTTTGTACTATGGATAGCTGAGGAAAAAAATGTGTTACATTAGTTATTAAATGCTCCTTGTGGCAGATATAATGAATGGGAGCAATAAATAAACTACTACTACATTAAAATTATAAATAGAAGTATTAATATACAGTGGAGCTTCATCAATGAAATCTTTTTAAACCACTTATCAAATTATAAAAACACTTTAGCTCCACCAGCTGATGATGAGGATGCGAGGTCCCTCAACCATGTCCTAATTTTAAATGTAAGTGGAGCTAAAGAGCTTTTATAATTCGAGAAGTGGTTTAAAAAGGTTTTACTACTTCCTTGTTCATGGATTTGGTATTTAAAATTTAGAAGTATGTATATCAGCAAAAAAATTTGAAAAGTGAGAGGGAGTGTTTCCAAATAGCTGATCAGATCAACAAGATAAAATAAGATCTGATTCATTTTTGTTTATTGATAACGTTTTGAAGTTAAATAAATTCTATTACCGCTCTGTAATGTTGTTTTGAATTTGCACCAAGGGTGTGCTGACATATTTTTGTTCTAGGTGCAACCATCCACCTCTTGGGAAGATGCTGGGCGGCCACTTGGTGGAGCATCTGCAAGTAAGTATTATATTGCTATAGAGATCAAGTTTTCAAAATTCATAAACCGTTGTAGAAGGTTGATATGAAGCAATATGTAATACTGTACATTTTCAGTCAGTAGATCATTTAATGACATTAAGCCAAAGGGGTCTAACTCTAGGATGTAGATCATCTGAGGAATAAAACTTATTGTACATTTGAAAATTAAGTTTTTGTTTCTGGACACTCTTAAACTGCTGCAGCTCTCACAAGGGAATGATCACTGTACTCACACTGCTATATACCTAAAAATTTGAAGGTATAGTGCCTGCTGTATATATATCATGTGCCCCAAATATCTGCTGCGGAGTAGAACTGCAGTGCCCAAAACTGAAGCCTGGAAAGTGCTGCATGTGACCACTTGGAAGTAGTTATCAGCTTTGCATTGCTTATCAGCTCTGTGCAGGGTGTAAGCCATAGCGCCTCTTAAATATACAATTTTTATTTCTATAAAGTGTTAATTCTTAATGTTATGTAATCAATATTCCCACAAATCAGCTCAGTTTGCTTGAGGACTCCAATATGAGTATCCTCCTTCATTATATTCTTTAATTTTAATCTGTATCTGCAGCTCCGCAATTTGTATAGCACTGACTGTGCTGATCAATTGATAAACAAGAAAAAAAAATCTGTGTGCAGACTGCTGCCAATAAGGAGTAAACAATCCCACTCTTAGGATGCTGTGTTATTATGCCATTGTGTTCCTACATATTCTGGGATCATTTTTGGGTACTTTCAGCACCCGATTTTTGGCACACAAGCCCCACATAGAGCAATAGAGCAGAGATAATGTCATTAAACACTCAATCGCATACAGGTGTGAGCATAGTGATAGTTCCCTTGCCAGCATCCCATTTCGTAATGGGCATGTGACACCACATAAGTTTTATTTTTGTGTGCCAAAATTTCTCATCTGCATTTTTCCAAGTTATTTAAAAATTAGTAGGCCAAACAGAATTTCATAAGATCCTGCTGGCCCTTGTAGCTGTAGTCACAGGAGCATATATCTTGGCATTCCTCCACTAGGGGTTGTGGGTTCCAGTCCCGCCATAGGCATGGCTATTTATGTGTACAGTACGCGCATGTTTTCTTGAGCACTGGATTTACGGTGTGGTGTTGGCAGAGGGGAAGAAGTGAGAGCTAACGCTCCTTTGTTTCTGCTGTGTGGTCAACCTTGAAAAACATAGTTCAGCAAAATAGCGTGTAAGATAAACAAAGATATCACAAGTAATGTTGCATCCTCTGGAAAGATTCCTTAGTTTTGCCCACACCAGGTCAATTGCATTCAGATGACAATTATACGGAGGTGGACAAATAATAATGTGTCTCCTTCCGAGAGCCATAACATCCACAAATGTTCATACATATAGAAGTTATTTTCAAGTAAATGCGGATGTACATTACAACCACACTCGTAACGAGGATAAACTGACAATTCGAGCGCACCAAATGAGCCTTTATGAAGGAAGCTTTAACTACAAAGGGCTAATGCTATACAATAAACTTTCAAATGTATTTAAACAAGCTGCATTATTAAAACACTAAGAATAAAGTTAAGAAATTTTTGCATGCACACTGTTTTTATACGGTTAATGAATTTTGAGAACTAAATGAGCACGTAAATGAGCACTGGGAGCATAGTACATTCACAAACCTGTAATATTCATATTATGACATTTCTTGTAGTAAATTAGTCTATGCAAATACCACATGAAACCATAGAAAAGCTGCTCACTGTGTATATTGCATGTAATCAATTTGGTTTTATGTATATGCTGTATTTATATATTTTGACGTGTCTCATAACATGTAGATGCTGCCAAGGACCAACTAAAATTCTAATTTTATCATACGATTGTTGTAAAGTGGTTAGCTACTTAACCTCGAAATTGATCAAATTGATGTAAAAGTAAAAACAGCAAAAACAAGGAATAAGGAACGCTTATTATAAAATATATAAATAAAATGTATATAAAATATATCTATATACATATTGTCGCGGTAACGGGCATTGAAGTTACAGCGCAAATAGATAATAGATGGATAGGTTTCACGTAGATAACGCAGGTGTGTAAACAGATAGTGCTAGAAGGCAAGATAACTGAGGCAAAGGGCTCGCCAGGTAGATTAAGTTACGTTTCTGGAAGGTGATAGAATGTTTGAATTATGTAACTAGATGCTTGTTTGCCAGAAACCTCTAGTGATTGACAGAACAGTCTGGTAATCATGAATGGAGATATAAAAGGGATTGTGACACGCTAGCAGGACAGTTGCAGTTGTGAAGCAGTTGTTGTGTAACAGTCAGTGTTGTTGTAACGAGAGCTAATGTAATCAGCTGCAAGTGTTTGTTATTGTCCTCGACCATGGAAGATTGTGTGATGTAATATTGTTACGTGAGAATTGGTCAGTGTATTGCTATGGAAATAAAGGAGGTTATTAATTTCTGCAACTCTGGCTTTTAATTCTACGAAACCACAAAGTTACAATATTTTGAATAAAAAAGAAGTTTGCTTGAAAGCCTCTTAATCACACTTGAGAATCTTTCACATGTCATAAATCTATGACACAGATCATCAGCTTTATTCCCTTCTAACAGAAGCAATGTTAAGGATTTTTAAACTTGAAAATGTCCGTTGCCCTCTGCTAGGTTTGAACCCACAACCTTGGGAACCAGAGGCTAGCATGTTACCCCTAGACCACGGAGGACTTTATTTTTGTTTGTAATTTTATGCCCTCCAATGTTAAGTTGTATCAGACTGTGAATTAAATGGGTGAAATGATGCTCAAATGTCTCCTGGGTTTATGGAGCTTAGAGCTACCCAACATTCATCTGTGAGGATAAGGGAAAACCCGAGAAAAAACCTTATACAGGTAACTCACCTTGACCGAGATATGCAACAGAGAATGACTTGTACAATTTGATTGTGGTACCTATACTTAATTATTCACATATCAATTCTGATTAATAGTGGAAACATACTTCCTTAGAATATTTATATCCATCCTATTTGGTGTGTAAATTATTACATGTGGTTTTGAAGAATGAAGTTCCTCCTTAGTGTAGAAGGTTTGAGTAATAGATGTCCTTTAATACTGACCTTTTTTTTGTTGTAATTTTACGTCCTCCAACGTTAAGTCATATCGGACGGTGAATGAAATGGGTGAAATGATGCTCAAATGTGTCCAGGGTCCCGGAAGCTTAGAGCTACAAATTATTCGTCTTTAAGGATAAGGGAAAACCACGGGAAAAACCTTACCGAGGTAACTCACCCTGACCGAGATTCAAACTCGGGACCACTTGAACTTGAGGCGGACACACTACTATCTACACAACCAAGGGGGCCTGACTTGAACTTATTCTGTTTCATATGTAATTCTTTTATATATAATGTAAGTCAATTAAATAAGACTATGCCATTGTAACAATTCCCTTTTTGGAATAACTGTATACTACTATTTGGCTTTATTATCTCGAGTGCTGTGAAGGTCTGCACCTTTTGCCAACTTCTCTGCGCTGTCTATTACAAATAAGAACACAACTAAAATGTAGTTGCAGGCCAGTGCTAAGATTCCTAAAGTCTTGAACAGTGGCTCAGTCATACCCTCATGACATAATTATCAAACTGTTTTTTGCGACTACAAAATTTCCCCAGGACCTTACCTTATAAGGTTATTAATGAATGAAAATAAGCATAATAAGCTGTTCTGAGGATGCTTGTGTTGATAACTTGCATTAGTAATCTTGAATAAAGTACAAAGCTGAATTTGGGTGAGATACATTCAATATGGTTCTTTCTTACTTATAATGACTAAAGGCAAGAATATATTGGATGCTGAAAATTATGCAAACCAGGACCTCAAGAAAATCGATCGATGGGTAAAAGCCCACAAGATAAAATTTAATGATACAAAATCAAAATCCTTATTGGTATCTAGGATACTTAATATTTGCCTCAATGATCAAAGACTTGAACAGGTCGAAGAACTGAAGTATCTTGAAATATATATCAACAGAAAGTTCACCTTCAACAGACATATTGAACACATATATGATAAAGCAATAAGTCTTGTACACGTTATATTAAAATCTGCCAAGCTCAACTGGGGACTTGGGAACAAGGCACTACATAGCAAATGCAAAGGAGCAATACAGCCAATATGGTATCAAGCCATAACAAACCAAGGGAATCTTAAGAAACTTCAAAGAATCCAAAGGCTGTGCAACATTAAAATTTTAAAAGCATATAGGAGCATCTCCTACGATGATTCATGTATTATAGTTGGAGTCCAAGCAATAGACTTAACTATAAATGCAAAGGTAAACTTCTACAAAATTACTAATACAGACAGAGACTATGATGCACCCCTACAGTCAATACACTGGCAAGAAGGACACACATAAAAGAACCTCAAGATGCAATACCATATCCTGTAAAAATTTACACCGATGGAAGCAAAACAGGGGAGAAAGTAAGAGCAGCAGCGTCATATTTCAAAACAAAACTATAACCAGATGACGACATATAAACTAAGTGAAAAGTGTTCCAACAACCAGGCGGAGGTAATTGCTATTTTAAAAGCTCAGGAAGAACTCCATATCATGCCAGATATGCCACATGAAGACAAGCAGGTAGCAGTGTGCACTGACAGTAAAGTAATGCTTTCACTGCTAAATGACAATAAAAAATACAATTTATTAATGGAAAATATTCACAAAACACTTAGAACTTTGGAACAAAACCAATGTAAAATTCATTTTAGCTGGGTGAAGGCACATATGGATATAGCTGGAAATGAACTAGCAGGTAAACTGGTGAAGAACTACAGGTAGCAGCTGAAGACAGAGAAAAAGAAATCGTTTACAACAGAATTCCAAAAACCTCAGTTAAAACTATGCTAAATGACATAGGATTACAGAAATGGCAAGAAAGGTGGTACAATATTACAAAAGGTTTGTTATCTAATTCCTTCTTTCCATCTGTCAAAGACAGCCTCAAAATTCAGCTCCCAATATCTCCAGAAGTTACAGCAATAGTCTCAAGACATGGTTATACAAACTCATGCCTTCACTGATTTCATATTATTGATGACCCAACAAACGCATGCAATGGAGGAGAGCAAATAGTGAATTATATCATCTACCAATGCCCAAACACGGAAGAATAGAGAATGCAGCTGATAAACGAAACAAGAAGAAAGGGAGACGTATGGCCATTTAATAACCAACAACTCATAACAAGACATTCTCAAGCAGTGCAATTGTTCATTCAAAGTATTAACATGTGACTGTGTAATAAACTATAAGAAATAGCAGTGCAAGTTCAAAGAACTCAAGTTCGAGTGAAATAGATTCAGTATACTATTCTAAATAATATATTTGCTCTCATTATAAATTATAGTTGTGACAAAAGTAACATATGTAAAATTGTAACATTGTAAGATAATGTAATTTAAAGGATGTTATATTACTCTGGTAATGGGTCATGCTGATTAATGGCAGTAAAAGAAATGCAATTAATTCATATTGGAATTAATAATGATACCTAGGAACGTAGCATTATTAGCTTCTACTTTTTTCCCAACATATTCTATTCTTATCTCTAAGAAGATTTTGTGCTTTGTACAAAAACTAATGTAATCAGTTTTTCCAAAAGTAATATTCATTTTGTTGCTTTCAAACCATTTATTTATTATGCTTTAAATTCTATGGAATAATTCTGTGAGGCGACTCATTTTGTGTTCCTTAATCAAATTATATGTATCACCTGCAAAGAGAACCAAAACAGCATGGTCTTTTATTACTTTGGGGAGATCATTATATATAGTCAAAATAATAGTGCTACACAATGGAACCTTTTGGGATAGCATGCTTTATTTCAGACATTCCGAGTACCGTACTGTTTGAAGTATTTAAAATAACATTTAGTTTTCTATTAAATAAGTATGAATTATGTGTGTTTGGAGGAATTTAGTAACAGAGACGTCTAAATCAATTGAAAAATTATTTGTAATCGGTTTTTAACGCTCGTCTCTTACATTTTTATTTTTTGAGAGACTAGTCTCCTATTCATGCCCCAAGCCCTCATTCAATAGGTTTCCGTTAACACAGATGACAACTTTGAAACATGTAATGCACTATAGTGTCTGACATCTAGTGGCTGATATGCTAAGCTTTCACATGTGCGCCATTTCATTTTGAGCAATTTTGAGATCAATTATTAGCTAACCATTTATAACAAAATTATGAACAAGACTTATATTGTGGATGTTGGGTTTCTCGAAAGGGGACATACTGTTACTCGTCTACCTTCGTATGACTGTGATTTCAAAGCAATTGAGCTGGCATGGGAAAAAATAAAGAACGTTTCCAGAGGATGCAATGTTAACTGGAAATATACAAATCTCTGGAAAGTTGCCGTAGAAGCGATGGTTTGGGAAGGATGCTGCAAGAAGGGCCAAGATCTGGAAATGAAGTATTGGAGAAATGATTGTGTAATAGAAAATGCAGTTGATTAAATTATAAGCACATCAGAGGAAACCAGAATTAAAATGATGCAGGGGACTTGGATATTAAAAGAATCACAAAGGGAGTGAGTGAGTGTGTATAGCTATCAAAATATGTTTTTTACACCTTTGTGTTTCATAACATAGTAAATATATAAGCATACAAGTTATCGGATGGAGTTCAATTCATTGTTTGTCCACACATCTGACACCTTCAGCGCATAGCTTGGCTTATCTTATTGCGATTTGGCTGAATTGTGTTTTTCTAGGTTGACCACACTGCAGAAACTGTGAGCTCTCTCCTCTTCCCCTCTGTCCGCACCACACCGCATATCTAGTGCCCAAGATAATGAGCACATATGGAATATTAAAAAGTGACCTAAAACGTAAAAATAGAGAAAAAAGTGTCAGTAATGAAATGTCATCAGAATCTGCACCCTGCTGACGATGATATTGGTGGAATGTTAAACTTGTTGTTGACATCAAATTTGGAAACAGATGAGTGAAATTGAATTTTAATGAAGTTTTGAGTTGCACTCGTACTCAATGCTACATATATTGCTAGTGTTTATCTAGAATGTGTTTCTTTAGGATGTTCCCATTGGTATTTTGATTTGGTGAACTTCTGTTGGTATTTTTATGAAGTTGAAGTTCGGGTGCTCTTAAAAGGTGCTGTCAAAATTGAACAGTTTTCCCTCATATTTCTTTATGAATATATTTTCTCATGTGGTTAATGCAATTGGACCTGATTACTTTTTAATAAATGCATTTCTTGTTCTATATCATGATTCTCAACCCAAAAATAATGTGCCAATGCCAATTTTTCTCTTTCTTTGTTCAAATTCCTTTTTCTGGATGGAAACAAGAAGATCCGTCATTCAAATCCCGGCTATGTCATTGAATTTTTAGGTCTGGCTCTATGCTTTCACCATAGTGCACCCTACACACGGCTAGTGTGAAAGAACAATTAATTTCCAAATTCCTTTTTGTTTTGCCAGTGTAAAAGTTGTCACAGCCTTTGCAATTTATTTGGTATACACCCGAGTTTCCATTTGTGTGTTTCTCTTTTGTATTATTTGATTTTACAGGTAAATTGTTCTGTGGGGCCAAAATAATGTTGCGTTCTTTGAAGACTTTTTGGAAAATGTATTGTCGCGAACTCATTATTGCAACAGTGCAGGCAGCACACACAAAGGGACAGATAGTTCAGCGCAGAGATAAAACCTTGCCGAAACAGATAAAGAGACAGATAGATGTCTGGAAGGTTTTATTTCTTGTTTCTTACAGAACATTCCAGAAATGTCTAGAAATATGAGTAGAGGTATTTAAGGAACTGAAACTCGCCAAGGGAGAGTGGTAATTGGAATTGATTCTTGTGCCTACAACTATGTTTTGAAGGTGAACTCTTTGTTTGTGGTCAACGACCTTGTCAATTATTTGCATATGTTATGTAATTCTGCTACTGTAAGGGTTGACCAAGGTGTGTTTCTATGGAAATAGAGCATTTTGAATTTCTGCAACTTGGACTTTTAATCTTACGAACCCACAGAGTCACAGTATGCAGCTCTGGGATGGAATGTAAATTTTCTGGATGAAGTTTTACTACTGATTGGGGAAGGAGTAGTTATTTGTTTGCATCTATTGTCTTTTGAATGTATTGAATTTCTTTTTGACACATTCAGCACTGAGTCCCTTTATTCTGCAAGGTGAACTATATGATTATACTCTTTGAGTAGTAGTAGTAGTGTGTGGTGTTTTAGGGCATGTCGACGAGGTCATTTGGGCCGGTATACACTATGATATTCTCCTTCTTGTTTAACGGGTGATTGACCAGCCTCCAAGTTAAACTGTTGATAAGAACATACTTGCGTTGTCTTGGGTTGTATCCATCTGGTTTTATGAAATTTTCTGTGTGTGTTTCTTTCCTTTATAAATGCTAAGTTCTAGTTTGATTAGTTTTCTGATTAGTTTCAGGTCTAAGAAAGAGATTTCGTTGTTTTTCTTTTTTGTATGGAAAAATGTGTTCTAAGTAAACACTAGCAATATATGGAGCATTAAGAAGTAGTTTGACTCAAAATTATATTAATTTTGTGCTTCACTGTATCATAGTCCTTACTGATTAAGAATATTGTATTTTAATATTTACCTTATTTTCTGTCAGTAGGTTCAATTTTTGTGTATTCGTGGACTAAAGCAATTTCAGACATGCAACATTTTTGTACTGCTAAGAAGTATAGTGACGAAGTAAGTATAAGTGACAAAGTATCACAAAACTGACTATAAATAGTTTTTTCAAGAAATAAAGAGTTACTACTATTAAAGTTCAATATTCTACTGTATAGTGGAAACCATTTGATTGCAGGTACACTGTGATTTCTCATAAGAGAATAAATGAAAACCCTTGTAAACAAGTTCATACTACAAAAAATTGTAACACAGCCTAAGACAGATTCATTATTGTTTCAGGTACGATATCTGATACTTCGGCTTCATCCTCCGACTCATCCTCTGCAGACCCTGTGCAGGGAAGCACACGACCAAGATCATTTAATCTGGTGCAGATGAGAGGTTCACAACCTCCCCCATGGTTTCCAGGTAACACTTCTTACCTGTTAATGTGAGGTGGCATATAATGTTACATTCTGAAACAGAGTATTAAGTTGAGTATGACCTCACATTTATGTGTGCCAATTTGAAATGAGATGCTAATCAAAAGTGTGTCTGTATGTAAGGTACTTGCTGAAGCGCCAAGTAATGAAATAACATATAAATAAATTTCAAATTATTAGAATAGATAAGTTAAGGCCTAGTTCTTCCTTAGATATTGTTCTGCTTTGGCTATTGTCAAACAGTATAAGTTTATTAATCTATAGATGAGTCATATTTATTATACATCTGCTTCACTTACATACCTATTTTGAGGACATGTTTCGCAAATCATCGTTTGCATCTTCAGCTCTTATGCGACTAAAGCTTGATCCAGTGGTGTGGTTAATACTGGAGTTGCTGCTGCCATCTGTTGATTTAGTGATGAACTTAAATGTGGGATTCTCTTCTGGCGGGATTCCAAAGTTCATTACTTGGTTTTTATGTTTGTCTATGTATATTCTCTCCCATATGATGAGTTCACTATGTGTTTGTACATATTTTAGTAACTCGGTGCTATCTTCAATTTCATGATTTTCAGACCAGAAATGAGCTGCTATTGCAGACTTATCAATATTTTTGTATCTTAAGTGCCTGAAGTGTTCTTTCTTTCTAGTGCCTATGTTCCTTTTTGTCCTTCCTATGTTAATTTTTTCACAGTCTTTACACTTAATTTTGTAAATGCCTGACTTTTCCTCTGGTTTTATCTTATCAGTATTATTACTGTGAAGTAGGTTTTTAATGTTGTAATTGTTTTTTGGTGCCAATGTTATATTGTATTTCTTGAATATTTTTTGGAACTTTTTTGTGGCCCAGGGGTGGTAAGTTAATTTAGCAAATCTAGTTTCTTGTTTTGTTGGTGTTAGAGCTGTGATGTGTTTTAATCTCTTTTGAAGTTTGAATGATTTTAGTTTTTTATCTACAAGGTTTTTTTCTATATTCATTTTTAATTGCCATTTTTAAGATTTGATGGTATTCTTTTTTATATTCTTGCTGGCTGAGGAATAGATTTACTAATCTGTGTGTGAGACTGTTGATGGTGGCATGTTTGTATGGAATTGGGTTGAAACTATTTGCTTTGATGTAATTATCTGTGTGTGTTGCTTTTCCTTGTATACCAAATTCTAGTTTTTCATTGCTTTTTGTGATTTTAAGGTCCAAAAAAGGTAGAGTACAGTCCTCTTCAGTTTCTACTGTGAATTGTATGCTGGGTTCTTGCAGGTTGAGTAGTTTCAAAGCATCATCTATTTGTTTGTAGTACAGTATTGCAAAGATGTCATCTACGTATCTGTACCATGTTTTAAAAATATGAGGGAAGGCTTCAGGTATATGTCTTTCGAAAAAGCTCATGCATAAATTGGCCAAAAATGGTGATAGCGGGCTTGCCATAGCTAGTCCTGAAATTTGTTTATAATATTTTCCATCAAAAACAAAATTTTGATGTATACATATTTCAGTCATTGCCAAATATTCTTCTATTGCATTGGCATCTAGGTTTATAGAATTTAGCCATTTCTTCAGTTGAATAAAAAATTTGTCTAATGGAATGCTAGAGAAGAGGGAGCGGACATCAGAGAATACTAAAGTGTCATAAGGGTTTAGTTTAAGATTTTGAATTTTTTCTACCAGGTCTAAAGAGTTTTTTATGTTCAGAGTATGGAATTGTGGAAAGGACTGAAATTTTTTGGTCAGCCATTTTGCCAGATGGTAAGTAGGAGTGTTGACATTATTTACAATGGGTCTCATGTGTATGTTGGGTTTGTGTATATATTTCTACCTCAAGCAATTATTCTAAGCAGTGAAATGCTTGTAAAATTCTATAAATAAAATTATTATTTCCTGATATTGGTCCATAAAAACTGATGTTAATAGCGGTGATGCTGGTAACTAAAACTATAATTACGACGACAATAATCATTAATTGTAAATGCTTCAGGCTTATTGACCTGTTCCACTAAGTGACCATCACTTACTGAAATGCATAAGCTGAAGTCAGTCACTAAGTGCCCAAGCTAAGGATTGGTGAGCTCACAATCCAATGTAACATATCTTTCTTTTCCTTTTAATTGTACACATTGTAATTACTAGATATACCAAGCATAATTCCTGTATTAATAGCATGCATTAAACTTATTTGTTTTAATTAATTTATGGAAATTACTCATTTCTTCACACTAGCCGTATATAGGCTAAGGCTTTGATAGATTGAGTCAACATGAAAATATTCAATTTGAACCACGGATCCCCCGGTTTCCGTCCAGTCGTTCTAACCCATTGAGCTACCATGGCCAACTTGCCATTCCTGACATTAAATTCTCAATTTGACTGGTTATTTCCCCAGTAAACCACTAAGGGCTCTCGCATTCGAGATACACCGATTCTGGCGACTTTCTATCATAAGTACTTGAGTACTTACAAAATAAATGGTGTAGTTCTCTATTCTTTGTTAGTACTACCAGCTTTTGCTGTTCTTTGCAGCTTTTATTAGAGCAATAGATGGTTTTGTGTTCTATCAATGCTGCTTTTGCTAAAAGAACCGATGCTCAATGGATTTCAGGATGGTAAGGTACACATTTGCTGGAATTTCTCACAATTTCATTTTTGCAGTTTGCAGCTAGAGGGAGGAGCTCTAGCAACCATTTCATGTCACGATTGCTTTGATTAATTTCAACAGTGCTCTAATATTCATAATGTGGGTCAAATAACTTGTGCTGGAACAAGAATGAGTAATATTAATATTGGAAATATTATTATGAGTGACGTATTTTTCATTTTTTTGAATATTGAAGTAGTCGCTCTGTTTACATTCTCCTTAGTTATAAATTTTAGAAAGCATTTCAATTGTGCTCAGGCATTTCAAAGGTGTAGGCGAGTGGAAGTAAGTGCAACTACAAAGAGCATGAGAAAATTAGATTTTACCAAATTTTGTTTCCTGTTGCCAGCCTCTGGGAAAGCTTGACATTAATTGTGAACATTCACATTCTATTAGACGTAGTTTAGCTTTGTCATTCTCACTTATAATGAACCAGCCTTACTTAACGTGAAATCTTAAAATCTAATTTTTTGCAGAGTACAATGCATTTTCTAGATAGGTGTATAGAAACTAAAAATATTAACTTCAATATAAGTGAAAGTGCATTATGTATTTTTTTTTCCATATGTGTAACTTTTGCAGGATACCTTTTGCCACCTCCCTCAGAATGGATGAGGATCTTCAAGTCTCCGCCTTAAACATACAAGGTCTTAAAGCATAAACTTGAAAGAAGCATAGGGACAGTGAAGCATAAATTGGTACAAAACTGAATGGAGAGGATATTGACACATTGCAAGGTCTGTTTGAAAAGTATCTCGAATTTTGTGTTTTTTCATTGGAATGATTGAGCTTTAGTTACCATGTCATAACTATAAACCCATAATTTCTTACCAGTTATGAAAACCGAAATAGAGTAGAATTTCAAGGACTACACAGAGTGATCAGCTTTAAAATATTTGACTTCTTTCAGAGCCTACTGAATTCCCATGTTTCTTATACTTACACATCCTTACACTTTAGCCGTATCTTCTCTACTTCTTTTCACATTTCTGTTTACCATTTTAAAGTTATTTTTCCCTAAATATTTCCCTGCCTTTTACATATATTCATCTTATCCTGAGTTTAAAATCTTCCTAAATTTTAGCTCTAATGATAAATCTTTCCGTTTTTCTAGTACTAAATTCTCTCTACCTTTTCCTTATCATTGCATTCCAGAATATAATGCAAAATATTACACAGTCTACTATATTCAGTCCATCTCTCCCCCTTTTTCTTCTTCACACCTGTCCTTGCCCATGCATATCCCGTTCAGCCTCTTTCTTATATACCTATTTATTCCTCTCTCCCCCTTTCTATTTTAAATGTCTTATCACTTATTAGTGACCGTTTTTCATTAACACTTCTTAGTTTCTTGCTTTTCTCCTGTATAACCATGCATTGTCTTAGTATATCACTTTCTTGAAATATTTTTATTCTGAACGGGTCTTTGACTGAAAAAAAATACTTTTAGTTGGTTTTTTTGACATTTCATCACTTACATGTTTATATTATTAAGATTGTAGTTTCAAAATCTGCCGCATTCACTCTTAACCTCTATTCAACTGACTGTCGTGTGCTCTCTTTTCTCTGGCAGTGGAGCCATAGGTAGAGTAGATTAAGTTTGGACCTCCATGCTGAAGACCCATCGTAGCGTAGTCCAGTGTAGTCCAATTCACAAAAATTGATCTGCTTAATTCTTTTGTTATTACATATTTTATCCCTATACCTCCATAGCTGCTATGTATTCTCTATATGCTTTTGTGTAATTTTCTACGTCACATATTCTGAATTGCTCTTCACCTATTATTGCATTAAAGTCCCTTACCCCTATTAAATTAATTTAAAAAAAAATTAAAAAAATTAGTTTATCATAACAACACTGTTTTCAACACTTCCAAGAAAGGAATTCCCTTACCTCTGTTATATCAATTTCTACATATTTAGCTTGTAGTGATCCTAATCCTTTGATAATATTCTTCCTGTTGTTGTCTATATCAATCCCTTTCTCCATTATCATCACTTGTTAAATTGCTTCTAAAAGTTAGTATTAGTGGTGAATGCATCCCAGCTTATTTTCCCAGTCATTTTGTTTTACTCATTTTACGATGAAGTATGTTGGAAGAATAAACAAATTCTAAAGATAGATAGATAGAGTACTTGAAAAACATTTTTATTTCATTTTACACGATCATATGTAGAATTATATTTTACCAACTCTCAAAACTGGAGGAAAGCAAAAAAGGAGAAAGAGGTAAGATTTTATCAGTGTCGCAGGCCTTGCAGATAGCTGGCAGAGCTGGAAGACATGGCAGAGGGTTTGAAAAGGTAGGAAATCTGCTAGTTCTGCTAAATACAGAGAATGCTTAAGTTGGAATTAGTGAAGTAAAACAGTTTTAATTAATTTAAAACTAGCAGACATTATAATTATTTTTAAAAAAAGAGAATTGACTGGAACATATTTTTGAAACAACGTTTCATTTCTATCATTGTTTGAAAGGTTATACCGTCTAGAAAAATTTCTTTGGAAGCCTATTTCATATGTTTACTAACCTTGTAAATTTCAAACATTGTAATGTATAAAATTGAGTTTCACAATAGAGATTTGTAAAGTTGGACTTTCTGAACAAGTTTAAATATTTGCAAATGACATTTGATAGAATTTACAACTGTTCCATTTTCACAATCATATAGTAATTTCACACATTTGTAATGTAAGCAGTTTGTCCATGTACAAATGGCGGAATGTTTGTAAAGGAAACTATACTTAATAGTTTAGCTAAAAATAGAACATGTAACTGTCTACATGCATAGAATAAAAAACAGAGTAAAATGTCACTGAAAACTACATAAGATGTCATATAGCAGCAGTTTCAAGGTTTATAAAGTGATAATGTTCCTCCAAAGGAAGTTAGAATACATATTCTGCTCTGTGCAATGAAACTGTCTTTTTAAGAGGGCATGTTGATGTTTTTTTCTAAATAACAGCTTGAAAAAACTGGAAATTTTAAGACATTCCTTTTTATTATGCTAACCAATATCATTAAACAAATTAAATGTAACTGTAATTCCTACATGTTTACAAATGAATGCCAAATACACATAATCTTTTTTTGTTAAATCTGAGATATTATTTTCCTATACCTGCAAGGGAACTTAGTTCACACTTACTTTGGAGCTTACATGGTATTTTCTCCAATAGTCTTAATTTGCTTTACAAATGTGTTTAATTGGATTGAAATCTGGCGATTGTGGTAGCATTTTTAGGGGCACGATCCATTTGCAAACAATTTCTCATTTGCAATTAAGATAATTAAGATCATTGTCCTGTTGGAAGAAGTAATATCTTAAATCTAAATTTTCAACACTGCTGTTAAGGTTATTCTACAGTATACTCTTGCACTGAACTTACGTGTATTGTTATATATAAATTCAAGGTTTGCATCATCACGTGTATTGTTATATATAAATTCAAGCTTTGCATCATCACTAAAAGCCATATGGCCCCAAACCTTTACTCCTCCACTGTGTGTTTTTAAGTTTCTGTTATGAGCTTTGACTCACATTCTCCACAAACTTATCAACCCACCATAGTGATAAATGTAAAATTGTCTCCCATCTGACCAAAGTACTTTATCCCAGAAATCGATATCTGTAGTTAGATATTTGTTTGCAAACTTCAAACACTTTTTCTAGCTAATCTTACTCAGAAATAACTCTTCTAGGAGTTGCAGAAATGTACCAACCCTATTTACAGTCCTAACACACATTTGCCTATCTAGCTATTCTTTCATTTGATCAGTAATCTCCTGTGCAGAAAGGATTGGATTCCGCTTGTCTCAGTTATTGTCCTCTGCTCCATTTGGCTCAGCCTCAATAGCCTTCAATGGAATTTATACAATATTTTAGACTAAGAGTGTTTTCACTTGGGAACAATTTTGTTAAAGCAATTTATGTGTCTACGAGAATATATGCACCATTACATAACTTCCTTTATGCATTTTGTCATGTGGAAACATCACATGTACCTTTTCAGTTTCTATTGATCTCTGGGCCACTTAATCACTTATATACAATTTTCTGTATGCATACACAAAGGAATATGTTCCTCTGATTTATTTCAGGCACCAAATATTGATACTTTTTTTTTGGCCTTCGGTAAAGTCCCATATGGCCATCGTAGGGAAAAATAAGAAAAATAATGTAAGGAAGGTTAAGAGGATGGGAGGAGACTAGATCTGTAGATCACTTTCTTTAAGAAATTGCAGAAGAGCTTGGTATACAGGTTTGTTGCATAACTGTAATATGGTGTTGACGCTAGCGGGAAAAGGAACAGATTGCTGAAGTAGGCGACGGAGGAAGGAAGAACGGTGGGCTCGGTAGCGAGACCAACTGAACAGGGGATGATTGAGGTCAGCGGTTTCGCCTGCGTCATCAGGACATACAGGGGAATCGATGAGACGTAGTCGGTGTAGATGCGCAGGGTAACATCCATGTCCAAGTCGCATTCTAATGATGAAGGTGAGATGTCGACGTGCAATCCTGAAGCTGGAGAACCAAGGGGTCGTGGATAGATGCGTCTGAACGGCGGCGTGGTGTTTGCCTTTGATGGACTGCGAACGAATCCAGGCGTCATACCAGCGACAATAGGCGTCACGATGAAGGACCGGGAAGAAATCCGTGTAGGGCAGTTGGATGCCTTGGAAGGTGCCTTGGGTGAGTCCCTCTATTGCCAGGCGATCGGCGACTTCATTGTATCGAATTCCGACATGCCCTCTGATCCAAAGGAAGTGAATTTGATGTCCAGCTATGGTAGCGTTGTTCACCAACGTCAGTAACTCGTAAAGATAACAGTGCATATCTCTCGTCCAGCGGGGAGATGAGAGTCTCTGCAGCACACTCTGCGCATCGGTTAAGATCAGCAGTTTGGGGAAGCCCTGAGAAATCCCATATTGCAAAGCGTCACGAATGGCCACAACCTCCGCAGTGTAGCTGGAAGCCTCCATAGGTAGGCGGTATCGAGCCAGGGCAATAGTTGAAGGACAGACGTAGGCGTAACCTACTCCATCAGCAGATTTAGAACCGTCGGTGTAAATCGTGGTGAAATCTGGCCATGTAATCTGCAAGAAATGAGAGAGGGTGACGTTCACGTCAGGACTCCGAATGATGTGATCAGGAAGATAATGCACCGAAACATTCAAGAAGTGTAAGTCATATGGATATTGAAACCCCGGAAGAGAGCGACTTTTCAAAATTAAGGGAAAAGCGTGGTATAGAGACCGAAAACCCAGTAAGAGTAAGGGCAATCGTCATACAGCTGGAAAATCCGCTTTGAGATAATTAGCAGCAAGATACTGCAACGTCCGCAATACTGGGTGGGCGTCCACGGAGAAAACTCGCAATAGAAAGCGCTGGGTTAAGAGCTGTCGTCGTATCTCCAATGGTGGTTCTGAGGCCTCAACCAAAAGTGCATTCGTCGGTGTGGAAAGCATAGCACCCAGGCAAAATCTAATAGCACGGTACTTAGCAATATCCAACTTGCGCAAGACTGATGCGGAAGCAGAGCCAAAGAAGATACAGCCATAGTCCAGCACCGACCGAATTAGGGAACGATATAGCAGAAGTAATATGGAAGCGTCCCCACCCCACCATGAATGAGCGATACTGCGTAGAACATTAAGAGTTGCACCAATCTTGGAGATGAGATGCTGGATGTGACGACTCCATGAAAGGCGACTATCCAAATAGATACCCAAAAATTTTGCGGATGATGCAAGGGTAAAACTAGAAGGTCCCAAGCGGATAACGCCATCAGGAAATGTCCGTCGTTTCCTAGTAAACACTACGACTGTAGACTTGGAAGGTGAAAGATGTAATCGGTGTTCAGAGGCCCAGGTTGATAAATCGGTGGCTGCATCACTAAGCCACAAACGAGTAATCCAAAAACTAGGGGACCGAGCGTACAAACAGATATCATCATCGTACTGGAGAACTCGAATGTGAGGACTAAATAGAGAGTCTAAATCCGACGTATAAAGTGCATAAAGAAGGGGACTCAAAATCGCTCCGTGGGGCAATCCTCGAACTACTATTCTAGGGCCGAAGAAGGAGTTATCAGGAGAACGGATATAGATGAGGCGATGTCGGAGAAGATTATAAGTGCCAGAGCAGTACCGAGGAGGAAGACCTAGTGCTTGCAGCTTCCCAAGCAAAACTGGCAGTAAAACACTGTCGTAGGCGCCGGAAATATCCAAAAAGATGGCTGTCAGATATCCTTTTTCCAAATAGGTACGCTCGATGTTAGTAGTCAGGATGCTGAGACTATCCAAAGTACTCCGGGTTTTGCGGAAACCATATTGGGACATGGGTAATAATCTCCGGGATTCCAGCCAACATTCAAGTCGTTGTTTAAGCAATCGTTCAAAGGTCTTGGCGATACAGGAAGACAAAGCGATCGGGCGATAAGAGGTACCAAAGCTAGGGTCCTTCCCCGGCTTCAAGATAGGTACAATGATCTGTGTAGTCCAACTCTCGGGGAAGACGCCGGAGGCCCAAAGGTCCTTGAATAGTTCCAAAAGGATCATCTTCGCACGAGGAGGAAGGTGGTTGAGCATGCTATAGGATATTTGATCATAACCCGGAGCTGAATTCGACGACGGCTTCAGTACACTTTGGAGTTCAGACATGGAAAATGCTGATATCAAAGTGTGGTGCGAGTCCGCGGAAGAAGAGAGACCAGTAGGTGCTGGTGGTGATGTCACGGATGGCGGAGCAATGTGATCTGCAAACTCAGCGATCCAATCCCTCAGAGGGCGGGTAGGAACTGGCTTCTTCCTCAACTTGTTTAATAAACCCCCAAATCTGAGAAAGTGGGGTGGTGTTAGAGGGTTTGGCACAAAACGTCTTCCAGCACCCCTTTGTGCACTGTCGTAAAAAACGTTTGGCCTCAGCTGCGGCCCGTTTATAGGCCAGAAAATTGTCCCATGCAGAGTTGTGCCGGTAGGTACTAAGCGCCAATTTCCTCTTCACAACATAACGACTGCATTCTGCATTCCACCAAGGAGATGGTACACCACGGGACGTAAGAACTGGCCGTTTCTCTGGGATGGAAAGCAAAGCCGCACTATTGATACACTGTAGAAAGGTGTCGTAACGCACCAATGGAGGACGATCATTGGGAATCTCAGAAACGGTGGCTTCGAGAATACGTTCGTACTTGACCCAATTGGCACGCCGTAAGTTCCATCTGGTCGAAGGCCGGTGGGCCACAGAAACGTACGGATGAATAGTCGAAATCTCCAGCGGGAAATGATCGGAGCCCATTGTAAAGGGAAGAACCTTCCATTGGAGTTCAGAAGATAGTTCAGAAGATAGAAGATATTCAGTTTGTATTTGTTATCTCTGGGCCACTTAATCACTTATATAGAATTTTCTTTACGTATACACAAAAGAATATGTTCCTATGATTTATTTCAGACACCAAATACTGATACTTTGAGCAACATGTTCATCTGCTGAAGTTTCTGAAGGAACTGAACTGTATTTGCTGAAAATATTGCTTTAAAATTCCTAACTTCTGCATCATAATGCTCCCTCATGGGCTACTAGTTTTGCACTTTCAGAAATGTCATATCTTCATATGTACTCATGCTTGTACACCATTAGTTAAATTTCTTTCCTATAATTCTTATTCTAAAATGAACATCGAGCTTCCCTCATTCCCTCGTCACAATTATGCTGTTTCTTGCCATCGCCACAAATTTACTAATACAAGAACAAAGGTCTTGCCCTGAGTAAGAAGAAGCTGTAGCTACGAGCTGTTTAAAAAATTTGGCTCTGGATCTGAAACAACACTTTCTTAGGTTTTAAATCCTGGCATTGAATAGTTCTGGTACATTAGGTTATAAAGTCTATCTTTAAAATAATATCTTATTTCACTATTTATGTACCCTCAGTATAAATCGGAACGTACTCCATTTCAGGCTGTTCAACGTCATACGAACATTTATTATTGGGCTTGCACAGATATTAATTACTGCTAATAATGTTTATCAATGTATAGATGATTTTCACTGAAGATTCAGCAACCAGTTGGCAAGTGGTTTTATTATAGATTAAGTTCGTATTGCATTATGACAATGATTCCAATAGAATGCTTGGGTTATTTGCTACAGTTGTGGTTATCCCATAATATATAATGGAAATTGAAGTTTTGTAATTTTCTCGGCTTCAGAACTTCTATTTTGAGTGTAATTTGTCCTGTGTTGTGTAAATGGTCTTAGTTACAGAAGAATTAAGATTTATAGCTACAATTATTGCTAGGAAACACAATGAAGCCCTTTAATTTAATTTTAAAGCACTAAATTGTTTTGTCTGTTTTTGGTGTATGTGTTTTTAATGTGTTTCTCAATAAGGAAAAACTTGTTTCTCATATCCAACTATATGTTGAAGTGTATTAGTTTCATACCATAGCAAACTAAATGCATCTAAAAGTTATTAAATGCATCTTAAAGCCTCTAAATACATCTCAAAGGCCTCAAAATACACCCCAATAAGCCCCTAAATACATCATAAAGCTCCTAAAGATGCCTGGAAAGCCTCTAAACACATGAAAACCCAGTAAATACGTCAGAAAGGCCCCTAACCACATCTCCAATGTCTCTAAATTACACCAAAAGGCTAGTAAATACATCCAAAATACCCTAAATACGTCTCAAAAGCCTCTGAATATACCTAAAAGTCGCTAAATACGTCCCAAAATCATGTAAATACACCACAAAATCACTAAATGCGCCTCAAGAGCCTCTAAATACACCATAAAGTCACTATATATGCCTCCAAAGGCTCTAAATACACCAAAGAAGCTTCCAAATACGCCTTAAGAGCCACTAAATATGTCTCAAAGCCACTAAATACGCCACAAGAAGCCTCAATAGGCACCCCACTATCCTGAAGGAAAAAAAGTAAACTGAATAGGATAATAAATCCTTTAAATACATAGATTGCGCTATGTTCCAAATGTGTTTTGTTATGGACCTTAACTATGCATTACCTACAAATTAATGCATCCCTGGAAAACATATTAACCATGGAGTAGTTGCATGGGCTGCATATGTAGCCCAGCCATTTTGTTTTCCCAAGTGCGCACCTTCTTCCACATTTATGGTGGTGGCAGTTTTGGTAGCTTCTTGATTCTATGTGTTCTAAGTGGACAGGTGACTGTAAGATTATTAGTGAGTCAGTATTTTTGTTATATGCAAATAAACTCAGTTGTGCATAGCTGGGCTACATATGTAGCCTGTACGACCACTAATGTAATAGTTGTTGAAATGGCTACTAAGAGAAAGGTTTCTTGTGTGAGAGCTCTTGAGGACGATTTGCCAATTACACAGTGGCTTAATGAAGCTTCAAATGAAAGTAGTGTATGTGACTTTGAACTTGACAACAACAACAAAGGAGAAGAGGATCGTGTTACCCCAGATGTGCATTACTCAAAAATGAATAAAATGATGAAGCAACTGGTGGTGAGCCCACATCAGTACGATCAATACCATGTGCATTGAACCAAACGCTATATCAGTTTTACTAAGGATCTGTGCTAAGATTCTTCTCGGAATTGAAGATGTTCCCAGAACACAAGTCATACAGCCTGACTACATGGTAGGGATATACTACTAATGTGGATGAAGCCAGGATAAATATACCAGGAAGAGTTCTAGCATGTATAAAAGAAAGATTTGCAATAATCATTCTACAACAGTGTTTAAAGGGTCTCCACAAGAAGAATTGTAAACCAAATCATATTTTTGTGGTTGCCATATTCTGAGACTATTACCGGATATTCATACTGTGATTGTTGGAGCATTATAAACATTTAATACATTCTGTATTAGATATTTAGTTGTTTTCACTGTTAATAACTTGATTAATATGATTCAGGAATGTAAAGGAGCACTTTAAAGGAGTTTACCATCTAATTTGACCCACACAGAGTATAATTTAGGTAATATTTAATTATCTTGAAACAGTTCATAAAACTCATTTTGAATGTAAGTAAAGACTATGATGAAATAAAGGAATATCCCAGAAACTTATTAAAACTATGCTAAACAATGTATAAAGTAAATTTTATATGGTTGCACCACATATCATGGGACAACACAATGGTTAAATATTTTCCTTTGTGAAGGTAAATATTTTGTAAAGGGGGATATATTGTGTTGTGTTTGGCAACAACAACAGGCTGATTAATTATTTTTATAGGGGTTAGTGACCACATTCAGGACAGAAGATCTGCCAACTTTATAGAATTTACTGTCACAGAAACCTGAGCCTCTTATGAAAGCTGGACTCCACCCCACTGTGGAACACATTGAAGAGTATGCTGCCCTTCTACCAAACCAACAGCTTTCAAAATTACTGGTAAGCTTATGTCAACATTCTCAAAAGAATATTCATTACTTGTTATTCAGTTTTACCAGAAGCCAATTAAGATTGAATTTTAACTATTACTAGCTGAGCTTACCAGAGTTTAATGGAATGAGTTTGATTTTCATTTCCATATGTTTTGCAGCTGATTCTTGAGGTCTTTGCTTTGTTTTGGTAGGTACTGGACTCTAGATATTCATAAGATGCTGCTCAAAAAGGCACTATTACTATGCTCATACATATAGTCACTTGTGAGTTTGTTGGCATTGTCTCTGCTCTATGTGGGGCCAGTGTGCCAAAAATCGTGTACGGGGTATAGCTGGAAGTACTTGAACATGAGTCCTGAATATATAGGCATAAGAACGCAGCGTTGTACCAGAGGGATTGTTTGCCTCTGATGGGTAGCAGCCTATACATGGTATATGTATGGAGCTCCGTAACCCCTGCATTCAGCAGAGCTGAGGGATATCCAGCAGCTACTTGCAAGTGGTCCCATGTGGAACTTACCTGGGTTGAGTTTTGGTTGTACAAAATACGACCCAGATGACATGGCCATTCATATGTGGAATGTATCAAACATATTGGATATGTTAAAACATATATGCATGCTTTACATTAACATTGGAAATATCTGGGTACAAATAGTTACATTACCTCAAATGGCAGGATCATAGTTCTAGCTGTTCGCTGTATTTAATGACAATAACAGCAGAATGGCAGGAATAACTTTGAGGTATTTTTTTTTACGTTCAACGGGTAGAAGCAAATTAAGAAGTAGTACTGGAAGTGCGAGAATGTTTCTTGGTTTCATAGACAGGGAATAAATAAATATGGGATAAGTAACGGAAATTAATCATTTCTTCACACTAGCCGTGTATAGGTTTTCGATAGATGAAGTCAAACTGAAAAATTGAATGCCACGGCCGGGATTTGAACCATCGATCTCCTGGTTTCTGATCAGTCTCTCTTACATATTGAGCTGCCATGGCCAACATGCCCTCATGGCACTAAATTCCCATTTGACTCATACGATCCCCAGTAAACCACTAGCGGCTCTCGTATTCGAGATATACCATTTGTGGCAACTTACTATTGCAAGTACTCAAGTCTCAGGCATCATCATTAAACTCTTATTATTTAAGTTAATTGATGTACATAAATCATCCCTTCACACTAGCAGTATAAGGCTGGCTTTGGATAGATATAGTCAAACTCAAAACTTCATTGGAATTTGAACCATGCATTTCCTGGTTTCCATCCAGTAACTTGTACCCATTGATTCCACCAATTAACTTAACTAATAAGAGTTTTGTGATGAATTCTGGGACCCAAGTACTTGTAGTAAGTCGCAACAAACGGTGTATCTCGAATATGAGAGCCCCTAGTGGTTTATTGGGAAAATATGTGTCAATTGGAGAATTTAATGTCATACGGGCAAATTTGCTATGGTAACTCAATGGGTAAGTGCGACTGGATGGAAGCCAGGAGATCCATGGTTCAAATCCGAGCCGTGACATTGAATTTTTCAGTTTGACTCTATCTATCCAAAATATGGGATGATCCATCTTGAGGGTTACCAATGCTGAGGTCTGTGTAATTACACAAAGGGCAACCTTACATGGGTGCAGTGCTGGAATCTTCAAGGAAATGGTCATGTAAATGGAATCAGCAACATTTTCTTAGTACTTTTCTTCAGTTACGCATCCTTAAAGCAGACATTGAGTGCTGCAGTACAGAGTACATACACAATATCTCCAGTAGATGTCACTGTGCTAAAATGAGGGATTATAATGTGCAGCAGCATATTACAGTCAACTGTGCTTCCTGAAAGGAGATGGTAGCTGCCACTGAATAACGAATAATATATGTTAATATAATTTATTTAAATGTTAAAGCTTTATCCTCAAATAAACAACTGTGATGCCTACAGAATTACATTTTGTACATCTATAGACTTTTGTAAAAGCGCTCCTCAATTATAGAGTGTATCTAATTTCAATGGTACTTCACTAAGTGTCTGTGTTAGGAATGCAAATAATTTTTTTACAAACACAGACTATTTATTGCAGAAGCTGATCATTGCAATTCATTCAGAATAAACACAGTTATGTATTCATGTCACATGTGATGCAACATTTAACTGATAATGATCATATTACAGAGTACAATTTTTGGTTTCAGAGGTGGTTATATGTAAAACAGGATTTATAGGTGGCACTGTGTGTTCTGATGAAGCACAATTCAGATTTAATGTAATGGCTAATAATCATATATATATATATATATATATATATATATATATATATATACTGAGCTGAACTTAAACTTCAGAGTACTATTGAAAAGGCTGTGAATTTGTCTAATGTTAATATACAATGCACTTTATCTCCTAGGAGATGTGTTTGGCCTTTCTGTTTTAATGATGAAGAAAAGTGTCCGAGTCTTGCTGATTCCATTTTAGTTTCCCTTTCCGTAATATACTCCATGAGAAGTTTTATTACCAACAAGTACATTATTAAATAGATGTGTAGCTTATCTGGATCAAAATGTACCAGCCAGTGAATAGTATACAGTGCTCTCTCTCCAGACCTTCTGCCAGTTGATATTTTCTTACGGGACACAACAAACCATATAGTTTACCATAGGCTATGTAATGTGGACCTATTTTGGCATGTGATTCAAGCAGTGTATGCAGACATTCCACTGGACACTTTGTGTGAATGTGGAATATGCTTTGACTTAGCAATGTATCAACGCTAAAAGCCCCTTTTTGAAAATTACAAGCAAACACCAATTGGAAATTGTAGTGGCGGGAAGGTACACCTTTAGGTGAGAGGGTAAATTAACAATGAGAATCTAAGGTGTGTGTAAATTGTTTGATGGTCCCTATACATTTAACCCAAGAGCGGGCGTCCTGGGGTGTTAAGTACCCCAATCTTACATTTTTGAATGTAGCAACATTGCTAATGAATCCATCAGGCTGTTGCGCTTGCTATTCGTTCATTGTTCTTTTGAATATATATTGATACAGTGACATCCTATCTTGCAAGTGTGAAGGATTGTTTACTCATGTTTGTTCAGCATTGTCGAGCTGGAACTTACATTCCCCATGTAGCTTTCCATCAATGTAATCTTATTTTATTGACTTGCTGTCATGTTTATGAACATGTGAGTGTGTGTTTGTGTCTGTGTGTGTGAAATAATATTAGTATCTTTTATACTGTAACAATAAAAATGCTTTTTCACAAGGAAAAACAAACTCCATAGAAAATTTTGAAAATATTCATTGCACCACCACAAGACGACTTAATAGACAGTGACGAATCAAGCAAAGAAGTAGTAATTGAATAGTGACCACAACACTGATGGTGAACAAAATGATGCAGATGAGTCTATTTATATTAGTTCTCTAAAGTGTTTTCCTAGGAAAGATAGCTATTGCAAAATGAGAAGATTAGATCTCTTAAAGGGTGTTAAAATAGAGGAGAGCAAAATAATAAAGGTTTCCCAGGTTGAAAAGTTACACTAAGCTACCTGTAAGAATTTGTGAAATCATAAATCTCAAGTGCTTGAATAAAGCAATGGAAAGCCTATGTAAAAAACTGAAGCTGCTGACAGTGAAGTAAACTAGGTAATCAATAATAACTAAACACTAGATAGATTTAACACCTTAAGTATAAACAGCTCATTTGAGATAGTAAACATAATCAGCAATGTAGTACTGTCAAAAAATGATAGGCTTGTTTGCTTTGATGTAACTGCCCTATTTCCCAGTATTCCCAAGGAAAAACTTCTAACGTTTATAAGAAAATGGTTTCATTCTAATGATTTGGATAAGGAGTCAATAGAGGATTTTATGAAACTTACTAATCTGTGTTTAGATCAAAATTTCTTTACTCTCAATGAAAATGCTTTTCAACAAATTTCAGGAGTAACTATGGGTAGTCCCATTTCACCCTTTCTTGCTGATCTACTTTTGAGTTTTTTTGAAATAGAAGTCACTAAAGCTTTTCCTTCAATTTTTAAAATATGGTATAGACATGTAGATGAGATTTTTGCCATAGTTCCTGAGAGATATATAGATTTGGCTTTAAATATTCTAAATTCACAGGATAAAGCTATCAAGTTCAAACTGGAAGTTGAAAACAATGCTTATATCCCCTTTCTAGATCTCAAGATAATAAAAATAACAATAAATTAAGTTTTGGCATCTATATAAAGTCAACTCACATGGATAATTATATCAAAAATAAAAGTCTTAACCCAATGACACACAAATTTGCTGTTTTTAATTGTTTTATTTACAGGTTGATAAACATACGTCTAAACGAAGAAGAATTTAATGCGGAATATAAACATATTGTCACCCAATTATCGAAAAGCGCGACCAACGACAGCTGAGTAAGGGACCAGAGGCATCCAGACCACACCCACCCATTTATCTCAGTCACTAACTGAAGGGATGATTAGGGAAGTGTCACTTGTCGCTGGCCGCCTCTTCCCCCTTACCCTGCCACAATATTATAAACACTGCTTTAATTAACAGCTTCAATAAAGAGCTTATAATCAGAAGAGTAGAAAAATTTAAATATAAAAAATGTTAATGATGTTTCCACTCTTAAAAAGTAAAAAAGATTATATTTTGAAAAAATTTACTTATCATCCATGGGCAAATAAAAAGTTCCAAAAAATTTTCAAAGATCTGGGTATAATACTAGCACCTCATAATAATTACAGTATAAAGAATTTGCTACCGTTTTCTAATCAAGAAAATATCAGACAACAAAAAAATCTGGTATTTATCAAATTAACTGTTTAGAATGCGATAAGATTTATATTGGTAGAACCAAGCATAATTTAGAAACCAGAGCGAAGTAACATTTTAGAAATATTAAATATAGAGAGACGGAGAAATCGGCTGTGGCTGATCATTTTTGGTCAGATAATCATGAAGTAAATCCAGAAGTTAAATTATTTATACAATTGAAGGAACCGATAGATTTAATGGTTTGGGAGAAGGTATTTATTTTGAAAAATAAGGATCGCGTAATGAATTCTGATATCCCTCCAATAGATGTCATCAATAAGTTTGTGTAATCCCCGGTAGATGGTAGTTAGATAAGGAGTTATTCTTCAAACTCCGGTAGTGGTCAAGGTCAGTCAGTCAGTCAGTTAGTGGGTGAGTGTCAAGCTGAGTGGCTGAGGATGAAGCAGATGTTTTGCTTTGAAACCGGTCCCAGGATTTAAATAAGATATGTAAATAGTGAAGTCGTGTTACTAGTGTTTAGTTATTATTGATAAATTAAAAGCCTACTAATGGACAAAGTGTATTACTCAATTACCGAATATATGGATGGTGAAATTGACTTATAATAAAACTTTTGTCATTCTGTAATTTCAAGGGCATTGTCATAAATATAACAATAGTTGGATATACTATATTGCATAGGTAAAATTTTGTATTTATATCATCATCATCATCATCATCAGTCATCCTCATCACCATCATTTTGTATAATTAGTGTTACTATAAACTTTGTAACACTTGACGAGTCTCTTGTTTACAGAGCTTTTACTCAGTATTTGTAAGCACATTTGACAATAAAGCACCTTATCTTATCCTACCTTATTTTGGGGAGTCTGTTCCCTGCATGATGCGTTTTTGTCAACTGGACAAAACCTTTACAAATTCAACAGGTATGGGAAACATCCGGTGGGAAGACATAGAGAGAGCAGTTGGTACTTTTCCGGAGTATGGTTCTGGAGGTCTTGGAGGAAGTGCACGCCGGGACTTCAGGAGGACATCTGGGAGCAAGCCGAAAAATCGACAAGCTCCAACAGCGCTATTACTGGTTGAGGTTCCGATCAGATACTGAGAGATGGTGCCGTCAGTGTCACCTGTGTGTGGCGACTCACGGCCCCCAGACTGGGAGGCGGAGTCGCGTGCAGCAGTACAACGTCGGAGCACCTTTCGTATGCATCGCTGTCGACATAGCTGGACCATTACCAGTATCCTGATGATGGAGGCAGTGGAACGCCTTGGGGTGAACCAGAGCATCACAGCACATCTACACCCTCAGTCGGACGGCAAGGTCGAGAGGTACATCAAAATCCTAGAAGACAAACTGAAGAAGGTCGTGGCCAACCATCAGCGAGACTGCGACATCAAGGTATCACTTCTCTTACTGGCCTAACACTCGTCAACACACGACACCAGTGGGATGACGCCATCCAGCTTAATATTCGGCCGCAAGCTACGCCTCCCTTGTGACCTAGCTTTTGGGAGCCACTCGGAAGCAAAACAGCAATATCCGACAAGAATGAGATGTCTCGTCAGAACATCCAGATGGCGAGCGATCGCATAAAGACCCGATATGAAAGGAGGTCTCACAGCCAAGGATTTCAGCAAGGTGACCTGGCCTGGTGTTACCGCCCTGCTCGGATCAAGGGACGCTGCCTGGAACTTCAACAACCATGGCATCGACCGTAGTGGGTGGTAAAGAGGATTAACGACGTTATCTACTGCATCCAGAAGATGCCCTGAGAAATTATGTTGGTGGTACTCCTGGATCGTCTGGCCCGCTAAGATGGTGCTGTTCGGGACGACCAGCTTTGAGTAGGGAGCCGTGTCGCCAGTAAATGCTTCCTGCCGGCCCGTGCCTATGCAGACGCCGTGAAAGAGAGGGAGAGAAGCGGGAGTGAAAGAGACAAATAGCTCCCAGGCCACTCCCACGGAGCGGAAGGACACTTGTTCCTTTTCGAGAAAGGCAGAGACCGCGATAGTCTGGAATTTCTCAGTGTATCGTGAAAGGTCGTGAAGGTTTGGCAACTTTTGAGAAACACTGGCTCGGGTATAAATAAGGTACATAGTACGAGTCATTTGTGCAGTTCTGCTGCCAGTGAATGGATGGCGTTGTTAATGGACATTTGAACTGTACCGAGTTGCATATTGAGAACTGGTAATCATTTGGTTATTTCAAAGTGAATTCCTTTGTTTGTTTACTAGTGGTGAGGCAACAAAAGACTGTGTATGTTACGTAATCCTGCTTTTGGCAGGGCTGTATGAAACGTCTTTCAATGGAAATATAGAACCTTTTGAATTTCTGCAAACTAGACTTTTAATTTTAGGAACACACAAAATCACATTAATAAGAATTATCATAGAATCATGAATATCAAAACTCCACCACCGGACATCTTTGACAAATGTATCATGGCATCTACCGACGATGTGCAGAAGGAAGTAAACTCTGTCAAGTTTGCACCAGTGGAGATTCAGCTGATAATGGGAGCAACATTTCTTGAAAATGTCCTGTGAAAAAACAGTGCGAGTGAAGCAGTATATCAATAGCTCCTCGATTCACTTTTAGTTTTACTTGTGCTTCACCGTCGTATGCTTTATTCAATTTTTATACCTTCTGCTTGCTTATGAAATTTTTCCCAAATACCTTGCACAGCTGACAGTGAATTGTAATCACCACTATGCTGTGTGCATTTGAGACTTCCATTACAGGCCGCATTTCACATTCGGCAGGAACTGGAATAAGGAACTTAACCTTCATGTGCTGCTATTATACCACTGTGGGAGCTCAGAAAATTGCACTAATGCATGCACTATGCCATGTCATTATTCATCACGTAAATACAGTTACTTTGTGCATTAATTGGTTTCCTGGCTGGGAGAAGTAAGAGAAGCTTACCTTATGAATTCGCCTCTTATATGAATCAAAGTATTCAAGATATCAATGTATTTATAAGTTATAAAGATAATTTGGGATATATAACACTAATCTTTATAAAAGAAACTTCTCCAATTACAACTATAGACATATTGGGCAAACAAAAGGTAACTTAAACACCAGAATGAAGAGACAAAGGATACAAGAAATTGAAAAATCTGTAGTAACTTACCATTTGTAATATAGTGATCATGAGAGCGTACCAAATATCACATTACTAAAATCCAATATCAACAGGTAATACATAGGCTTAAGAACTATCCTTTAACCACCGGTATATGACGGAGAAAATAAAAAGACTATTGAAATTGCAGAATGAAATAGTTTCCAAGATGTTTTGGTAGACAAAAATTTGAAATCGCACAAAAGAAAAAAAGAATGTTAAAAGAAGCAATCATTCTCATCACAACAGAAGTGCATATTTCCAAAACATTCCACATAATGCCCCATAGATAGTTGACAAATTCATTAACATTTTATATAGCATAAGCAGTTGGAAAAAATCAACAAGTATACTAGAGAAAACCTACTTAGCACAGCCACTAAAGAAAACACTCTTTCACACAGAAAATCTGAAATCTGTCACAGAGAATCCAATAATTGCAACCAAATATGTACAGGGTAAACTACAAACAAAAGTCCATGAACGTTTTAGATGTATTCAGCACAAAGATATAAGGAAATCACAGTTATGACGCAATTTTTAAAGGGAAATCATGAAATTAATCTGGAGCAGAACTATTAAAATGCAAAACAGGAAACCAAGAATCTTGGTTTGACCCTACGAATCTAATCTTAGGATTAGATCTAAATTTGGGAGAACAAGCACAGAACACTTCATTTTGATATTTCACCGAGAACCTGTTGTACAGGTTCCTAGAATCACCACCAGAGCAGACGAACTGGTGCTACGGGAGCGTTAAATGGAAATTAATTGTTCTTTCACACTAGCCATGTGTAGGACACACTATGAGACGGTAGTGCTGACCGAAAAATTCAATGTCTTAGCCGGGATTTGAACCACGAATCTTCAGGTCTCCATCCAGCCACTCTAGACCATTGAGCTACTATGGCCAACGTGCCCACATGACACCAAAACACGAGTCAGTCGGAGAATTGAATGTCATGTTGGTACGTTGGCCATAGCAGCTCAATGGTTTAGAGTGGCTGGATGGAGACCAGAAGATCTGTGGATCAAATCCCGGCTATGGCATTGAATTTTTCAGTCTGGCTTTTCCGTTTCATACGAGCGTTAAATGGCTAATGCTGCTATTGCTTAAATGCATGAATTGTATTCTTCAGACACTTAACTATCGTTGTATATGAATTATTTCAATATGACATATATAGGTGCTTGAAAAGAAGATTGTGCGCAATTCTGTATTTGCATACATGTCCATGCTGTTCCCAGTATGTATATATATATATATATATATATACGGTATATACTGGTTGTATGGTTCAAGCCACATGGTGATGAAAATGGACAGCAATGATGAATACGCTACTTCAGTAGAAGAAATTGAAAGTATTCATATAGGGGTAAAAATACAATTAAATTCTGAATTATATTGAAATTGAACATATTCGCCCTGTTAAGGGTCACGCCTACAATCAGTGTGATTAAAATTTTGTGAAATATGGTTTCCTATCAGAGATGGTTCAAGATATAGACCCTCCTGCTAAATATGTGAAAGTGGTGGAAGATTGTAGAGATTCACGCAAACCATTCATGCCATTAATGCTGCTTCATTACTAAAATATTTGTCAAAGGCATTTGTTCCAATGTTTCCTAAGACACCATGTGCTAATGGCTACAGATTTTGCATTCAAAAATATTACTGTATACACTACCTTCTAAATGATATAGCTTCAGTTTCAAATACCTATCCTGCAGTGTATCAACCAGTTACTGTGCTCACCACACCTACCCTTTTCTGAGCTACAGGACCCTCAGTCTGAGTGATAAGCCAAAAGCAGAAGTAAATCTTGCTAAAAGATGCATGCATTGGCATTGTGTAAATTTTAGAAGCCACAAAATGGTGACTGGCTTACTTGTGTGCTACACACGGCATCTGTCAATTATGCTGTTCCAAATAAAATGCCAGATATAGAATCAGAAACTGAGACCTAAAGATTCTTCAATAATCTAAAAAGCATTAAGACTGTAACAAGTATAAACTTGAAAGGCTGAACAGTATACCTTCTATGCAATAACAGTGTTAGTTTTATTTCTTGAGTTGTCAATATTTGTCTTTTAATAATTAGATTTGATATGATGTTAAGTTAATGTATTAGTCACTAGTACATTCTAGGTAATAAATTTGCCTCTCAGTGTATTATTGGATTATAAAATTATTCCTATACCTTCAAAACTGCAAGACCATTTATCTCAACATGACATTTTTCCGACTAATATGCCTGTCGCACTCAGGTTGTCATCTAGGGAATGGATATCGATCTGGAAGGACAAACACAGAGTATGGCGTTTTGATATTTCACAGAATACTAGATGTACAAGTTCCTAGAATCACCACCAGAGCACTCTAGGAAGGATTAGTGTTGCCAGTCTGGATTACTTAATGTGTGGTTGATAATTAAGGAGACTACCCTCAGAAATGTGTTACACCAAATTAAAAATATGAGTGTTGTTTATTGCTTATAGTCAACATATTTCCTACTTTTAATTTACTTACTGGTATTTAATGTTTTAAGTTCCAAATTGTGTTTATGAAGGAAAACATACATGGAGCTCCTTGCTCTCATGTGTTCCTGGGCAACTACCATCATCACCCCTCACGGTGCTCAGCTTTGTCACTGTGGCAGTTGCATGAACCTCTGCATTAGTATGTTATCCAGTGGGATTTCATAATTGAAAGCAAGGCTCCTGTTCTAACATATATAAATATTTTTTAAAACAGCAATTTCTGTTTTATGTCCAATGTTTTTGTATCTTCTTTTCTCTCTTTATAACATGTTGTTACTTTCAAAATTTCTAGCAGTCATTGATTATTCTTCTGATATGTCCTTTTGCATTTATTTTTATGTTTCTTTTAGTTTATTCAATAAATTTTTGTACAGTTTATGCAAATGATGTGGTATATATTCCTGGTTTATACTTCTGTGGGATGCCATCTTTTAATTTAGAATTTAGTGTGTTGCAATGAGTAAGGAAACAATTAAGCTCTGGTAAGCAAAGCAATTAAATATAAGAACCCACTTAATAGTTTAGTTAATTGATTGGAAATCAATCATTTCTTCATACTAGCCGTATATAGGCTAAGGTCTTTGATAAATAGACACAACATGAATTTCTCATTTTGACTCTGATATATGCAAAGCCTTAGCATATATACGGCTAGTATGAAGAAATGATTCCTGGAGAATTAGGTGTCAGAATGGCACTTTGGCCATGGTAGCCCAATGGGTTGAAGTGACTGGACAGAAGCCAGCATATCCGTGGTTCAGATCCCAGCCATGGCATTGGATTGTTCATGTTGACTCTATCTATCCATAAAGGTCACTCCTGATTTCAGTGTCACAATTATCTGTCTTACTCTGCTTGATTCTGTCTTCATTTAAAGTATTGTAAGGTAGTAGTTATGATTTGTAACTTTGCATTAGATCTTCCTGTATTGAACATAAACATATGTTATAAACGGTTCTAAATGTATATTTTGTCACATGTTTTCTAACATCAGGAGTACTGTGTGACATTATCCAGCATTGATGGCCCTCAATACTTCATTTGCCTTACAGAAGACTTCAATTTCCTTGCAGACATGATCGAGCATGTACCGCTGCATCTCAAAGTACGCTATGAATTCTGCTGGGCACCTATCAAGACAAAGCGGCCTTTGGTCCAATTCATGTTTGTCACGGTAAGTATATCTAGCAAATATTGTACTGTAGCAAGTCTTGACTTAACTTCACCAAGCCTAAAACCTCCAGTTGCCTTCATAATAATTACTCTGTGAATTAAACTGAACAAATTACCATTTTATATGAATAGGAGTTCAGCCCAAATGTTATCTGGCTGTCAATTGGTAAATCAAAAATAGATCAATGCAAAGTTGGTGAAACCATCCTAATATTTTGAAATCTCAAGAAATAGCTGATAACTGGAATTTTGACAGGCCATTGTAGATCACAGAAATGACTACATACAGCGCGTAATTGTACCATTATGTATTTTACGAAATATAGAGCAACAGATAGCCTCTCATATAACCTTCAAATGTGAAGTAGTGGATAAGAAAAGGTACGAACTCCCAATGTTGATAAACTCAGATTGTGAACTTCCTAAAGAGAACTTAATAAAAGTAAAAAGGGACAGGGCTATTTAACAAAAATAATAGCAATGGGAAATAATACAACGGTTTCAGTGTGAAGGGAAATTATAACCCGATACCAACACTACTAATCTAACCCAGTCCATTCCATGGAAACAGCTAGTTGGTAGAAAAATGTCAAAAAAGTTTTACATGGATTCTCTTGCTGCAGCTTTTGCAAAAAGGACAAACATACAGAAAAAGGGGTGAGGGAAGAGAGGTAGATAGAAAGCTCCATATTTTGTACAATAAGAGTTTTTGCATCCCTTGTTCACAAATTATCCAACAATTGTTCAGAGTGAAGTAGACTTCAGGGGTTCCTCCCAGAATATTCAAGGTGTTTATTTCTTTTATCATGAAAATATGAGAAGCATATTGAATTTTAATAAGATCACTAATTACTTTTGAGAGAAAAAAAATTTTACGAAAATGTGCCCATGTGAAGGAACAGTCAGGAGCAAGGCAGGCTCGGAATTAAAACTCTTTCTAATTATATCTTTGGCAGATACTGAATTGAAATAACAACTACTGTGGAAAATTATTGTTATTCCACTTTAGCTGTGCTGGACTAAGACTTGGATAGGTAGGGTCAAACTGAAAAATGCAATGCCATAGCCAGGATTTGATCCACAAATCTTCCAGTTTCCGTTCCGTTGCATTTAACCACTGAGCTACCATGGCCAATATGCCAGAGGGACACTGAATTTGCCAACTGAGTCGTATCTTTCCCAGTAAACTACTAGGGGTTCTCATATATAGTGGTGTCTTACTATGCTGTAAGTTTCAGGCTGCATGGTTACCACTATTATGTAAATAGATGGAAATTAATCATTTTTGCACACTAGCTGTATTTAGGCTAAAATTTGTACAGGTAGAGTCAGGTTGAAAAATGCGAGTTAGAGAATTCAATGTCATGGTACCATGTTGGCCATGGTAGCTCAATGGTTAGGTGCTACCGGACGGAGACAGGGATATCATGGTTTACATCCCATCTATATGGCACTGAAATTTTTAGGCACACTCTTCTAACCAACAATGGTAATGATATAGCTCAACATTTTGAGTGTATTTAATTTACTTCTTTTATAACCATTTAAAACTGAGCACCATAAATGGCGGTTACATCCCCATAAGTAGATATAGGTAACAGGAAAGAAAGAAATCACTCCCAAGGTCTTGAAATCTCTGAAAGCAAGAAAACATCACTTCAGAATACTGGAGTGCAAGAGAGCAAATGCTTAATTGTCAACTGCACAAAATTAGATACCAACCAACCAACTAAATAACCAACAATTTTTCAATTTTGAATTATTCTAATGACGCACACACGCACACACACATTCATGCGTGCGCGCGCACACACACACATACACACAGAGACCTTCTTCAAAGAAGGCTTTTATGTATGTTTATGTTTATATGTATAATTCAGTTTTGAATTATGCTAATTACACACACACATGCACATACACATACATGTGCACGCACACACATGCACACAGAGACCTTATTTTAAGAATGGTTTTATGTAACATATATATATATATATATAAGCTAAAACTTTAAAGTTGGATTTCTAGGTGTATTGTATAATTCCTTTATGTACCACACAGAGTAGGGATGGCAAAAGTTCATTAAAAAAATAAAAAACACAAAATTGTAAAAACTAATTGCTACACTATGCATAACAGCAGCTCAGAAATACATAACACAAGTTTGTAACTTCCCAAACTAATACGTGATTCTGCAAGAGTGAACCTCTTACATGCTATCACAATATACCAATATACCAGTTTATGAATGTTTTATACAAGAATTATTAGAGAAAGGCATGTCAATGTGAAACCAAAATACTTTTTTTGAAAACGTCTTATTTATTTAGAAAGCATATATAAGGAACTTATGCCAATAGATTTATAAAATATTTTGAGCATTTTGTGTATTTCTCTTGCAGTTTGCTCAACAATATAGTCAGAATAAAGCACTGACATGGGACTGGCTGTGTGAACATATTCATTGGCAAACTGAGAAACCTGAGACAGTTAAACAACTGAATAATTTCGAGGAAAAGATTGATGTACTGAACCTTACCTATGGCTGAGGTAAGATATTTAAATAATAATAAGATGTGGTCTAAAGGTCACACCATAAATCCTTATATTTTCTATAATGTGTATGAGTTTTATCTAAGTATAGTACCTAAATTTTACTGGAAGAAAGTTATTGAGTAGCTAGGACTTTGAATTTCCAAGCTGAGGAAATAAAATTGAAAATTCTAAACTGTCACTTCACACAGTTTTCATGCTCGCCTAATAAGCAGTTTCAACTTTCACTGACTGTTTACTTAAGTTGCATGTTCACTTCACTTTTTGGAATTAGTTTCGCAGTTTATTGTCACTTGCCTTCCTACACTTTACATTTTTGCAGTGCATAGTAGCATAAAAAGCTATGCCTATAATATAGCCTAAACATCTGACAGTTTACTCTCTGAGGAGTTAAATGCAAGATGTCTCTAATCCGGTTAAGTAACAGCAGACACTGCACACCACCATAGCACCACAAACCTACTCAGAGTAAAGCACATTTCATCACATCAGACACGTACTTGATTATCGAATTACTGAACCTTGACTCCACCGGAACTAAGAAGATAAAAGTAGTGGAAATTATGCTATCATTGAAGGAAGATTTTCATGACTAGAATAATTGAAGTTTTTCATAACTAGAGATATTGAAATAGTAATGATCTGCAGCCAGAAAATATTTACTTTATCAGATTCTGATGCAGGCTAACTTGCATTCAGTTTCTGAATTGAAAGCACTTGAGAAAATTTTGTGACTCTGTGGGTTCGAAGAATGAAAACTTAGTTTTCAGAAATTTAAAATGCTCTTTATTTCTGTAGAAGGACACTTTCATGTCCTTTGCAGCAGGATAACGTAACACACCAACATAGTCTCTCGTGGCTTCACCACACCCAAACAGTTAAAATAATTTACTTTCAAATCACTACATGATTATCAGTTCCCAACTTGGTATAGTTCAAATGTCTATACGTTGCACTAAAACTCCATTCTCTGATTCGCAGCTCACTCACTGGCTGTTGGCGGCTGATTGAGAATCAGCGCGTAGTGTGTCATGCGCGTACCTGTCCTAGAAGGACTTAACCACTTTAATGATTTAATAATTTTGAAGTTGGAATATAAATTTTAGTATTACCGGTTGTGCCCGCATGCCATGCGGGGAAGCCGGTGGAGCTTGTGGCGGCGTTCTGTTGGTTGGTAGTTCCCTAGAGACCTAACCAGGGCGCTCTGATGTGGCATCAAACTTGCGTAAAAATGTGTGGCCCGGCGTCTAATGACATCTTCCACATACTGGAGAGATGAGGCTTCATGAATGTATCTCACAGGAATTCAGAATAAATAGCCCTAAAAAACCTATTCTGTATATGTTGAAGCTGTAGAAGTTTGGATCCGGCAGCCATGCCCCAGATCTCACTCGCATAAAGCATAATGGGACGTACCAAAGCCTCAAAAATACGCAACTTTAGGGGTGTCGGCATCCCTGACCACATCATGGGGTACAACCAAGCCGAAGCCCTGCATGCCCAATGCGCTAATTCCTGGATGTGACTCCCGTAAGTTAGGCCCTTGTCCAGCTTTACCTCCAAATAAGTGAGAGAATTTGTCCACTCTATCCTTCGACCAGAATAATTAAAAGAAGGCAGTTTGACGGGAGAGCGTGCTTGGTGAAAAATATGGCTTAGATTTTTTCCGGGTTGATGGACAATCGCCAAAGGCCTGCCTCGGAAGCCTAGATGGTTGCATCTCTGCCTCACGTTCAAGAATCTCGGTCAGGGTGGGTTACCTAGATAAGGTTTCTCCGTGGTTTTCCCTTACCCTCAAACAGGAATGTCGGGTAACTCTAAGCTCCATGGACCCTAGGCCGATTTGAGCATCATTTCACCCATTCCATTCATTGTCCTATATGACTTAGAAAGTTAAAGGACGTAAGTTATAACAAAATACGCCGAAGACTGCACCAATCTTGAATGAGGCTCAGGTTTCGCTGTCTTGGGTTGAAGGCTCTGTGTGAATGTGTATCTGTGTTATAGAGCAGCACGTCATCAGATAACTGAGCTATGTTGACGTGCGGCTCCCTGGTCAGCTATATATACGCTAAAAAGCATGGGGGATAAAACAGAACCTTCGGGGACTCCGCCTCTAAGAGGTCTTCTGGTGCATAGCTTTCCAGCCTCGGTGACAACAAAGTATACCCTAAAATTTTTATGCTTATCTTCTGAACATACATGTCTTCTGACTTTATTAAAATAAAAAAGATAATCTTAGATATAGGTCTGTCTGTCTGAAAACAGTGTAACTTGTAAACAAAAGGTTTATTAAAAAATTGGTTAGCATAGGCGACTTCTAAAAATGTGACACAAAGATTTTTAAGGGAATCCCCCCATCTGAAACTACCCTTTCAAAAATTTTAATTTTTTTATTTTTAATATTGATTAAAATACCATATGTTTAGGATATTTTCATGAAAATGAATGTTGTAACAATGTCCTCTGAAGTACCCTTCGTTGTGAATGACCTTTGCATACCTGCTAAAATGTAAAGGATAGACAAAATCTTGCTGTATAAAAATTTAGATATTGCCAAGTTATACAGTATTCAAATATATTTATTTATATATTTTTATGGCGTTAACCATTTCTGACATATTCCATGTTATTGGTTAGAATTTTCCCATATTTACACTTTTCTCAAATGGTGACAGTTCACTCCCACTCCTAATTTTTTCCTCCTGGTCAGACAAGGAGAATGTAGTTTCAAAGTCTTCACATAGTGATCAGGTCTAAAGACTGTTGCTTAAATGCTGCTGCTTCTCCAAACTCCATTGTACCTACAAGCAAATATATAATGAAAGTATTTCTACAATTGCTTATCTCCATCAATATTAAGCAGATGAATAAGCCTTTTTAGGAATATTCATTGAAGAAGTAGAGGAGGTTATGTGAGTCCATCGCATCAGATGTTTTACATTTTTCTTACATGACTTATTTGTTCATTTGTATGTCCTTGTGTAATACTGAGTTCATAATTTTTATTCTGGCAGCTTGTAAGTGTATTTCATTATTGCCTTAAATAGTACGTATATGTACAAAATTGTTTTCTTTCTAGCATATACGGACTTGTCAGGACATAGATATAATTTTGCTGAAAGTACAGTTTATGGGACATCTCCCTGCTCAGGTTTACCATTTGACTATCAATTTTCTTGTGCGTTTTGTGCAGAGGACTTATTTCATTTCCAGATCTCCAGAAAAATGTATCATTATTTATGTTAGAAATTTCTCGCTATCAATGCTGGCTGTCAAATCTAGTAGTTAGCCAGTTCTTCCATTAGAGATGTGCTACTATTATGTATTGATGGGATTACAAAGTTCATACTTTAGTGTATTTCTTTTTTAAAATGTATATATAAAATGAATATCTTTTCCCTTATGTTCGCTAATATAATCACCCTAAACTAGTTCTCCTTCATGCCTTAGGGGTAACATGCTAGCCTCTAGTTTCTGAGGTCACAGGTCAAACCCGGTAGAGGATGGTGGACTTTTTCTAAGTCAAAATCCTGAGCATGGCACCTTCAGAAGAGAATAAAAGCAGTGATCCCGTGTCATAGGTTTGGTCATGTGAACGAACCTTAAGACTGATAAAGAGGCCTTGGAGCAAAATTAAATTGTATTTCATGGCCATGGAATGGGATGCTCAGAATCACTGCACTTTAATAGGATCCATGTATTTAAAAAGAGCTCAACATGTGAAAATAAAAATGCACTTGAGTTACACAAAGGCAAGAGGCAGCTACAGACTCCTAGAGTAAATGTTCTCACTGGCCACAACCTTCAGACTAAGAGTAGAAATTAGAGCTCATCTTTTCCTTGTAGTTCTACTTTTAAAATATTCTAATTGATATGTTCGGAAGAAAATGGAAGCAGTGCTGTATGTCGGGTTCTCTCAGACTGCTCATCAGCTTCACATCTTTTACTTTCACTGCTTCCAGAGACTCAAGATGTGTACCTTTCAATGCAGACTGTCTTTTAGATAAAGAGGCCAGATCCAGTGAGCATGGTAGACGTTGCAACATACATTCTGTTTTCCTCCATCCTTGATATTTAAGTATGGCTGAATTTTGAACCATCAATCATTTCTCTTCCTTCTTTGAATTTTTGAACCAGTCAAAAGTTTAAGCACAAAACAAATACTGCCCAAGATAAGCTTTGTGTAAAACATCGTCAGTTTCTGTGGTGGATTTCTCAAATCTTATGAGGAATTTTATTTTTGCATTTAAAATGTTTCTAAAATAACTCGTGTATAAAGATTATTTGATGCTTTGAGAAAGTTGGTACCATATCACCCTATGTTGGAGGACCAATAGAGAGTATTCCATTTGTCTAACCGTTGTCATTATCACATCCACAGAGGCTATTGAAGAAAGTATCAGTCTCTCTATTATAATAATACACCTTTTATAATGTCGTATGAAACATATGTTCAACTGTGTCATAAATCATATTGCAGGGCTGTGGATCATGCTTATGCATGATCCATGTCTGTTATACCAGGTAGGTCTTTATGCTAAAACTCCTGCATTGCTTGCTCACAAGTGATAATAGCATACAGTAAAATGAGTACTAATGTTGTTATATAAGCAGTACTAAAAGTGGTGACCATCTGCATTGACACATTGCTGCCTTCTTCAGAAGAAGCTTCTATTGATACACAAGTTCCGGCATAATTTCCATTTTTTCTAAACCTATATTGTCCTTAAGTTTGTTTAAATTGACTGTATATAATTAGGTAAATAAAATAATTATCTTCACAAACCTCTCTTATTTTATACAAAAATTGATGAACATTTTCACAGAATTAAAGAGAGTAGTTTCATTAAGAAGGAAGGCACCACCAATTGGAGGTGCCAATTAACCCGGAGAAGAGCGCTGCTATTCTCCTGGAGAAAACCAGAGCCAACCGGCTGCAGCAGAACTTCGTTTTACGGCGCCGTCGAATCCCATGGGTGCAAACGGCGAAGTATCTCGGGGTGACGCTGGACCGTAAGCTAACTTACGTTCCGCACGTCAAGGGTAACGTCCAGCTGGAGCACGTTGCACTCCTGAGCCTATACCCTATTTTCAGATCAACCATGCCGATCCGACTTAAACTCCAGCTGTATGGGGCGATCATTCCGCCTATGATTCTGTACGGCTGCGAGATCTGGGGAACAGTGGCTAATACCACTTTCGTCAGGCTCCAGACGCTGCAGAACAAGGCACTCCGCATCATTTGCGATACAGGCTGGAGATTCCCGGCTTATATCCTACATGAGCAGTCCCAGATCCCGTACATTGTCGATGTCATTCGCGAGAGGGCACGATCAATGTACGAGAAAATCCAAATTCACCGCAACCCTTTAGTGAACTCCCTGGGAAGGTATGACCCGAGAGATCAAAGACGCCTGCCGTCCTTCAGACTGCCGAGAGACGTATTGGGACCCATTGGGTAACCCAAGGAAAACCCCAGATATCTTTGGGACCAATTTTTACGCCGATGGACCAAGCGCTACACAACCCGTAGCCAAAACGGAGCAAAAAATATTAAATCGTGTCTCCCAGAACGGGGGAACGATTAAGTGCAGCTGCTTACGACAAAAAGGGCAACCCATTCCCAATTTCCAATACTTTCAAACACCCCAGCAGAACGTGGAACTACTAGCTCATTTCGCAGGTTAAGCCGCAAAATGGCTAGGTACTGCGACATAAGACACCCGGACGGTGAAAGAGAAAAATAGCCCCGCCCGATTAGGACTACCTCTGGACCTCTGGAGAATAAAGGAATTGCAAGAATGGTTGCGATAACCATAGCGTTGCTGACGGTAGGGTTAGATAGCGCAGAGAAGAATTGCGTTTCTTTTCGGTGGTGCGGGTTCCAGTTGAATGACAAAACGGGCCATTTGGAAAATGTGACAGGATGTGAAAAGGATTAAGAATTGATGCCTAATTGCACGTGTGTGCCGAAAGAGAAGTGGGAGTAGGTTTGATTCTGGTTTTATTCATTTGGGGACGCTGAATATAGTTTACAACTGTTTAAAGCCGATAACGAGATTTCAGAAGGATAGGGGTGTTCAGGAATGATGTATGGTAGCGTAAAAATGGGGCAAGTTGAATGTCTGGAGGTGTATGTGGTAAATGAAAGTTGTGGTTGCGAGAAAGGAACGAGGAGGGAAGTTGGGTGCAAATGTTACATAAACCGATGACAATGGACGCTGGCGACAATAGTTCGCTTCCTGTGGATATGGTCAATTGTAGTTTGTTGGCGGAGACGATGGATTTACCGGAGAGTTTGCAACTAGAACGGAAATTGGCCCCAGAGGAAAGTGAGGTTTTAGTAGCGTATAGCATAGTAAATGAGATGAATTCCTACTTCTCCGAAAATTAGTGATACATATTTGGCGAATGTGGTAACGGAGAGTGTCATATAAACTGAGGTGGCAGGAGAGTAAGCGGGAGAGTAAACTAATTTCAAGATGGACTGCGGAAGGGAATTTGAAAATAAGTTCCGAATTTAAAGAAAGTGGCGTGTCAGCGAGAATGGCATCGCTGAACAGCATTAGAAAAGCTGCTTCGGAAGAGGTGTAAGGAGAAAGAAATAGAGTGAAACAGAAGAGGAGGAAAGAGTGCGATAGCAGGAGGAGGGGAAAAAGAAGAGACATACATGAAGCGAAAAAGGCAAAGGAATAATGCTAAGAAAGAGCTACAAGAATACAGGAGATAATGGAAAATATGGAGAAGGAACTGGAAGATAAAAAGCACAAGGAAACGAAGCAACAGAAATTGGTGAATACAAGGAAATGTAGCCACCTGAACGATAATTTTTAAGCGTTAAAGCAGATGATATTAAACGTGGGAAGCGCATGTACGCGCGGATTTGATGAATTTAATAATTATGAATAAAATTGTGACGAAGACGCAATTCCCAAAGAGGGGGTGAGGAAGCTGACGGAGTGGAGGTAGATTTGCCGGAATAGGGGACGAAGTGAAAGGCGAAAGCAGGTGAAAAGCAAATAAATCTAAATACTGTGACTTTGTGGGTTCGTGAACTTAAAAGTCCGATTGCACAAGCTCAAAATGTTCTTTATTTGCACCTCATTACAGTTGTAACACTTGACGATTACATAGAATTACTTAGCGCACACAATTACAATCCACCAGTTCGTCCGCCACAGGTCCATTGCACGCTCACAGTTACGTACAACTCCTCTGATACACGTACACCGTACACTCGGCGCCCCTCACGGCTGCTCGCCAAAAACTGAATTGACTCGCCAACTGCAGCCCCTTTTTATAGGAATATCGCTCTTTCTGTAAGTCTCGCATTTCAGTGAAACACCCCGAAGGTTCCATAAGGCAGAAGGAGGGGAAAGAGACGGTCAATGTTTTTCCAACCATCCCTTCGTTAACGCTATAAGACAAATGTGTAGGCGTGGACGAATGCCTCCCGGCTCCCACCCAGTCGCCACTTGGTCGCGCCTCCCGATAATTGACTTATTCCTCTTCACCACCAGATACGGTCCTTACCATGGCTGCTGGGCATCGGGAAGTGCCCCTTGGTCCGGCTAGGACGCTACAACCAGACCAGGTCACCCTGCTGGAACACTTGGCTTTTGGCTTGCCTATCGTATTGGGCCCTATTGCCGTCGCTCGCCTTCTGGATGTTCTGGCTTGCCATCTCGTACATGTCGTGGAAGTGGTCCACCAGGTTCTCCACATACTCAGTCGCTGGCTGTTTCGCCTCCGGAGGGCTTCGAAAAGCCAGGTTACAAGGGATGCGTAACTCTTTGGCCGAACATTAAGCTGGCTGGTGTCGTCCCAGTTGTGTCGTGTGTAGACGAGCGGTAGGCCAGCAAGAACAGTGGGCCTTGACGTCCCAGTCTCGCTGATGGCTGGCCACGATCTTCCTCGGATGTTCTTCTAAGGCCTTGATGTAACATTCGACCGTGCCATCCGACTGGGAATGTAACTTGTTAATGCCAAGTCTTTCTAGTGCCTCCTTCATCAGGTTGGACTCAAAATGGGTACCCTGGTCGCTGTGGAGCTCCAACGCCACCCCAAATCGGCAGAGCATTTGCTCCTCGAGGCAGTCTGTGATTGCCTTTCCCTCTATCTTCGGGACAGCATACACGTCCGGCCACTTAGTGATATAGTGCACGACCACCATTAGGCACTTGTTGCCTCGGTCGGATACTAGGAACGGTCAAGCAATGTCAACGGTGATACGTTCGAATGCCGCTCCGACGTTGTACTGTTGAATTCCACCCAATCACTTAATCTGGGGGACGCGACTCGCCGCGCACACGTGACATTAACGGGACCATCTCTCGGAGCCTCAGCCAGTAGTAGCGCTGCTGTATTTCGTCAATCGTTCGGTTCACTCCAAGGTGTGCTCCTGAAGAACCGGCGTGCACTTCCTCCAAGACTTCCGAGGCCTTACTCCTGGGAAGTACCAACTGTTCTCACTGCGTCTTCCCATCTGGTGATTCCCATACTCCGAACAGCACGCCCTCTCAGGTCTTCAGCGAGTCCCATTGGGCGCAGTACGACTTGTAGGTGGTGCTCTTCGCTGCGATGCCCTCCCAAGTTGGTCTCGTCCCTATCTCCACTTCCCACAAAAGTGGCCCCAACTCAGCGTCCGCTAGCTGCTCCCTCCTTAGGCCTGCCCTATCCCAGCCGTCCGCAGGTCCTGCCGTGACTACTCGTACAGCTGCGGCACGCTCCTTCTCTTCCACTCTTGTGCAATAGCCCTACTCTTCTGGTCAGTATATCCGGGAAATAGCGTCAGCATTACCGTGGCTTTTTCCTCTACGATGTTCCAAGGTGAAATCGTACTCCTGCAGCCTCTACCCAACGTACCTTCTGGCCTTCCAGGTTCCTAAAGCTCATTAGCCAGGTAAGGGGCGGAATGGTCAGTCCTCAGGTGGAATGGCTGACCGTGCAGGTACTTGTGAAAGTGCTCCCTAGTCTTGAATACTGCCAGTAGCTCTTGTCGGGTGCCCAGTAATTCCTCTCTGCCTTGGATAGCGTCTTGCTGTAGTAGGCTATCACCGGCTCTTGGCCCTTCTGGATCTGCAATAGAACACCTCAAATGAAATGGTCGCTGGCGTCGTTTCCACAATGAAGCCGCCCCCCGGCTGTGGGAAACCCAAAATTGGAGCACTGCACCGGGTCTTCTGGTGCTGACAAGCACCTTCGGCGTCCTTCGTCCAAAAATAAGCCCGGTGTTCCCCTGTAAGGTGGGTGTGGGGTTTCGCGATGTTAGAGAACCCCTTTATGAAGCGTCGGTAATAACTGCACAGCCCCAGGGAACTGCGCAACTATTTCTTATCCTTTGGGCGAGGCCAATCTCTCACTGCCTGCGTCTTCTCCGTGTTTGTCACCACTGCGGTTGCAGAGACTATGTGGCCCAGGTAGTTGACTTCCTTGCGGAATAGCTGGCACTTCTTTGAATTCAACTTCAATTTGGTCGCCTGCAGTCGCTGTAGCACTTTACTCAGATTACTTAGATGGTCTTCAAAAGTTTTACCGACGATGATGATGTCGTCCAGGAATAGCAGGCAGGCGTCGTAAGTCAGTTCTCTCATCACTGGCTCCATGAGGATTTGGAAGGTAGATGGTGCCCTGCAGAGGCCAAAGAGAATAAATGTGAACTGCCAGAGCCCTTGCAGTCTTGCAGAAAATGCAGTCTTCTCCTTGTCTCTTGGATCTAGAGCTACCTGCCAGTAGCCCGACTTCATATCTAGGGTCGAGAACCACTGTGCACCAGCTAGCGAGTCCCGGGTGTCGTCAATAGGGGTTAGGGGAAACAGCCCTTAAGGGTGACAGCGCTGAACTTCTGAGGTTTACGCAGAAGCGTAGCTCGCCGTTCTTCTTTGTCACCAAGGTTACAGGGGAACACCAAGGGCTGTCATACTCTTCAATCACTCCCCTGGATCTCATGTTCTCCAGCATGTCTCGTACCATCCCTTACTTCACCAGCGGTACGCGTCTAGGTGGTTGCCGAATAGGCCGGGCGTTCCCGGCGTCGATGCGGTGAAGCACTTTGTCCGTGCGGCCGTAGTCACTGTCGCCTGGGCTGAAGACGCGCTGGTATCGCCTCCGCAGTTGCCGAACTGTCTCCAGATGTTCTGCGGAACAGGTGGATGGACGCCCTCTCCAGGAAGCCTTCTAGCCGGGGCTCCAGGTGATGCGTCGGCACCAGCTCCTGTGTTTTGCCGATTGTTGTTACGCTTACCACGGGCTCGCAGGTTCCCAACTCCGTCCCGGCCTAGAGGTCGTGATCGGTGTCCCACTTGCCCCTCCTCTTGGCACGGCAACAATGCCCCGGCTACACATAGTCCGTGTTCAGGCGTCTTCTGGTCCAGGTTCCTGGTTCCTGGTTCCCTGGCCTCCCAGTCGCGCCGTCACCAGCACCTCGTCCCTCGCGGGGACAACCACGTCTTCGTTCAAGATGACCCTGCAAATTCCAAGGCGCTCTTTGGTTTCACGGAGTATGACCTCTTCTCCTTTGAGCCGCAGGAGCTTCCTGTCGACGTCGACCGTCGCCTCGTGGCTCCTGAGGGCATCCAATCCCAGTATCGCCTCCATAGCCACCTTCAAGACGAACACCCACAGACGTACGGCTTTCCTTCCCAAGGTCAGCTCCAGCAGGGTCTCCTTCTCCAAAGGCAAGGTGTCGCCCTATGCCGTGAGAAGCTGGTGTGGTCGGCTGTGTTTCCTTGTCGGCAAACAAGGAACCGACGTTCCCCTCAACACTACGGACCTTACTCGTTTTCCGGCTGCTCTTCCTGGTGTGGGCCGTCTCTCTCCAAGTGTGCGGGCTGTCCACAACTGCAACACAGACCACTATGTCTTCGCCATCATCCCTCGGCTGGTCTTCTGTCTCCGGTGTAGCGGATACTACTTGTTCTTGACGTCAGGATAGCTGTTACCCTGGCCGCATCCGTCCTTAATGCTGCCGTTAGAGCCGCATGGATGGTTGTATAACCGCCGAGCTTTTGGAGCTGACAAATCTCCTTGTCTCGCAGCCCGTAAATTAATGTGTAGGCAGCTTCCCAGCTTCACCTCCTAACAGTTAAAGTTTAACTTTGTCATTCTCACTTATAATGATCCAGCCTTATTTAATGTGAAATCTTAAAATCTAATTTTTTGCGGAATACAATGCATTCTCTAGATAGGTGTACACAAACTGAAAATATTAAATTCAATATAAATGAAATTGCATAATGTATTTTTTGTAGCTTTGCTGGGTATTTTGAGGAATTTCCATATGCTGGAGGAAGGATGAGGATCTCCAGGTCTCCGCCTCAAATATACGAGGTTTGTACAAAAGGTATCGCAAATGTTGTGTTTGCTTGGTCGCGAAAATTCAAAATTGCGATACGTTTTGAACAAACCTCGTATGTGGCAATCATCGGATGCAACCAAGCCAGCAGCCTGATGGAGGGATCGTTCACTTCATAGACCCATGTTGGACATCGTGTTGGACGACAACGTTGCGTGCAGCTTATCTGCAGGACCTCTACTGGACAGTGACTCCGAGAACCCATTAGGTATGCCTGCCAGTGTTCTTTGGATTCTCTTTCTTTGCTAAGGACCATCGTTCAACGGGATCTTAAGGGGCCAAGTTCAAATCTCTTTCATGGTGAGTTAACTGGATAAGGTTTCTTCTAGGGTTTTCCCTTATCCTTAAAGATGAATGTCGTGTAGAATGTTCTACATTTCTGCAAACCAAACTTTCTATTCTACGTAACCTTCAAAGCCACAATATTGATTTAACGTTAAACTGTGATCCAATATTTACAGGCTATCTTCCGTAATATAAATACATCATGCATGAAGGTTATGTGGTATCTTTATGCTTTCTCTATGTGTAGTATCTTTATCATTCTATAACACTGATTACTTCTTAATTGTCTGTTTTGATGGGGTAGTTTGTTAAAATACTCAAGTCTCACGTACTGGATACTTTATCAGACTAGGTGCTGGTATCTGATCATGGTTTTGCCTCAAGTTTCATATTCCTGACTATGAGGGTGCATAACAAATAATGTGAGATTCAAAATTACAATGAATTGGCTATGTGAGTTGTTTGTTTGTTTGTTTGTTTGTTGTTTGTTCATGGAGCAGCACTCTAGGAGATTGAACATGTCATACAGAAGGCAACGCTCACCAAAGCAACATAAAACGTTTTGACTACTATTACCATACATCAAAACATGCCTTTACTTCTAACGTGCTGTTTTAAAAGTGATCTTTTATCTGTCTGTGTCCATGGTGCATGTCGCTAACTACTGCTATAACCTAGGATATTTATCCTTTAAAATCATACAATGTACATTTGTAAAATAACAGGACATGGTGTATTGTGAAGACTAAAATAAGAGTATTCAGACACAGAGATGGGCAGTATAAAGCAACAATAATTTTAACATACGGGATTCAAATAAGGGTGGAAAACTTAAAGAAAGGTTGAACAAAGTTATATACAAATAAAACAATTTGTAACTTAAAATTTCACTTATTTTATTAGAAATTATGATAATTTTCTTATCAATTGTCCGGGATCGCGATTTCATGTAAAACTTATACACATCTTCAGCCAGAAACAAAGCTATCGCCTTGTTACGAACGCTAGATGTTGATATGATATTGTTGGTATTACCAAAATCTGAAAATAAAACAAATTTAAAAACAGAACCGACTGCAAGTATTGCAAAATTCATTACATGATATTACACAAATATAAATATTTGTTAAAAGTCCTCACATAGCTTAAGAAATTGGTGTTAATGCTTCTTTCTTATGGAGATCGATTTCACAAACGGATTGTTTTCGTCATCAGTCTACTCCATTATACATAAAACAACGGAGTTGGCTGATGATATAAACAATCTGGGAAATCAATCTCCATTAGAAAGGAGTATTAACACCAATTTCTTAAGATCAGTGAAGCCTTTGTATAACATATTTATATTCGTGTCATATTTATGTCTTCATTGTAGCAAGGTTCATTTTCTACGTAATCATTACATGTTACTAAAATTAGGCAAGTGAGTCAACCTTGTGTATACTTTTCTCCACTTACAAGTTTTTTATGAAGACTAGTTTCTGGGGACTTCCCCCTATCGTCAGTTCTGTGGTTGACTGATGATGCGTCCGGTGTCTGCATCTGGCTTGGCGTTGTGCTGCCATCTAACGTCCTGCTAAGTTTGATGACATCATCTACCGCGGGAATTTTAAAATTCATCAAGAGGTCCTGTTTTGTCGTAATAAATATGTTTTCCCAAGTCTGTAGTTACATAGGTTTCTTTGCCTGTTTCTTTTCTTGTTTTATGTTGTGATTCTCAGACCAAAAGTGCTGTGCTACCGCCCAGAAACTATTCTTCATAAGCAACTTGTAAGTGGAGAAAAGTATATACAAGGTTGTCTCACTTGCCTAATTTTAGTAACAATGGCTCTCCACTTTCAGAAATACTTCTTTTTATTCTATATCATTACATGTTGTTTGTTTTTTAAAATAAATATATTTTCCCAAACCATTAAACCTACTGGACCATTTTATTGTTTTAATAATTTAACTCCTGGATTTATTTCATAGTTAAATGACAAAAAATGTTCTGCTACAGCCGATATATCAGTTTGTTTATACTTAATGTTATGAAAATATTCTTTCATTCTGGTATATAAATTACATTTTGTATTTCCAATATAAACCTGATCACATTCGAAACAGTTAAGCTGATAACTGCCAGATTTTTATGACTATGAATTTTATGTTTTTTCAGAAAAATGCAATACATTTATAATACTATACTTATTTTGAGGAACTAAAGTTATACCAAACTCTTTAAAAAATTTTCTTAAAATGTTGATTAACCCAAGGATGGTAAGTAACTTTTTTAAAATTATAATCGTCTTTTATTTTTCTAAGGGTAGAAATATCATTACCAGTTTTTGGATATTTGCATTTTCAGTTTTTTTTATAAAGTCACTATTAAAACCATTCCTAATTATTATTAATTAATAATTAATTAATAATTTATAATTTTTCTGGCATTTATCAGTTTAATTGTTTCGATTGTGAAGTTTATAATGGAAAGGAAAGACGTATTTTGGAAACCAGAAGGAAAGAACATTTTCATAACATTAAGTATAAACAGACTAATAAATTGGCCATAGCAGGTCATTTTTGGTTATTTAACTATGTAATAAATCCTGAAGTTAAATTATTAAAACAATTAAATGGTCCAATATATTTTATGTTTTGGGAAAAGATATTTTTTAAAAAAAACATAGTGTGATGAAATTTGAAATACTGGCAGCCGATTCTGTTTTTAAATTTGTTTTATTTTCATATTTTGGTAGTGCTAACAAGAACATATTAACATGCAGCGTTCATAATGATGGCGGCAGCTTTGTTTCCGGCTGAGAATGTTTATAAGTTTTACTTGAAATCGTGATCCCGTGCAATTTATAAGAAATTATCTTTTCTTATGAGATAAGTGAGGTTTCACGTTACAAATTGTTATATTTGTATATATTTGTTTGCTTCACTGTTATTAACTTCATAATTTACATATTCAATAAAGCTCTTTACATATATATATATATATCAATGTGGTTTCTTAATTAGATTAATACTTCAATATTTGTGAATTAAGTTAAATAAAGATATTTATTACACAGAAAATGAAGCTATTTAAAGTGGAGTAACAAACACTACACAAATAAAAATATTTAGTAAATATTCTCCACTTAACATAAGAAGCCGATGACAATACTTCATTTATATTTTTGTGAGATTAATTTTAATGGAGACTTGGCCACATCTTCAGTCTACAAGGAATTGTGTTGACTGAAGATGTGGCCAACTGTCCATGACATTAATCTCACGAAAACATAACTGAAATATTGCCATTGCCTTCTTATGTTAAGTGGAGAATATTTACTTAATATTTTTATTTGTGGAAACATATTTATGTTATACATTAATGAGGCTTCCTGAATAAAAGAATACTTCCACATTACTGACTGCCCCAAATACTCTTCTCTGCTATAAAAAGCGATCAAACAAATAGTCTTTTAATTTAGCTGTAAATACTCTTAGAATTTCAATTAACTTTTTGGAGTTTGATAATTTGTTATAAAGTGTACATTGATATGTACTGCACATTTTTGAAAAGTTATTGTACTAGTTCTCTTTATATGGAGGTTACAGTTTAGCCTTGTGTTATAATCATCTATTACTGAGTTGGTGAGAGTGAAGTATTTGTGTGTGTGTGTGTGTTTTTTTGTTGTAATTTATGTCCTCCAACGTTTTTGTGTTAGATTTCATTTTTCTAAACATCAGGAATATGTATATATATATAAAAGTAGTGAAAGAATTTTAAGCTCTTATAATGCAGGTAAGCAACATCAAAATTGCACAGTGTGAACATTTTATAAACAAGGTAGTCAACAAATCTGAAATTACCTGAGAGTCAGAAACCTAAAGAAACTGGAAATCATGAAAGCAAGATTCCTCAAAACGACGCTATCAGTCTCAAAATTCTAGAGAAACAGTTGCGCCTTCATCCTGGCCAAAGAACGTTTTTTCATGGACAACATAAAAGACAGCTTTGATCTCCCAGGAACTCAGGCATACACAACCTTCACAGAAGAACGATTCAGCTAAGCAACACAGATCCTGATGGAGGTCATGGAAATGGAGGCAGTGACAATAGACACCTGGGGATGGCCAGACATCCGTTTATGACACCTGTACACACGTTTTCTGCTACATGTTTTCCACATATATCTGCACTGATGGTAACTTCCACTATCTCAGGGACAACTGCATCTGCAAGCTAAGTAATGATTTGCGCTCCATGCATCACTTACTGAAATGCAAAGGCTGAAGTCAGTCACTAAGTGCCCAAGCTAAGGATTGCTGAACTTACAATCCCATGTAACACATCTTTCTTTTCCTTTTAAATGTATGCATTGTAATTACTACTTATACCAAGCATAATTCTTTTATTAATGACATGCATTAAACTTATTTGTTGTTCTCTAATTTATTAGTTCTACCAGCTTTTTCTGTTTTTGCAGTTGTTTTTGCTATAGCAGTAGATAGTTTTGAGTTCTATCAATGCTGCTTTTGCTAAAAGAACCAATGCTGAATGGATTTAAGGGAGGCAGGATACACATTTTATGGAATTTTTTAGTTTCATGTTTTTCAGCTTGCCGCTAGAGAGAGGAGCTCTAGTGACCATTTCATGTATGCATTGTAATTACTACTTATACCAAGCATAATTTTTTATTAATGACATGCATTAAACTTATTTGTTGTTCTCTAATTTTTTAGTTCTACCAGCTTTTTCTGTTCTTTGCAGTTGCTTTTGCTATAGCAGTAGATAGTTTTGAGTTCTATCAATGCTGCTTTTGCTAAAAGAACCAATGCTGAATGGATTTAAGGGAGGCAGGATACACATTTTATGGAATTTTTTAGTTTCATGTTTTTCAGCTTGCCGCTAGAGAGAGGAGCTCTAGTGACCATTTCATGTCACGATTGCCTTGAATAATTTCAACAGTGCTCTAATATTGATACTGTCTGTCAAATAACTTTTGCTGGAACAAGAATGAGTAATGTTAAAAATAGAGGCATTAGTGTCAGTGAAGTATTCTTCATTTGTTTGAGTATTGAAGTAGTCACTATGTTTACATTCTCCTTTACTTATAAATGATAGAAGGAATTTCAATTGTACTCTGAGAATTAGAAATGTAGGTGAGTGGAAGTAAGTGTGACTAAAAGCAAAAAGAATGAAACAATTAGATTTTACCAAATTTCCTTTCCTGTTGCGAGCCCCTGGGAAAGTTTGATGTTATCTGTGAACATTCACATTATAATAGATGCCATTCTCACTTATAATGAACCAGTTTTATTTAATGTGTCATTTCAAAATCAAATTTTTTGCGGAATACAATGCATTCTCTAGATAGGCATATAGAAACTGAAAATATTAACTTCAATATAAGTGGAAGTGCATTATGTATTTTTTGTACATATATTCAATTTTTGCAGGTTACTGGATGAGAAGCACATTAGGGATCCCAGCGTACATTCTGGACACCAACGTGAATTTGCTACGAGAAACATCGACATCCCGAGTTCAAATCTCGGTGATGAGTTACCCGGATAAGGTTTTTTCCGGGGTTTTCCCTTATCCTGAGAGACGAATGTCGGGTAACTCTAAGCCCCATGGTCCCCGGATTCATTTGGGCATCATTTCACTCATTTCATTCATCGTCCGATATGAGGACGTAAATTAAAAATTAAATAAATATATAAATAAAATTGTTCTGCTTAATTTTGCTATGTTTTTCCTCCCTCTTTCGATGCGGACATTGATTTGCTACCTGGAGGGAGGTGTGACGGGCTGAAATAACGGGGACCTGACGTTAATGGTTTTTGTTTGTTAGCCCTTGATACATTCCCATCATAAGGATGTGCGTCAGGCGATGGAAATTATGCCTCTTCAAAAACTTATTTTAGTTGTATTAGTTTTCTCTCTAAATCCACTGAGTCAATCCTCACGGATAGAAAAGATCTTGTTTACTGTTTTACGGGAATGTACCAAGGTCACCGCACCTCCAGTTTGGAAAATTCCAACCTGAGGGACTCGATGGCTTTCTGTATTGTGGGGAAACAACGGGTGACACACTTAGCTGACGTAATTCAGGGAAGTTACTGAATATGGGGTCCATATATTACTACAGGATACAGAGCAATAAAGGAATCTAGAAGTGGTATAACTGACTCTGTAATAGTCGGGTCTCTGAACAGCTACGATCACCACCCAAAAGGTAAGACTGGCTGAAAGCCCTTTTTGGTACTATGTAATCAACTTATATCCAATAAGTATAGAGAACTGCGCAACTGGTTAAATGGGTGTTTGAATAATAATCCAGACATCGTCAATCCAAGATTACCAGGTTGTATTATTGTCACCCGAACGTCGGAACTCCCTATAGAACCGACCGGCAGCTGCAGCAGCAGCAGCAGCAGGAGACGGAGGCGCTCGTACACGCCCACTCATTTGTCTTATAGCGGTAGCGAGGGGTGGCTGGAAAAACATCACTGTGCCGTCTCTTTCCGCTCCCCCTGAGTTCTCGAACTTATGGGATATTTCATCTAATCCGGAACCTTCTAGATTGGCCAGTTGGTCCTACATAAGCAACGCGTCGGGCTGGAGGAAAGTCAGTGTTTGGCGCACAGCGTAGGAGCGCCGTGCTAGTGAACGGATGAGAAGACTGTGTACGTGCATCGGAAGAGTGTACGTAACTGTGAGCGTGCAGTGGAACTGTAACGGACGACCTGGTGAATTGTAAGTGTGTCCATTACGTAATTCTGTGTAGTCGGCAAGTGTGCAACTGTAATTATGTGGAAATAAGGAACATTTTTGAATGGTGCAACCGGACTTTTAATTTCACGAACCCACAAAGTCAGATTAGTGTCAGGAAGCGGGATCACAACGTCACCGTACATTACAGCCATTGACGCGGCATTGGAAAAGATTTTGGAGAAGATGATGGAAATGAAGGCCGAACTGACCTCGGAAATGAAAGCGGCAAATAATAGCCTGGCCGCGGAACTGGCAGAAATGAATACGGCGAATGACAAACTCGCTGCAAAAACAGAAGCGGCAAACAACAACTTAGCCACGACAATGACCGCAAAGATAGCCGAACTGACCACGGAAATGAAGGTGGCCAACGAGGCTCTCACCACAAAATTTGAAGAACGGTTGGCCGGCGTGAGGGATGACGCGACGAAGCTGGGCAAGCGGATAAGCCAAGTGGACGATCGCGTCGTGGACCTGGCGAACCGCTTCAATGACCTAGAGGAAAAGGCCGACAGTAACGCCAAGTCCCTGAACGCCATGGTGGAGGACGTCGTCGGCAGGAGGTTGAAGGATTTGAAGGATGACGCGCCGGGACGAGACACAACATCGGTGGGCGCCAAACCTCTGAAATATGACGGCGCGTCAACTTTTCAGCTCTTCCGCCGCCAACTCGACGCGGTGGTCAAGCACAACAAATGGTCAACGGAGGAGGAGGCCACACAGTTAATAGCCAGCCTACAAGGACGGGCCACGGAAATCCTAAACGCGGTGCAGACAACAGCGGCTCCCAAGCACATCTGGGAGGCCCTGGAGAATCATTTTGGGAACCACCGCTTAGCCGTAGCGTACCGCAGCCAGCTGAAGGAAAGGTCTCAGAAGCCAGGAAAGACGCTGCAGCAGTTCGCCCTAGCAGTTGAACAACTGGCTAGCAAGACCCTAGTCGACCTCCCACCAGAGTTCCTATCCATGGAAGCTGCCTACACATTCGTGGACGGGGCACGAGACACGGAGATTCGTTACCGCCTAATGCTCAGCGATTATAGAACCATCCACAAGGCGCTGACGGCAGCATTAAGGATGTAGGCGGCCCAGGTAACAGCTATCACGATGTCGTGAACGAGGAGTGTCCGCTACACCGGAGACAGAAGACCAACCGAGGGACGTCGTTGAATACCTAGTGGCCTTTGTTGGGGGTGTGGACAGCCCGGACACCTGCAGAGAGACTGCCCACACCAGGAACAGCAGCCGGAAGAACGGGTAAGGCCGGCGTAGCGAGGAGCTCATCGACGGCGGCCACACCACCTCCTCGAGTGACACTGCGCGCCGTCAGCCGGCGGATGGATGACAGCCTCATCGCGTACAGCTGGGTAAGAGGAAAGGGATACCGCGAGTTGGCGGGCCCCGGGGCTGCCGTGTACATCATCAGACCTGACGTGGCGAAGGGTTTGCCGATAATAAGCCGAGCCGAACATACCAGCTTCTCACGGCATCGGATGACACCTTGACTATGGAGAAGGAGGCTCTGACGGAGATGACCATGGGAAAGAGCACCGTGCTTCTGTGGGTGTTCTTCGCGAAAGTAGCTGAGGAGGTTATACTGGGATTGGATGCCCTCAGGAACCATGAGGCGACGGTCGACGTCGGGAAGAAGTTCCTGCGGCTCAACGGAAAAGAAGTTCTACTCCGTCAACCAGAAGAGCGGCTTGGAATTTGCAGGGTCCTCTTGAAAGAAGACGTGCTTGTCCCCGCGAGGAACGAGGTGTTGGTGACGGCGCGACTAGAAGGCCAGAGAACCAGGAACATGATGCTGGACCAGAAGACGCCTGTGCAAGGACTATGTGTAGCCAGGGCATTGCTGTCGTGCCGAGAGGAGGAGCCAGTGAGAACGCTAAATCCAACGGACGCCGATCACGACGTCCAGCCCGGGACGGATTTGGGCACTTGCGTGTCCGTGGTAAGCGTGACAACAATCGAGAAGACCCAGGAGCCCGTGCCGACGCAACGCCTGGGGCCCCAGCTAGAAGGCCTAGTGGAGAGGGCGGCCGACCACCTGACCGCAGAAGAGCTGGAGAAAGTTAGACAACTGCTGAGACGATACCAGCGCGTCTTCAGCCAAGGTGATAGTGACTACGGCCGCACGGACAAAGTGCTTTATCGCATCGACACCGGAGACGCCCGGCCTATTCGCCAACCACATAGACGCGTTCCGCTGGCGAAGCAAGGGGCGGTACGAGACATGCTGGAGTACAGGAGATCCAGGGGAGTGATTGAAGAGTCGGAAAGCCCTTGGTGTTCCCCTGTAGTCTTGGTGACGTAGAAGAACGGTGAGCTGCGCTTCTGCGTAGCCTAAAGAAAGTTGAACGCGATCACCCGGAAGTACTGTTTTATGTTACCCAGGGTTGACGACATCCTGGACTGGCTAGCTGGTGCACAATGGTTCTCGACCATGGACCTGAAGTCGGGCTACTGGCAGGTAGCTCTAGATCCAAGAGACAAGGAGACGACCGCATTCTCGACAGGCCAAGGGCTTTGGCAGTTCACGGTTATGCCCTTTGGCCTCTGCAACGCACCACCTATCTTCCAACGCTTCATGAAGTCAGCGATGAGAGGGCTGACTTACGACGCCTGTCTGCTATACCTGGACGACATCATTATCGTCGGTAAGACTTTTGAAGACCATCTCGAGAAACTGAGTAAGATGTTACAGAGATTGCAGCCGACTAACTTGAAGCTGAACGCGAAGAAATGCCAGCTCTTCCGCAAGGAAGTGAACTACTTGGGCCACATACTCTCAGCAAACGAAGTGGCCACAGACCCGGGGAAGGCTCAGGCTGTGAGAGTTTGGCCTCGCCCAAAGGATAAGACAGAGTTGCGTAGTTTCCTGGGGCTATGCAGTTACTACCGACGCTTCATAAAGGGGTTCTCTAACATCGCCAAACCACTCACCCGCCTCACAGAGGAACACCGGCCTTATGTGTGTACGGAGGACGCCGAAGACGCTTTCCAGCAACTGAAGGAGGTCCTGTGCAGTGCTGCAATTTTGGATTTCCCACACCCAAATGGCGCCTTCATTGTGGACACCGATGCCGGCAACCATTGCATTGGAGGCGTCCTATCACAGTTCCAGGACGGCAATGAGCGGGTGATAGCCTACTACAGCAAGACGCTATCCAAGGCAGAGAAGAACTACTGTGTCACCCGGCGAGAATTATTGGCGGCAGTAAAGACCTTGGAGCACTTCCACAAGTACCTGTACGGTCAGCAATTCCACCTGATGACTGACCATTCCGTCCTCAACTGGCTATTGAGCTTTAAGAACCTGGAAGGCCAGACAGCACGTTGGGTTCAGAGGCTGCAGGAGTACGACTTCACCTCGGAACATCGCAGAGGGAAGAGCCACGGCAACGCAGACGCTATGTCCCGAAGACCCTGTCCAGAAGAGTGCGGCCGGTGCACAAGAGTGGAGGAGAAGGAGCGTGCCGCAGAAGTTCGAGTTGTCACGGCAGTGCCTGCGGATAGCTGGGATAGCGCAGGCCTGAGGAGGGAGCAGCTGGCGGACGCAGACTTGGGGCCACTCTTGAGGGAAATGGAGGCATGGATGAGACCACTCTGGGAGGACATTGCTCCGAGGAGCGCCACCTACAAATTTTACTGGGCCCAATGAGACTCGTTGAAGACGAGAGAGGGCGTGCTGTTCCGGGAACGGGAATCACCCGATGGGAAGACGCAGAGAGAACGGTTGGTACTTTCCCGGAGTAAGGTCCCGGAAATCTTGGAGGAAGTGCACGCCGGTATTTCAGGAGGACACCTGGGAGCGAACCAAACGATTGACAAACTACGGCAGCGCTACCACTGGCTGAGAGTCCGAGCAGATGCTGAGAGATGGTGCCGTCAGTGTCACGTGTGCGCGGCGAGTCGCGTCCCCCAGGCTAGGAGACGAGGTCGCATGCAGCAGTACAACGTCAGAGCACCCTTCGAACGGATCGCCGTCGACATAGCTGCACCATTTCTGATGTCCGCCCGAGGCAACAAGTACCTGTTGGTGGTCGTGGACTACTTCACCAAGTGGCCGGAGGTGTATACCATCCCGAACCAAGAGGCAAGGACAATCACAGACTGCCTCGTGGAGCAAGTGTTCTGTCGATTTGGGGTGCCGTTGGATCTGCACAGTGACCAGGACACCAATTTTTAGTCCAACCTGAGGAAGGAGGCCCTACAGAGGCTTAGGGTGAACAAGACCCGCACGACGCCTCTACATCCACAGTCAGATGGCATGGTCGAAAGATACATCAATACCTTAGAGGAACACCTGAGGAAGGTCGTGGCCAGCCATCAACGAGACTGGGACGTCAAGGTGCCTCTGTTCTTGCTGGCCTACCGCTCGTCTACAAAAGACACAACTTGCATGACGCCAGTCAGCTTAATGTTCGGCCGAGAGTTACGCCTACCTTGTGACCTGGCTTTTGGAAGCCCTCCGGAAGCGAAACAGCGGCCGGCAGGGGCTGCAGGAGACGGAGGCGTTCGCCCACGCCCACTCATTTGTCTTGTAGCGGTAGCGAGGGGTTGCTGTAAAAACATCACTGTGGCGTCTCTTTCGCTCCCCCTGAATTCTCGAACTTACGGGATATTTCATCTAATCCGGAACCCTCTAGATTGGCCAGTTGGTCCTATATAAGCAACGCGTCTGGCTGGAGGAAAGTTAGTGTTTGGCGAACAGCGTAGGAGCACCGTGCTAGTGAATGGACGAGAAGACTGTGTACGTGCATTGGAAGAGTGTACGTAACTGTGAGCCTGCAGTGGAACTGTAACGGACGAACTGGTGAATTGTAAGTGTGTGCACTACGTAATTCTGTGTAGTCGGCAAGTGTGCAACTGTAATTCGGTGGAAATAAAGAACACTTTTGAGTGGTGCAATCGGACCTTTTATTTCAGGAAACCACAACGTCACATTATGTAACAAATAAACAATATAGGAGGATGTATAATAGGTGGTTTAATAGGTTAGAAATTCGATACTGTTTTACCATATGCATTTTAAATATTAGTTACAAGCAGAATGAAATTTTATTCAGTTTGATTCAATAGTCCTTTAAATCAAATACGGTGCATGATACCTGAAATATGTCAGAAGTAATTATTTTAAGTAAATGAAAATATCAAAGCATAGTCGCAATAATACATTTATCAAATATAAACAAGGAAGTTATTTATACATAAGGGTATGTATTAAACTTCAAATATTCATCTACAGTGCAGAAAGTGTTCCTAGAAAAAGAAGCTTTTTATGGGATTTAAATTCCTTTGGATTCTCAAAATGTTTTACAATATTAACAAGTGGAAAATTGTATAGAAAAATAAACCTACTATGTAAATGGTAGGATCACTATCGCAAGAAATATTTAAACCCAGCTTTCCAAAACTTAATATTGAGAACGTCAAGAAAAACATCAATTAATCGCTCCTTAGTACACAATTATAACACTAGATGTAAATTTGACTGAGATACACCTTATCACCGACTAAACAAAAGTGTAATACTCATTATTAGCACCACTAATGCTGTTTAATAAACTTCCTCAAGTGTAAGAGAACTTACCTTCTACCAGTATTAGTTTCCTAGCAAGAAAGTTTAAACAAACAGCATCTTATTCTATAGAAGAATATATCCACTATAATATTAACATCTCAGAATTTATATAATTACACCATATATAGTACAATTCTATATTTAATTAATGATAATAATAATAATAATAATAATAATAATAATAATAATAATAATAATAATAATAATAATAATAATAATAATAATAATAATAATAATAATAATAATAATAATAATAATAATAATAATAATAATAATAATAATAATAATAATAATAATAATAATAATAATAATAATAATAATAATAATAATAATAATAATAATAATAATAATAATAATAATAATAATAATAATAATAATAATAATAATAATAATAATAATAATAATAATAATAATAATAATAATAATAATAATAATAATAATAATAATAATAATAATAATAATAATAATAATAATAATAATAATAATAATAATAATAATAATAATAATAATAATAATAATAATAATAATAATAATAATAATAATAATAATAATAATAATAATAATAATAATAATAATAATAATAATAATAATAATAATAATAATAATAATAATAATAATAATAATAATAATAATAATAATAATAATAATAATAATAATAATAATAATAATAATAATAATAATAATAATAATAATAATAATAATAATAATAATAATAATAATAATAATAATAATAATAATAATAATAATAATAATAATAATAATAATAATAATAATAATAATAATAATAATAATAATAATAATAATACCAGGTGAGTCAGCTACCCCTACTTATTCTGATCTATGCAACCCGCAGTTGCAATGTGAAAAGATTTGCCTCTTTAGCCACAAGCAGTTTTTGCAGTCCTGCCCTTCTATTCGGTAATATGTGACCCAGCATTCATACTGACAGCCCTGTGTGAGGACAGGAAGCTTCGAAAAGCGTAAATAAACGATAATTTTTCATGCACATAGTACTAGCAAGGCGATAAACGACATAGGGTTGAGATGGTTAGCTGTGAGCATCTGGTGCTGCAAGAGCTAGGTTTGAAACGACGCCATATTATCTTGGTTTTGTCCATTCTCCTAGTCTTTATTGTCTATATTTTAATTACTAAAATACATAAACAAAACAAGCAACAAACAAAATGGTAACATTGTTTATTGTTGCTATTGGATCTATTGAGAGCCAAAGACACAAGAATAACCATCCGATAATTAGGGATTATTCTTAGCTTTGTGGCCATTTATAATCTCTACCGCATCTGGTGTTGTAAACCATATTACGTAGTTAGCTTTCATTTTTAGGAACATTAATGGTTCATGGTTAAATCGCATTTTTCATTTCTACTGACAAAGGAGTTGTGAAAGTGTTAAGTTCCCCGTTAAACAGAGAAATAAGTTGTCAAAGTGTGGATTTCATCAACGCAGTAAATGACGATCCACGAGAGTATTTGAGAGCTTTGAATTTGCGTTTATGAATCGGACGATGAATGAAATTATGGTCAAATGAGTCCAGGATACATAGAGCTCGGCGATAACATATATTCATCTTTCAGAATAAGGGAAACCTCCAATGTTAAGTCATATCAGACGAACAATGAAATTATGTTCAAATGAGTACAAGGTACATAGTGCTCAGATTTACCAGACATTCATCTTTCAGAATAAGGGAAAACCTCCAATGTTATGTCATATTGGACGATGAATGAAATTATGTTCAAATGAGTATAGAGTACATAGAGCTCAGCGATAACATATATTCATCTTTCAGAAAAAGGGAAACCTCCTACGTTAAGTCATATAGGACGATGAATGAAATTATGTTCAAATGAGTACAGGGTACATAGAGCTCAGAGTTACCAGATATTCATCTTTCAGAATAAGGGAAACTTCCAACGTTAAGTCATATCGGACGAACAATGAAATTATGTTCAAATGAGTACAAGGTACATAGAGCTCAGAGTTACCAGACATTCATCTTTCAGAATAAGGGAAAACCTTTAATGTTAAGTCATATTGGACGATGAATGAAATTATGGTTAAATGAGCACAAGGTATATAGAGCTCAGAGTTACCAAACATTCATCTTTTAGATTAAGGAAAAACCTCCAACGTTGTCATATCGGACGAAGAATGAAATTACTGTCAAATGAGTACAAGGAACATAGAGCTCAGAGTTACCAGACATTCATCTTTCAGGATAATGGAAACCAAAGTTAAGTTTTTTCGGACGATAAATGAAATGATGTTCAAATGAGTGCAGGGTTCATAGAGCTCAGAGTTACCAGACATTCATCTTTCCGAATAAGGGAAACCTTAGAGAGAGCTTAGAGTTACCAGAAATTCATTTTTCAGGACAAGGGAAACCAACGTTGTTATATCGGACGATGAATGAAATCACGCTCAAGTGAGTGCAGGTTACGTAGAGCTTATATTTAACAGAGATTCATCCTTTATGACAAGTGTAAACCTCCAACGTTAAGTCATATCGGAGGATGGATGAAATGATGTTGAAATGAATACGGAGTACATAGAGCTAAGAGTTACCAGACATTCATCTTTCAGGATAAGGGAAAATACCTAAATAAACCCTATCCAGGTTATTTACCTTGTCCGAGATTTGATCTCGGTAGCTCTTGAACGCGAGGAAGACACGCTAGCATCTAAGCCACCGAGGCGGGCAAAAGGTGCGAGTTGCTGCTATATTGTACATGGTTAAAAGTCCTCCGGTACACTGACAGTGTGTCCTATAACCTATAACTAGTATGATTCGGAGCGGTTGGCCTTAACACCTCCCCCAATCCGGAGGACGCCTCTGTCATTTAGCGCCGAAATTCCGGATGTCATTTTAAACCCTCAAACTGCCAATAAAGATGAAAGGTGAAAATAAATGAGCAGGAGATGGAAAGGAAATTCGGGTATGTAACCATTTTTACCAGCATTCGCTTAGCGGCGCAGGGGAACTTCCGAAAAGAAGCCATGGATCAAAAATCTTAGCCAAAAGAAGCAGAAACTTACATATTACGCTCATACGAACATGGTCGAAAGGGTTTGCCACCTCAACATGTAAGTAAAAGCTAGCCATTTTCGTTGTTCATCTGTTGATAGTTACTCACCAAAGTTTCAGCCATTTTGGACGCTCAGTTGTTACGTCACAGTCGTTTGACTGAGTTTATGTGACTGTTTTTTGAAAATGGACAAAATGGAGTGTCGAGTTGTCATTAAATATTTTTTTTGAAACGCAATACGCCTACACAAATCAAAGATGAGTTGGATTCTGAGTATGGGAAGGCCGCGCCTTTGCTCAGTGGTTACACCACTTGGCTCTCACAAAGGCGGCCCGTGTTCGATCCCGGGCGACCGCAAAATGAGATCGTGGGGGACAACATGGCGCTGAGGCGGGTTTTCTCCAGGAACTCCGGTTTCCCCCGCCATCTCATTCCTCCCATGCTTCATCTTCATATCATGTATCATCAGTGTCATCGCCTGCGGTGCCGTATGTAGTACAAGCGGGAGATAAACACTACAAATTTGTGTATGGGGACTCTGCACCATTATATACCTCAGTGAAATTTGCGTCAGATGAATTTAAATGTGGTCGTAAGAGCTTGGGAGCGTATGAACATCCGGGACGTCCAAAACTGCAACTACCAACGAAAACATCACCAAAGTTCACCAAATGGTGCTATACGACCGCCCAATTAAAGTGAGAGAGATAGCAGAGGCTATGTCACAAATTAAATCAACATTTAGACATGAGAAAGCTGCCCAAGCGTTGGGTGCCGTGTTTGTTCACGTTAGACCAAAGCTGTGTTTGAATGAACATTTACAGCGCTCTGTTGGTGCAGTGTAGGTGCAATAAATCCTAGGTTTGGCGCCAATTAATTACTGTAGAAGATACTAGGATACACCATTATACTACTGAAACAATAATACAGTCCAAAAAGTGGACTGCAAAGGGAAAACCAGCTCCAAAAAAAGCAAATACTGTTTTTTCGGCTGGGAAAGTGATTGCGACTGTTTTGGGGACAGTCATTGATTTATTTTAATAGATTATTTTCAAAAAGAAAAAACTATTATAGGAGCATATTACGCATTGTTACATGAAAAGATGAAGGCAGAACTTGCGGAACAACGGCCACATTTACAAAGAAAATCCTGTTTCACCAAAAGAGTGCAGTCCCACACCTAAGCGGTTGCAATGGCGAAAATCCGCGAATTACGGTTTGAACTGCTTGAGCATCCCCCTTACTCAGCAGATTTAGCCCCAAGCGACTTCCTTTTGTTCCCTCATCTGAAAATTGGGCACGGAGGATACAGATTTTCGTCAAAGGAACAGGCAGTCGACTTCGTGAACAATTGTTTTGTAGAGAAAAACGCCGAGTACTACTTAGACGGGTTACAGAGATGGCAGCATCGCTGGGAGAAGTGTGTAGAGTTACAAGGAGACTATGTTGAGAAACGCCGAGTACTATTTGTACGGGTTAAACAGATAGGAGCATCGCTGGAAGAAGTGTGTAGAGTTACAAGGAGACTATGTTGAAAAACGCCGAGTACTATTTGGACGGGTTACAGAGATGGGAGCATCGCTGGAAGAAGCGTGTAGAGTTACAAGGAGACTATGTTGAAAAACGCGGAGTACTATTTGGATAGTTTACAGAGATGGGAGCATCGCTGGGACAAGTATGTAGAATTAAAAGGAGACTATATTGAAAAATTCTGAGTACTATTTGGGCGGGTTTTAGTGATCGGAGGATCGCTGGGGGAAGTATGTAGAGTTACAAGGAGACTATGTTGAAAAACGCTGAGTATTATTTGGACGGGTTACAGAGATGAGAGCATCGCTGGGAGAAGACTTTAGAGTTACAAGGAGACTATGTTGAAAAAACGAGTAACGTAATAAGGAGACTATGTTGAAAAACGCCGAGTACTATTTGGACGGGTTACAGAGATGGCAGCATCGCTGGGAGAAGTGTGTAGAGTTACAAGGAGACTATGCTGAAAAACGCCGAGTACTATGTGTACGGGTTACACAGATAGGAGCATCGCTGGAAGAAGTGTGTAGAGTTACAAGGAGACTGTGTTGAAAAACGCCGAGTACTATTTGTACGGGTTACAGAGATGGGAGCGTCGCTGGAAGAAGTGTGTAGAATTACAAGGAGACTATGTTGAAAAACGTCGCGTACTATTTGTACGGGTTACACAGATAGGAGCATCGCTGTAGGAAGTGTGTAGAGTTACAAGGGGACTATGTTGAAAAACGCCGAATACTATTTGGACGGGTTACAGAGATGGCAGCATCGCTGGGAGAAATGTGTAGATTTACAAGGAAACTATGCTGAAAAACGCCGAGTACTATTTGGGTGGCTTACAGAGATGGGAGCATCGCTGGGACAAGTATTTAGAATTAAAAGGAGACTATATTTAAGAATTCCGAGTACTATTTGGGCGGGTTTAGTGATCGGAGGATCGCTGGGGGAAGTACGTAGATTTACAAGGAGACTATGTTGAAAAACGCTGAGTATTATTTATACGAGTTACAGAGATGGGAACATCGCTGGGAGAAGTGAGAAGAGTTAAAAGGAGACCATGTTGGAAAACGCCGAGTACTATTCGGACGGGTTACAGAAATGGGAGCATCGCTGGGAGAAGTGTGTAGAGTTACAAGGAGACTATGTTGAAAAAACGACGAGTACTATTTGAACGGGTTACAGAGATGGGAGCATCGCTGGGAGAAGACTTTAGAGTTACAAGGAGACTATGTTGAAAAACGATGAGTACTATTTGGACGGGTTCCAGAGATCGGAACATCGCTGGGAGAAGTGTGTAGAGTTACAAGGATACTATGTTGAAAATCGCCGAGTACTATTTGGACAGGTTACAGAGATGGCTGCATCGCTGGGAGATGTGTGTAAAGTTACAAGGAGACTATCTTGAAAATCGCCGAGTACTATTTGGACAGGTTACAGAGATGGGAGCATCCCTGAGAGATGTGTGTAAAGTTACAAAGAGACTATGTTGAAAATCACAGAGTCCTATTTGGTCGGGTTACACAGATGTGTGCATCGCTGTGAGAAGTGAGTGACGTTATAAGGAGACTATGTTGAAAAACTTCGAGTACTATTTGGATGGGTTACAGAGATGGGAGCATCGCTGGGAGAAGTGTGTAGAGTTACAAGGAGGCTACGTTGAAAAACGCCGAGTAATATTTGGACGGATTACAGAGATGGGTGTATCGCTAAAGGAAGTGTGTAGAGTTAAAAGGAGACTGCTGAAAAACGCCGAGTCCTACTTGAACGAGTTTCAGAGATCGGATCATCGCTGGGAGAAGTGTGGAGTTACAAGGAGACTATATTGAAGATCACCCAGTACTATTTGGACGGCTTACAGAAACCGGAGCATCGCTCGGGGAAGTGTGTAGAGTTACAAGGAGACTATGTTGAAAAACGCTGACTACTTTTGGGACGGGTTACAGAGATTGGAACATCGCTGCTAGGAGTGTCTAGCGTTACAAGGAGACCATGTTCGAAAACGCCGAGTACTATTTGGATGGGTTACACAGATGGGAGTATCTCTGGGAGAAGTGTGTAGAGTTACAAGTGGACTATGGTGAAAAACGCCGAGTATTATTTAGACCGGTTACAGAGATAAGAGCATCGCTGGGAGAACAGTGTAGAGTTACCAGGAGACTACGCTAAAAGACGCCGAGTACTATTTGGACGGATTACAGAGATCGGAGCATCGCTGGGAGAAGTGTGTGTAGTTACAAGGAGACTATGTTGAAAAACGCTGAGTACTATTTGGACGGGTTTCAGAGATCGGAGCATCGCTGGGAGAAGTGCGTAAAGTTACAAGGAGACTATGTTGAATACCTTCGAGTACTATTTGGACAAGTTACAGAGATGCGAGCATCCAAGAGCGAAGTGTGTAAAGCTACAAGGAGACTATGTTGAAAATCGCAGAGTACTATTTGTACGGGTTCCAGAGATGGGACTGTCGCCGAGAGAAATATGTAAAGTTACAAGGAGACTATGCTGAAAAACGCCGAGTACTACTTGGACGGGTTACAGAGATGGGAGCATCGCTGGGAGAAGTGTGTAAAGTTACAAGGAGACTATGTTGAATATCGCCGAATTCTACTTGTTCAGGTTCCAGAGATGAGAGCATCGCCGGCAGATGTGTGTAAAGCTACAAGGAGCCTATGTTGAGTATTGCAGAGTACTATTAGGACAGGTTACAGAGATCGGAGCATCGCTGGGGAAGTGTGTAAGGTTACAGGGAGACTATGCTGAAAAACTCCGAGTACCATTTGTACGGGTTACAGAGTTGGGAGCATCACTGTGCGAAGTGTGTAAAGTTACAAGGAGACTATGATGAAAATCGCAGAGTCCTATATTTACGGGTTTCAGAGATGGAAACATCGCCGAGAGAAGTGTGTAAAGTTACATGGAGACTATGCCAAAAACACCCTGTACAATATGGACGGGTTACAGAGATGGGAGCATCGCTGGGAGAAGTGTGCAAAGCTACAAGCAGATTATGTTGAAAAATGCCGAGTACTATTTGGACGGGTTACAGAGATGCGAGCATCGCAGAGAGATGTGTGTATAGTTACAAGGAGACTATGTTCAAAATCACAGAGTACTATTTGGACGGTTTACACTGATGGGAGCATCCCTGGGAGAAGTGAGTGACGTTATAAGGAGACTATGTTGAAAGACGCCGATTACTATTTGGACGGGTTCCAGAGATGGGAGCATCGCTGGAAGAAGTGTGTAGAGTTACAAGGAGACTATGTTGCAAAACGCCGAGCACTATTTGAACGGTTACAGAGATGGGTGAATCGCTGGGAGAAGTGTGTAGAGTTGCAAGGAGACTATGCTAAAAGACGCCGAGTACTATTTGATCGGGTTACAGAGATGGGAGCATCGCTGGGAGAAGTGTGCATAGTTACAAGGAGACTATGTTGAAAAACTTCGAGTAGTACCTGAAAGGGTTTGAGAGATCGGAGCATCGCTGGGAGAAGTGCGAAAGTTACAAGGAGACTATGTTGAAAAACTTCGAGTACTATCTGGACGGGTTTGAGAGATCGGAGCATCGCTGGGAGAAGTGCAAAAGTTACAAGGAGACTATGTTGAATACCTTCGAGTACTATTTGGACGGGTTACAGAGATGCGGGCATCCAAGTGCGAAGTGTATCAAGTTACAAGGAGACTATGTTGAAAATCGCAGAGTACTATTTGTGCGGGTTTCAAAGATGGGAATGTCGTCGAGAGAAATATCTAAAGTTACAAGGAGACTATGCTGAAAAACGCCGAGTACTACTTGGACGGGTTACAGAGATGGGAGCATCGCTGGGAGAAATGTGTAAAGTTACAAGGAGACTATGTTGAAAATCGCCGAATTCTACTTGGCCAGGTTCCAGAGATGAGAGCATCGCCGGCAGATGTGTGTAAAGCTACAAGGAGCGTATGTTGAAAATCGCAGAGTACTATTAGGACGGGTTACAGAGATCGGAGCATCGCTGGGAGAAGTGTAAGGAGAAAATGTTGAAAAACTCCGAGTACCATTTGGATGGCTTGCAGAGATGGGAGCATCGCTGTGCGGAGTGTGTAAAGTTACAAGGAGACTATGTTGAAAATCGCAGAGTCCTATATTTACGGGTTTCAGAGATGGAAACATCGCCGGGAGAAGTGTGTAAAGTTACATGGAGGCTATGCCAAAAACGCCCTGTACAATATGGACGGGTTCCAGAGATGGGAGCATCGTTCGAAGAAGTGTGTAAAGTTACAAGCAGATTCTGTTGAAAAACGCCGAGTACTATTTGGATGGGTTACATAGATGGGAGCATCGCTGAGAGAAGTGTGTGAAGTTTCAAGGAGACTATGTTGAAACACTTTGAGCACTATTTGGACAGGATACAGAGATCCGAGCATCGCTGAGAGATGTGTGTATAGTTACAAGGAGACTATGTTCAAAATCACAGAGTACTATTTGGACGGTTTACACTGATGGGACCATCGCTGGTAGAAGTGAGTAATGTTATAAGGAGACTATGTTGAAAGACGCCGATTACTATTTGGACGGGTTCCAGAGATGGGAGCATCGCTGGGATAAGTGTGCGTAGTTACAAGGAGACTATGTTGAAAAACGCTGAGTACTATTAGGACGGGTTTCAGAGTTCGGAGCATCGCTGGGAGAAGTGCGTAAACTTACAAGGAGACTATGTTGAAAAACTTCGAGTACTATTTGGACGGGTTACAGAGATGCGAGCATCCAAGGGCGAAGTGTGTAAAGTTACAAGGATACTATGTTAAAAATCGCAGAGTACTATTTGTGCGGGTTTCAAAAATCGGAATGTCGCCGAGAGAAATATGTTAAGTTAGAAGGAGACTGTGCTGAAAAACGCCGAGTACTACTTGGACGGGTTACAGAGATGGGAGCATCGCTGGGAGAAGTGTGTAAAGTTACAAGGAGACTATGTTGAAAATCGCCGAATTCTACTTGGTCAGGTTCCAGAGATGAGAGCATCGCCGTCAGATGTGTGTAAAGCTACAAGGAGCGTATGTTGAAAATCGCAGAGTACTATTAGGACGGGTTACAGAGATCGGAGCATCGCTGGGAGAAGTGTGTAGAGTTACAAGGAGACTATGTTGAAAAACTCCGAGTACCATTTTGACGGCTTACAGAGATGGGAGCATCGCTGTGCGAAGTGAGTGTGAGTGAGTGTGGTGTTTTAAGGCCCGTCGACAACAAGGTCATTTGGGCCCTAAGTCAAAACTAAAACCTAGAAGCTATAAAAATTGAGCTAAAATGGCAAAATATAAAACAAACACTCAACTGTTAAAAGAACATTAAAAAACGATCTAAGGCTAATAATTTAAAAACTCTAAAAGCAGTAAATATAAAATACAAGTCAAACTTGTTTATTAAAACCAATTTTAAAAACAAACCGCAGTGCCTTATCCACGGCCACTGGCTCGTCACCTAAAACACCGTGCAAGTTAGGCTCCAAGCACAAAGACTGGCGAACTCGGGCGTACTGCGGGCAATCCAACAATACATGCCGAACAGTGAGGCGTACTGCACATGGAGCACACACAGGGGCCGGTTCCCTTCTTAACAAATGGCCATGAGTGGCTCGTGTATGCCCAATTCTCACCCGGGTGAGTATCACCTCGGCTCGCCGGTTATCCCTGCAGGAAGTTAGCCAGGGTCGTACGCTCTCCTTTATTGCCCGGAGTTGTGTGCCTTGTAAAGCTGTCCAGGATTGCCGCCAAGCAGATAGTATGTGGCGACGGAAAAAAAGTTGCACATCCTGGTATGGCACAGTAGTTGTTAAACTCCGGGGCAAACGGCAAGCGAGCTTTGCAGCCGCGTCCGCCTCCTCGTTCCCGGAAATCCCCACATGGCCTGGGGTCTAAATAAAAACAAAATTGTACCCGCGCCTGAGCATTTGCGAGATCTGGGCCTATATTTTTAAAAGGAGGTTCTGAGCGGCAGTGTGCTGTTCCAAGGCCTGAAGCGCACTCAGCGAGTCAGTGCAGACAATAAAAGAGCCAGGAGCTAACTTGCAAATAAAAAGGAGCAGATAGAGGATGGCATACAACTCCGCTGAGAAGACCGAAGTGGAGTCCAGAAAGCGAAATTTATGAGCCTCACCGTTAATGAAGAATGCGCAACCCGTAGTGCTACCTAACTGAGAACCGTCTGTAAAGACCGGAACATAGTTAGGGTAACGGCCGAGTAGTTCGGCAAAAAGTTGATGGAACACCGAATGTGGAGCAGCGAGTTTAGAGTTGCTGGAAAGAGCGAGATCGAACCGCGCACGATCCAGTTGCCAAGCAGGATAAGGGCTGATGGACGACCTCTCCACGCGAGGCATTCGGAGGCCATGGGAATGTAGGAGATCCCGAAATCTTATTCCCATGGGGCCTGTCCGAGAACCAGGGCGCATATAACGGTGGACTAAATCTGGACACAGAACTGGTTTAAAACAAGGATGATTGGGATAACTGGCCAACTTCGAGACGTATGAGCAGAGTAACAGCGAGCGACGAATATGGAGTGGAGGTTCGCCTGAGTCTGCATACAGGCAGTCGACTCAACTGGTGCGGAAAGCTCCTGTGGCAAGTTGGATGCCAGTATGATGCACGGTGTCTAAAAGGCGAAGTTTAGAGGCGGTCGCTGCGCCATAAATAAAACTGCCATAGTCCAGCTTGGACCGAACCAGAGAGCGGTACAGCCTTAACATTACCGTGCGATCGCCCCCCCCCCCAAGATGCTCCAGATAATACCTTCAGCACCCGAAGAGAACGATCGCAAGAGGCTCGAAGGTGACGAATGTGGTGCTCCCAGTTGAGCTGTCGGTCTAAGTAGAGGCCCAAGAACTTCAGGTGCGGGACAAATGGCAGGGGTGTGCCGTTCAAATGAAGATCAGGAGGCGGGTGAATACCTCGTAGGCGGTGAAAGTGGATACACTGCGTCTTCGCAGCTGAAAAAAGGAAGCCGGTTTGAAGCGCCCAAGTTGCTAGCTGGGTAATGGTCAGCTGCAGTTGGCGCTCAATGTGATCTATGTTGGCAGATCTATAATAAACTGCGAAGTCGTCAACATAGAGGGATGATGGAATTCCACTTCGAACGGCACTAGTGATGCTGTTAATCTCTACGGCAAAAAGGGTGACGCTCAAAATTGACCTTTGAGGTACGCAGTTCTCCTGTATCCTCTCCCGTGATATCGTGTTTCCTATGCGAACCCGAAAACGGCGAAGTTTTAAAAAGTTGCATAGGAATTCGGGTAGATGACCACGCATACCGTAACCATGTAGGTTACGGAGTATGCCGTACCGCCAGGTGGTGTCATAAGCCTTCTCCAGGTCGAGGAACACGCCCACGGCGTGCTGTTTCAGTAGAAACGCATCGGAAATATACCCCTCAAGGCGTGTTAGATTATCGACACTTGAGCGATGGCGACGAAAACCGCATTGCAAGTTGGACAGATGGTTATGTTTTTCTAGCCACCAATTTAACTGAGTGTTTATCATCCGCTCGAAGGTCTTACAGATGACACTCGTCAGGCAAATGGGGCGGCAGCTAGATGGTAGCGTGCGGTCCTTTCCGGGTCGAGGGATGGGGATGACAATACCCTCTCGCCAGGAAGAAGGGAAAACCCGCTCATGCCAAATGCGGTTATAGATGTTTAAAAGGAAACATAGCGCCTCAGATGGAAGATGTAGCAGCATCTGTCGGTGTATGTCATCGGGACCTGGAGAAGAATCCTTTGCTAACGCCAGAGAATGGGCGAGCCCGGCTGCGGTAAAAGGTTGGTTATACGGCTCGGTGCAGTCACTATTAAAATTAAGTGGTACCCGCTCCGCCTTTTCCTTAATAGGCAGGAAGAGAGCGTCATAGCGGGCAGTTTGGCTCGTGGCAGCAAATGTGGTAGCTAGGGCTTCAGCTATGTCCTGCTCGGTGGTGCACATGGAACCGTTGATGGCAAGGCCGGGAATTATCGTCCGGCGATACTTGCCATACATCCGCCGAACAGCTGACCATACTTGTTGGGTAGAGCTGCGCCGGGAAAGCGAAGACACATAGGCTTCCCAAGATTTACGCTTTGCGTTGCGCAGTATAAAGCGTGCCCTAGCGCGAGAACGTTTGAAGGCGACGAAGTTCCCTTCCGTCGGGTGCCGCTGAATAATGCGCAAAGCACGTTTGCGTGCTTTGACAGCCAAACTGCATTCCTCGGACCACCACGGTACAGGGATATGACGTGATGTAGGTGAACCTCGTGGAATGCTGGATTCTGCTGCGAGCAGGATCGAGCAAGTAAACTATTCGACCATTTCATCGATGGTGTCGAAACTATCGTCGATTAGGTGTGGGAGGGATTGGAATTTTCCCCAGTTAGCTTTGGAAATAATCCAGCGAGGATGTCGAGAAGGTACACATTGGCGGCCAGAAAAATTAATGTTAATGGGGTAATGATCACTGCCAAAGAGGTCGGAAAGTACTGACCACTCAAGTAGTGGTACTAATGACGGACTGCAGAAAGAAAGGTCTAGTACGGAATGTGTACCATAAGCGGATGATAGGAATGTCGGGTCACCAGTATTTAGCAGAAGCAGGTCAGACTTATCGAAGACGTCTACGAGGAGGCATCCACGGGCGTCATCAGTGTCTGATCCCCAGAGCGTGTGCTTGGAATTCAAATCTCCCACAAGGAGTAGTGGTGAGGGGAGCTGAGCCAATAGAGCTTGAAGATCACGCTCTGGAACTATACTGAGCGGCGGAAGGTACATGTTGCAGATGGTAAAACTGATGTTCTCCAGCTGTATCCGAACGGACACGGCTTGCAATGGTGTGGTGAGAGGAATGTTGGCGGCTGAGATGTTAGGCGCCACTAAGGTAGCAACGCCACCGCTTGCACGCATATTTGCAAGAGAGTCGCTTCTAAATGCAGAGAAAGAGTGAAGGTGTAACGAGTGATTGGGATGTAAGTGTGTTTCCTGGAGACAAATAATTGACGGTGACCGTTGAGAAACTAAATGTTGTAGGTCTTGAGCACGAGCTCGAAAACCATTGACATTCCACTGGATTATTTGCATGAAGAGTTTTTAACGGGCCGTTTTTACTTTTTTCTTGACCTTGGCTGACTTGGGCCCGGCGATTCGAAAATCGTTAGCGTCCTGTGACTCCGCTGATGTTCGGGAGTCAGAACTCCTACGGCTCGTAGAACGAGACCGGGATCTAATAGAGGGCGAGCGACTTCGCGATCTATGCTGTGGTCGGGATCGGTTTTTTACAGTTACTACGGGATTGTTGTTACTCGCTGATGGCTTGGTGTCTGGAGTCTGTACGGTTGAAACGGAAGTAGTGCTGGTGGATATACAAACAGTCTGAGACGTAGGTTTAACGGCTAGAAAATCAGTCTGCGTGGATGCGTGGGCGACAGGGACGTGTTGAACAGCAACAGTGGTATTAGGAGTACGGCGAGCTGCTAGTGCATATCCAGTAGTAGTGGTAGCAGGCTTCAGTTGTTCGAAGCGCCGTCGTGCCTCTGGAAAAGTCAGGCGTTCCTTTACACGTAGCTCCTGAATACTTTTTTCGTCCATGAATCTAGGGCACTGTCGCGAGCTGGAGGGATGACTACCGCCACAGTTCACGCCATAAGGTGTTCGACTGCAGTTAGGTTCGTCGTGCTTCGGTAGGCCACATTGCTCAGAAAGAGCTGGATTGGTACATGTGACCTTAGTATGTCCAAACCGCTGACATTGGAAACAGCGCATGGGGTTCGGGACATACTGGCGGACGCTCGCACGTTCATTGCCGCAATAGATGTATTCGGGCAACTTAGTCCCAGCAAAAGTTAGAAAGACCGTACGTAATGGGTACTCCTTGCCATCTTGCTTTCGTGTAAGCCGGTACGTCTGACAAACAAGTTGGTCAGAGAGGCAACTTACAATTTCTTCATTAGCTAGACCATCTAAGCTGGAGGTGGTGACTACTCCTCTACAGGTATTCAGCGTTTTGTGTGGGGCTACCCGGATAGGGTAGGAGCCCAACAAATTCGCTTTCTGTATCTTCTTAGACTGGTCTGCGTTGGTACTCTCTAATAATAACGTACCGTCACGGAGGCGCGTCGCGTTCTTAACTGGGCCACTTATCTTGACTAGCTCACGCTTTATATAAAACCGACTCAAGTCATTAAACGTTTTTCCTTCGCATGCCAAGGTCAGTACCAAAAAAGGGTCAGTAAAGGAGGTTTTGCGCGGAGACATGATGATATAGACCCCCATCCGGAACCGTCGGCGTCAGCCTGCCATCCGGAGGTTAATGAAAGAAAGACACCGAATCTTCACGGTCTGTGCCATCATGGGGACCCCACCCATGACCGATCTCATTTGTACCTCAGAAAAGCTACCCTTCAAAATCCACAGCTTGTCCGTATGGGTAAACCGTTCACCACGAATACCCCGGCTTTATTCCCCTACCACAGGAATAACCGCCTGTGGTCTCCACTTTAGGCCGCGCTGCGTATAATAGGCACACGCGGATTCAGGGGACTTGTGGTTTACTACACCGGGGTTCCGTCAGCGGTAACACGTCCGGTCCGTGATACTAACCCAACGGCAAACACGGCCGTCGGGAGATTAACACAGACCGGGCCCTCAAGGAGCTACGTGGGTGTACTTGACGGTGTGGACGGGCTCCACACCTAAGGCTACACATAGGGGCAGTGCGAAGGGTCCGCTCAACCTTCACTTTTGAGACCTCCGGAAAGCACACATGTCGGAAGCCGCGCTGAAAACCGTGGGACAGAACCACGGAGATAGGAGAGATCCCTGCTGGTGAGACAGGAGTTATAAACCTAAGACCTTAAGGGCTAATAATTATAATAAAAAACTAGAAGGGGAAGAAGGTGATGCATACTGATCAGCAGTAGCACAGCGTGGCACAGTTGATGGAGGTGAAGCGGATGAAATGAGGGTGATGGGCTAGGGACCCCGGCTTCGCCAATCCCGTACCTACCGTAGTAGGTCCCTGGGGAAAAATACCAGAGACCCTTCTGGCAGTTTTCGGGGTTACTGATGGGCCTTCTCGGCAGCCGTAGCCGTCGTGGGGTACACCAAGTCCCCACCGTACATCACCCCATCAGTCAGTCCCCTACTTCCTGTTGCCCACCCCTCGGGACGAGGACCGCAGAGGCTGGATTTTGAGGGGCACTGCGAAGTGTGTAAAGCTACAAGGAGACTATGTTGAAAATCGCAGAGTCCTATTTTTACGGGTTTCAGAGATGGAAACATCGCCGGGAGAAGTGTGTAAAGTTACATGGAGACTATGCGAAAAACGCCCTGTACAATATGGACGGGTTACAGAGATGGGATCATCGCTGGGAGAAGTGTGTAAAGTTACAAGCAGATTATGTAGATAATCGCAGAGTACTATTTGTGCGGGTTTCAAAGATGGGAATGTCGCCGAGAGAAATATGTAAAGTTACAAGGAGACTATGCTGAAAAACGCCGAGCACTACTTGGACGGGTTACAGAGATGGGAGCATCGCTGGGAGAAGTGTGTAAAGTTACAAGGAGACTATGTTGAAAATCGCCGAATTCTACTTGGTCAGGTTCCAGAGATGAGAGCATCGCCGTCAGATGTGTGTAAAGCTACAAGGAGCGTATGCTGAAAATCGCAGAGTACTATTAGGACGGGTTACAGAGATCGGAGCATCACTGGGAGAAGTGTGTAAACTTACAAGGAGACTATGTTGAAAAACTCCGAGTACCATTTGGACGGCTTACAGAGATGGGAGCATCGCTGTGCGAAGTGTGTAAAGCTACAAGGAGACGATGTTGAAAATCGCAGAGTCCTATTTTTACGGGTTTCAGAGATGGAAACATCGCCGGGAGAAGTGTGTAAAGTTACATGGAGACTATGTGAAAAACGCCCTATACAATATGGACGGGTTACAGAGATGGGAGCATCGCTGGGAGAAGTGTGTAAAGTTACAAGCAGATAATGTTGAAAAACGCCGAGTACTATTTGGACGGCTTACAGAGATGGGAGCATCGCTGTGCGAAGTGTGTGAAGTTTCAAGGAGACAATGTTGAAAATCGCAGAGTGCTATTTTTACGGGTTTCAGAGATGGAAACATCGCCGGGAGAAGTGTGTAAAGTTACATGGAGACTATGCGAAAAACGCCCTGTACAATATGGACGGGTTACAGAGATGGGAGCATCGCTGGGAGAAGTGTGTAAAGTTACAAGCAGTTAATGTTGAAAAACGCCGAGTACTAATTGGACGGGTTACAGAGATGGGAGCATCGCTGAGAGAAGTGTGTGAAGTTTCAAGGAGACTGTGTTGAAACGCTTTGAGTACTATTTGGACAGGATACAGAGATGGGAGCATCGCTGAGAGATGTGTGTATAGTTACAAGGAGACTATGTTCAAAATCACAGAGTACTATTTGGACGGTTTACACTGATGGGAGCATCGCTGGGAGAAGTGAGTAGCGTTATAAGAAGACTATGTTGAAAGACGCCGATTACTATTTGGACGGGTTCCAGAGATGGGAGCATCGCTGGGAGAAGTGTGTAGAGTTACAAGGAGACTATGTTGAAAAACGCCGAGTACTGTTTGGACGGGTTACAGAGATGGGTGTATCGCTGGGAGAAGTGTGTAGAGTTGCAAGGAGACTAATAAAAAAAATAAAATTAAAAATAAAAATATAAATAAAAATAAAAATATAAATATAAAAATAATAATAAAAATATAAAAATAAACCCTGCTTTCATATGTTCCGATGCCTAGATTCGATATCGGAACCTTTTAACTATTTCTTATTTTCATTTATATATTTATTAATTATAAGAACAACTTTTTTAATTGTTTGCAGAAACAATAAACTAAGTGGCTGCTAATCTTTGCTGTCAACTAACCTAACAACTATCCTAATTATTATTTTTTTCTTTTGCTTCCAACTTAGTCTCTCTCTTCAATTACGTGTTACAGAGATGGGAGCATCGCTGAGAGAAGTGTGTGAAGTTTCAAGGAGACTATGTTGAAACACGTTGAGTACTATTTGGACAGGATACAGAGATAGGAGCATCGCTGAGAGATGTGTATAGTTACAAGGAGACTATGTTCAAAATCACAGAGTACTATTTGGACGGTTTACACTGATGGGAGCATCGCTGGGAGAAGTGAGTAACGTTATAAGGAGACTATTGAAAGACGCCGATTACTATTCGGACGGGTTCCAGAGATGGGAGCATCGCTGGGAGAAGTGTGTAGCGTTACAAGCAGACTATGTTGAAAAACGCCGAGCACTATTTGAACGGGTTACAGAGATGGGTGTATCGCTGGGAGAAGTGTGTAGAGTTGCAAGGAGACTAATAAAAGAAATTAAAATGAAATATAAAAATATAAATAAAAATGTAAATATAATTATAAATATAATAATAAAAATATAAAAATAAACTCTGCTTTCTTATGTTCCGATGCCTAGATTCTATATCGGAACCTTTTAACTATTTCTTATTTTCATTTATAAATTTATTAATTATAAGAATAACTTTTTTAATTTTTTGCAGAAACAATAACCTAAGTGGCTGCTAAACTTTGCAGTCAACTAACCTAACAACTATCGTAATTATTTTTTCTTTTGTTTCCAACTTAGTCTCTCTCCTCAATTACATAAATCGCTGTCAAGTCAGTCCGATTTCAGTCTATATCACCTTGTTGGTTTATTAGCTCTTCTCCTCCAAACTCATGGATATGTTCAATTTCAATATCTCCTTATTCCTCTTCTCCTACTGGTGTTGCTTCCTCAATTGGATCTCTTCCTATGTTCATATTTCCTTCCATCTCTCGTCTTTGGAGTCTAGTTGATCGTCTTATTTGTTGAAGTGTTGCAGGTGTAGCCAATTCTATTGGTGTTGATTTCTTAGAAGTTATATATCGTTCCCAAGCTCTTGTTGAAATGATGTTTGTTATTGTGTCTAACTTATTGAACTCCTCTGCATCTCTTATTATTTCCCATGTTGTCTTTTCTTGCAGCTCTTGTCTCAAATTATCCACTTCTCGATGCTCTTGACACTCGAAAATTTGGTGCTCTGGTGTGTCCTCTATGCTGCATGCTGTACATAGACTTGTCGCTCGTCTTCCCATCCTCTTAAAGTAGGTGGCATAAGGTCCATGTCCACTAATAAAATGGATTATTCCTTTAGTCGGTTTGAAGTGGCTCATCCTTAGTTTTTCTTCTATTGTTGGAAGTAGTTCATAAACTCGACGTCCTTCCTCTGTGCTGTCCCATTCGTTTTGCCATTCCTGTAATATTGTCCTTTTAATTTGCATCCTTGTCTCACATTCTACACTTACTATTTCTCGTACTTTTTGCCGGTTATACTTTCTTCTCCAGTATTCTGCACCACTATATCTTATGATGAAGTCCATCGGCCGTAGCCCTAGGATTACGAATAGAGCCATCGTAGGGGTGGTCTTAGTTCCGCCTGCATACCGTTAAAGTATCTGTCTTTGTGTTCTTCTTATTAGCATTTTGTTTCTTTTATTGCAAAGCCTTTGAGCCCATGTGCTTGCTCCGTATCCCATAATCCCAGCTGCAATACTTGTATGATACAATTTGATGATATCAGTCGGTAATTTAAAATTCCTTTGAATCAACGACGTCATCTTTCCCTTCACTTTTGAAGCTTTGTGTCTTATGTAATCAATATGCATATTAAAAGTCAAATTCTCGTCAACAATTATACCTAAGTATTTGAAACTTTGCCTTCTTGGTATCGGTGCATTGTTTATTCTAATTACTGGGCTCCTTTTTAGTTTACCTTTCGTTACTACATAAGCTGATTTTGAGGATGCTATCGTTAATTTTACGTCATTGCACCAGTCTTGCAAGGTCTCGGTGATATTCTTAGCCTTGTTTTCTATTTCTCTACGATTATTCCCATTTATAATTACCATCAGATCATCTGCATACGCTATAACTTCTGATGTGGAATTTAAATGTCTTAATCTCTCCAGAATTGGTTCAGTTAGTATATCCCAAAAGATAGGACCCAATATCGACCCTTGAGGGCATCCTTTAGTAGCATCTCTTGATTAATTTTTTGCTTTCAGCTACTAATATTACGGTTCTGTCTTTGCAGTAGTCCCTCAACATATTATATAAACATCTTGGATAATCTTTGTCTCTCATAATTTTGAACAATTCTGCCAACCACAGATTATCGAATGCACCAGAATTGTCAAAGAATATATTTATGACATACTTATTGGGATTTGATTTTATGTTCTCTAATGCTTTATTTATTGCATCATAAGTTGATCTGTACTTCCGAAATCCGTATTGAGTGTCTGTCATGCCAATCATGGTCCTAAACTCATGTATACGTTTACTTAGTAGTCTTTCTTGGATCTTTCCTGTAGTGTTTAGCAAACACACTGGTCTGTATGATTTTACTTCCGTAGGATCTTTATCTTTTGCTTTTTTCAGAATTACCACATTTGCATTTTTCCAACAGTATGGTATTCTTCCTTCGTATATACACTCATTAAATAGCTCTGTAAGAATAGGAACTAGTGGTTCTTCCAACGCCATTATGACTTCTGAAGGTATTCCATCTGGTCCAGGTGATTTCCCTGTTCTACAGTCTCTGATTGCCAGTCGAACTTCTGATTTATCAAACGGATATATTAACCTCTCTCCGTTGTAGTTTCCTTTGAAGGCATCTCTTTTCTTTTTCTGATCATCGTTTTCTCCTTCCAGTATATCCAATGGTAATAGTTTCTTCAATAAATGATTTATTGATTCTAGCCACGTCCTTGTCATTTGACCATCATCCTTTTTGAGTGTAGATATAACCTCCGGTACATTAACTTTCTCCATTGCAATCTTGTATGGGATTCCCCATGCGTTATTTGATAATTTTTCTTCGACGAACTTGTCCCAGGAGTTTTGCCTGGATTCCTCTAGAATTATCTTATATTTTTCTTTTATTCTTCTAAAGATATTTAGATTCCTCTCTCTTTCTTCTGAGATAACTGTTCTCTGATATATTCGTCTTGCTTTCCTTAATTTACTTCTTAACTTTTGAAGTTTTTCGTTCCATACATTCCGTTCATTAATCTCTGGTCTTATCCCTAATAAAGTTTTCTTCATAACATTTTGCACACTTTCTGTGATTTTCTTCGCCTTAGAGTCAATGTTATCATCATCTAGGATTGCCGGTAATCTAAATTCTTGGGTAAGCTTCTGTTTATCTATATTTTTAACTATGTATCTAGTTGGTCCAGTATGTAATGGTACTTCATTTTTCATCCTTACTATATAGTCAAATAATATTAGATTGTGGTCGCTAGAAGTCTGTTGTTGTGTGACCTTCCAGTTTATTATTTTAGATACAATGTATCCTCTAGCTAAGGTAACATCTATGTTTTCTTCTGCTCCAGCCCTTCCTTGAAACGTATAAGGATTATTTCTTTTATTCAAGACCTCCAAACCATATTCTTGGATTAGTTCTTCCATTTTGTCTCCATTTTCATCAGGATTTTTACTTCCCCATAGAACTGATGTTGTATTGGCATCTAGTGTTATTAATATTGGCTCCCTATTGTATTGGTCCAGAATTTCTCTAGTCTTTTCCAAGTGCAGTTCTATATTGTCTTTATATTGGTAGTATTGATTTATCAGAATATTGGTTTTACCTCTATAGGTCATTTCTAGACAACATAGCCATTCATCATTCTGTTGCGCTATTTTAACTATTTGTATTTGTTTGTTAAATACAATAATGATAGCTTGAGGACTTGTACCTGTTGTTATAATTCTACTACCAATTGGCATATGTACCACTTTCCCTCGCAAGGTGTACGGTTCTTGAATTCAAAGGATACCTATTTTTTGCTCTTCTGCGAGTTTACGTAGTTCCAGAATGACCATTTTACTACGCATAGCGTTAACTTGTCCAAATCTTATTGTAGATGTTTCATTAAAGTTGCATTGTTGATTATCATTATAATTATAATTATTAGCCATAATTTGTTCTTGATATGATTCTTTCCCTCAGCATTGCATATGTTGGACATTGTCGTTTCTCTTCTTTGTTCTCTGTGCAAATCTTCTTTCTTAGGCTACATGGTATGCATTTCCTCTGTTGCTCTTTCTTATCACAGTCCTTTCTGCCATGCCCTTCCTCCCCACAATGAGCACATTTGCTATGTTCACTTTTGCAAACTTAGCTACGTGTCCAAGATCCTGACATTTGAGGCATCTAGGGACTGTTATAAAGTCCTTTACGCTAACCGATTGAAAGCCAATATATAGTCTTCCTAACATTACAATGCGCCTTCTTAACAATGGTTCGACCTCCATGACATGGTGAACTGTTGCCTTATTTCTTGGTCCCGTTTTGAATCTTAAGTTAACTTTACTGTCGAAGTCTTCCCAAGACATATCATCAAAGTTTTGTAAATACATATTTCGTTTTATTTCCTCCTCTTTCACTCCAGCTAGTCCATCGTAAATTATTACTAGAGGATTTCTACTTTTGGGTTCTTCCATCTTTAGGTCTTTCTCCTTCAAATTTTTACTATTCATTATCTTTTAAATATCCTCCATAGTTTCGGTTTCCACTATTAGTGTCCTTTCTGTAGCCTTTATGAAGCTAATCTTTATTTTCCCCTGAGCTGGCTTTAAGTTCTTGCTTACTATTTCCTGAACTTCTTTAGTTGTTTTTCCTTTTTCAGATGAGATAAATAAAGTATGTTTTTGTTTTCTTGCAGTTTTTTTCTATTTTTCTATATTCTCAACTGTCTTCGGTTTTTGTAATATTTGTAAGAAACTTGCAGCCAAAGGTTGTATTGCTGTTGTTTCTTTGCGAATGGCTAATTCCGTTCTCAATTTAATATTTTCTTCCTTTAGCTTATCATATTTCTCAACAATATTTGCCAAGTTACTAAATATCGCTTTCTTTCCATTCACAGACATTTTGTTGGCACCTACTCTTGAATTCATTTCTTGAATTATCTTTGTTATGTCGTGTTCAGATGGATATTTATATACTGCATCATCTACAGTAATTTCAATACCTTTAGCTTATTTGTCATATCCGGCTAATTCTTTCGAGGTCGAGGCAGCATCCAGTTGCAAGGAGACTGCGAGTCCTACTTAAACGAGTTTCAGAGATAGGAGCATCGCTGGGAGAACTGTGTAGAGTTACAAGGAGACTATATTGAGGATCGCCGAGTACTATTTGTACGGCTTTCAGAGATCGGAGCATCGCTGGGTTAAGTGTGTAGAGTTACAAGGAGACTATGTTGAAAAACGCTGAGCACTATTTCGACGGGTTACAGAGATGGGAACATCGCTGTTAGGAGTGTCTAGCGTTACAAGGAGACCACGTTGAAAATCGCCGAGTACTATTTGGATGGGTTACAGAGATGGAAGTATCTCTGGGAGAAGTGTGTAGAGTTACAAGGGGACTATGTTGAAAAACTCCGAGTATTATTTGGACGGGTTACAGAGATAAGAGCATCGCTGGGAGAAGAGTGTAGAGTTACCAGGAGACTATGTTAAAAGAAGCCGAGTACTATTTGGACGGGTTACACAGATGGGAGCATCGCTGGGCGAAGTGCATAAAGTTACAAGGAGACTATGTTGAAAATCGCAGAGTACTATTTGTACGGGTTTCACAGATCGGAGCATTGCTGAGAGAAGTGTGTTAAGTTACAAGGAGACTATGTTGAAAAACGCCGAGTACTATTTGGACGGGTTACAGAGATGGGAGCATCGCTGAGAAGTGTGTGTAAAGTTAGAAGGAGACTATGTTGACAAAAGGTCGAGTACTATTTTGACGGGTTACAGAGATGGGTGCATTGCTGTGAGAAGTGTGTAAATTTACAAGGAGACTATGTTGAAAAACGCCGAGTACTATTTGGACGTGTTACAGAGATAGGAGCATCGCTGGGAGAAGTGTGTAGAGTTACAAGGAGACTATGCTGAAAAACGCCGTGTACTATTTGGATGGCTTACAGAGATGGGAGCATCGCTGGGAGAAGTATGTAGAATTACAAGGAGACCTTATTGAAAAACGCCGAGTACTATTTGGACGGATTTTAGAGGTCGGAGAATCGCTGGGCGAAGTATGTAGAGAGTAGTAAAGTGTTGGATCATGCCAAACCGGAAGTCGAGTTCATGCCAAACCGGAAGTCAGAAAAAGGCGGGAAAATCAAAAACACCTGGATCAAACAATTTGGCGTTAGAGGTCATGGCATTTGACCTTGGAGGTCACGGTGCATCCTCTGGACTGGTTGCAGGCCCCGAAGCACCACGCGCACCCTGGACTTCCTGCATCCCATAACCACTCCACGCAACCCGACGTACTTGACTCTCTGCATCCGCCACTCAACCTCCGGCGCACCCCTTGGTGGAGTAGGTTTTGGGGAAAAGGGGTTATCTTTTTTATTTTTATTAAGAATACATTGGAATAAAGGTTACGTGACTTTAGGAGAGGGAATGGAGACTGACTGTTGGGCGGTTAAAGGAAGAAATTCAGTTGAGTTTATTATTGAAACGGAGGCAGTAAGTGACGTGTAAGGCTTTGATTGGTTAAAATAAGAATGTTTTTGATTGTTCGAGAGGGGTAAAAGCAGATTTTTGATTTGCAGAAATAAACACGTTTGTGATTGTATGAAAAAAACTGGAACAAAGAAATACGGGGCAATAAAATGCAAATCAGCAGAAAGTGACGAGGAAGTAATATGAGAATGAAAAGTAGGCATTTACCTATATTGAAATTGGATAAATTTCTGCAATGCTTGTGAACTTATTCTTTAACTGGAACGTCTGGTATTGTAGAAGAAAGCAAATTGATTGTGTGTGCATTTCATCCTTTTAAAAAGAGTCAGACTTCCGGGTTACAGAAAAAAATGCACACACAATCAAAATTGTCGTACTGCAGGCGCCACGTTCGGCTTATGCCATTCAGCGGAAATATACAATAACATTTAGCTGCATCAACATCAATCTGTTACCTGAGGCTTGTAAGTTAGACCTTCACATGAGTCTCGCTTCTGGTTCTTTCCATTTACACATTTACATGAATGACGCTCCTTGCTCTCCTAATTAGCACTCTCACAAGAATTTCCCACCTCACATTTCTGACACTCCGCGACACGTGTAGCTGTTTCGGCTTACACAAATTCCTGCACGCTTTAGGAAGTAGCTGCTAAACTTTAAAATATTCTAAATGCTTTACAAAGTTCTAAAATTTCAAAATATTTTTAAACATTCCAAAATTTCCTAAAATTTCTCAAACCATCTAAAAATGTCTAATTTTTGCAAAAGATGCCTAAACTTCTAAAAACTGTCTAAAATTTCATAAATTGCCAAAAATTTTAAAAAATCTAAAGTTTCAAAAGTTGCTAATATTTCAAAAAATAAAAAATTTTGAACTTTCAAGAAATTGTTAATGTTTAAAAAAATCAGACAAAACGCAGTGCGCGCGTACGCGTGCAAGAACCAGCTGATTAACAATAGAACTTCATCAGAATGAACATTTTTGAAACAATATGTGTTGCGCTCCTTTAATGATCGCTGACTTCCTCCCACCTCTTTTTATACTGGAATTTACGTAACCTAAACACCCACGTCTTTTTTTCCTGTTACCGTGAGAACTGCTTTTCAGGCGCATTTAGAATTTTTTTCAGCAATTTCTCAGAAAACACGATGCTTCACATTTCACTACCGGCAATAGGAGGAAGTGACGTGTAAGGTTTCGATTGGTTAAAATAAGAATGTCTTTGATTGGTCGAGAGGGGTAAAGGCAGATTTGTGAGAAAGCAATTTGCTTGTGTGTGCATTCCATCCTTTTAAAAAGAGCATTCAGTGGAAATATATAGTAACATTTGGCTGCATTAACATGAATTAGACCAATAATAAGTTTAAAGTAGGTGGTGCGTAAGTGATGAGAGTGTGAAAAGTAGACATTTCCCTATATTGTATTTGAATACATTCCAGCAATGTTTGTTGTGTTGGCTTTTACCTTGCACGTCCGCTGCTCTAGAGAAAAGAAAACTACTTGTGTGTGCCATTTAAAGCAGAAACACTTACGGGTTACAGAAAAAAAATGCAAGCCTGCAAAAGTGTGTCCTGCAGCAGGTGCGTGGATATCTGAGCGTGCAGTTGCACTTTGGTCTGTTTTGAACGGCTATATGCGTATTGACTTTGCCTTTAAGAGAACGATTGCAAATCTCAGACAAATAACAAGGAATATCTCGGAAGGGTTAACTGGAGGGAAAAGTTATATAAATTACTGTCACATGAATTTTTCAACTCAGTGTTCTAATGAATGAATTTCGCATCTTCTAATTTAAACATTTACATGAATTTCTCATCTAAGACCTTCAATTTACACTGTTGCATGAATGACGCTCATCTTTTGTCCTAATTAGCACTCTCACAAGAATTTCCCACCTCACATTTCTGACACTCCGCGGCACGTGTAGGTGATTTTGCTTACTCAACTTTCTGTGAGCTGATGTCGTAGCAGATCTAACGATAGCAGAACTTGCTTATTCTGTAAACCAAACCATTGCAAAACTATATAAAAGAAAACTTTATTCCCCTGCTGATTGGATAATTTGACCCTGCTATGAGGCACGTTTGGGGTGTTTCGGCTTACACAACTTCCTGCACGGTGATGACGCCGCTGCAAACTAAATGTAGAAAGTTTATTCCTCTGCTGATTGGATCATGTGACTATGCAGTCCTTATGCTGTTTAGGCACGCATGGGTGTGCGCACGCGTGCAAGAAACAGCTGATTAACAATAGGACTTCAACAGAATGAAAAAGCGTTGGAATAAATAGGTTTGAGATATGAATCCCCGACTCACTCGATACAGCGTGCGTTTCACCAATGAGATACGGTAATACATTTCAGAAATGGGCTATATAAAACCTGACGTAGTTTCTTGCTTTTTGGAGAATTAAGGGCTTCTTGCGGGTGTACTTAGGCCTTTTTGCTGTATTTGGAGACTTCTTGGAGTGTATTTGGGATAGGTTTAGGCAAAGAACAATGAAAAAATATATTCTGGATACTCGGAAACCGATATAGTGGTGCGCTCGATCCCTGACGGTGTAGATCCAAGGGTTATGCCCAGAAGTTATGCACTGTAAGTCGTAATTAAGGTAGTTCTTTCAAGTGTCTATGAGAACCCCTAGTGGTATATCAGGAACAATGTGAGTCAGTTGGAGAATTTAATGTCATGCTGGCTCCTTGCGTTGGAAGCTCAATTGGTTAAGAGCATCCAGATGGAGACTGGAAGATCCACGGTTCAAATACTGGCTATGGCACTGAAATTTACAGTCTGACTCTGCCTTCCCAATATGAGTCAAATTTTGGGATATATACTACTAATTTACAGAGTATGTGAAACAAATATGTCCCAAAATTTGACTCACAATGCCACTGAAGTTTGAGCACTCCATTCTGAGAGTCCGTCAGCGCAACTCAGAATAGTAATTTCTTCTGATTTGTGCTTTTAAAATGTTATCAGTGTGTGGTTATATCTATTTCAATATTGAACTGTTTATTACTTACAACATGAAACAACATCCTTGAATGAGTAGCGTGAAATGTCAACTTCCTGATTAATCCATGGATAATTGACTAGTTGAGGCACTTTGCACCGCACTCGTGGATCCTTATCCAACATCCAGGGAAGTAGTTCCATCAACTCTGCATGGTATACTAATAATTTAACAGTGTGAGCAAACGTTTATTATGTTGCTAAAAGGTGTGAAGCATATAGAACTGAAATTACAAAATTGTTCTCATTAATATCAGAAGTTATATTTAAAATATTTAGCTTATGTTTCCATTATTGGGTTGTGTTGTCTAAATATAAATTGAATAAAGTGGGTGATGTGCAAAATCCTTATCGCACTCCGGTATTCATATCCATTAATTTGCAGGTGATCAGTAATTTTATAGTCCCCTAGCTACAGTATGAAAGCTGTGTGGATTAACCTTAGTGATGGGGATGCTATCCTCCTGCCGCTCAGCATACAGGATACACCTTCGGAGTATCATCCTAGATTCATTGCTTTAACAAGATTACATGCAGCAGAAAGGAGATTTTGAAGGCTAGTTTTGGGAGTCACTAGAAAAGACAGAATAAAGAAAAATTCAAATACAGATCTTTAACCTAAACTAAGAGATAGCTCATAACAAAGTGGTTAGAACACTTATGTGGAATAAATGACGAACAATACCCGAAGGAAATATATAATTACAGACCCAAAGGAAAACAACACTTAGGAAGGCCTAAAAATGATAGATAACCTAATGAAATATGCATTTGGAGTACGCAACAAGCCCTAGGAGGTTTATTGCGTGAAGAGAAGGAGTAGGAGGAGGAGAAGGAGGAGGAGAACAAGAAGAAGAGAAGCCTGCACTAATGGTAAAAAGCATTCAAAATGTTGTTACTGGAAAAAATTTAAAACTTAAAATATTTAGGGTAAAAACCTCCCGTAAAGTAATTTTGGCATGCATACATGCATGGACATACTATTCACACAGATTTTTTATTTCTAACTATAAACGCCCAGTTGAATGCTGTGATTGATGACTAGTGTCATATAGCTAACAGCTATGAGGATACGACTATGAAATCCAAAAGATTTGCGATATATTTACAAAGCACATGTAGGGAATATCTTTAGTGTATCTGGTTAGGCTAATTTGGCATCATTTGCCTGTATGTGATGCAGCATGTGGTGTAAGTCAGGAACTATGCAGTCTGAATATAGCGAGCAGAATATGCCAGTTTCATTCTTTTATTGGGATCTGAAGCTGAAAAAGGTCAGATGCTTGCCTCTACAGGTATTACGAGGGCAATGACAGCATTTGAAGGAACAAAAATACTGGAATACATCCTATCATGTAAACTTAAACCTTCTGGTGTCCCTCAAACAGCCTATAATTCTAACTTATATGATGTCAGTAGCTAGAAAGTTTCACTCCCGTTCCCCAATTGTTAAGCTCTATTATAATGTGAAGTAGCTTTAAATTTAATAAGTGCTAGCTCAGCTATTCAGTTTTCCTGTGGGTCTCAACGTAAAGATGGAGCCACCGGGTACATTGTTATAAATGTTTCTCTCCATGCTACATTCTGAAGATATTAATTTAGCTTCTGTAGCATGGGATTCTCTATGTGAGGATTTGCGCTATTTTATGTTTTTGTGTGTCTCTTCATGCAAAATTAGTTCATTTCTTAGTTCCTCATCTCTATTGCCTGGAATTTGTGTGAAAGTCCTAGTTTGATGATAATAATTTTGCATACTGTGCGACTGTTCTATTTTGTTTTGCCCAGTGAACAAAGCTAACCACGCTTTTGTCAGAAATTAGTTTAAATTATATTCGTTTGCACAACCTTTTAGTATTTTATTCTTTTGTTACAGCTGGTTGATGTATTTTACATTAATTTTACAACTTTTTGGGACTGAAAAGTGCTCTTGGTGCCATCACATGTTGTAATAATTTCTTTTTATTTCAGCTTTGTTGTGGTACTTGTGAGTCTAGTAGATTTTTGAAGTGTAACTACATAAAATTTGCATTCTTGGTGTGGTTTAAAATGATAAAGTTTACCATTGTGTAAGGACTATGATACAATGAAGAACAAAATTAATATAATTTGGAGTCGAACCAGTACTCAACGCTCCACTTATTGCTAGTTTTTACCTCGAACACGTTGCGTTAGGATCTTTATAACATCATCAGCTGTTGAGTCGACAACACTTTGTGGGTTCGTGAAATGAAAAGTCCAATTGCACCACTCAAAATTGTTCTTTATTTCCACCGAAATACAATCGGAACACTTGCCGATTACACAGCTACGTAATGCAGACAATTACAATTCACCAGTCAGTCCGTTACAGTTCCACTTTGCACTCGCAATTACGTAGGCTCCTTCTATGCACTTACAAAGTCCGTTCCTTCACTGGGCGATCCTCACGACTGCTCGACAATAACTGACATCCAGCCCGGCGCGTTGCCTATATAGGACCAACTGGCCAATCTAGAAGGTTCGGGATTGGATTAAATATCCCGTAAGTTTGGTGACTCAGGGGGAGCGGAAAGAGACTGCACACTGATGTTTTTCCAGCGACCCCTCGTTACAGCTATAAGACAAATGAGTGGGCGTGTCCGAATGACTCCGTCCCCTGCTTCTGCTGCCGGCCGGTTCTATAGGGAGTTCCGACGTTCGGGTAAACTGCTCCCTCCACAAAGCTGGTCGTCCCAAACAGCACCATCGTAGAGTTTCAGGAGATCCAGGTGTACCACCAACATTTTCCCTCGGGGAACCTTCTGGATGCGATAGACCACGTCCTTATTCTTCTTCACCACCCAATGCGGTGCTTACCATAGCTGTTGGAGTTTCGGGAAGCCGCCCTTAGTCCGGGTAGGACGGTACCACCAGACCAGGTTACCTTCCTGGAACCCTTGTCTGTTGGCTTGCCTGTCATACCTGGTCTTTATGCGGTCGCTCGCCTTATGGATGTTCTGGCGAGCCATATCGTGCATGTCGTGCAGATGGTCCACCAGGTTCTCCACATGCTCGGTCGCTGGCTATTTCGCTTCCGGAGGGCCAACAAAAGCCAGCTCACAAGGGAGGCGTAACTCTCCGCCGAACATTAAGCTGGCTGATGTCATCCCAGTGGTGTCGTGTGTTGACGAGCGGTAGGCCAGGAAGAACAGTGGCACCTCGACGTCCCAGTCTCGCTGATGGCTGGCCACGGCCTTCCGCACGTGTTCCCCTAAGGTCTTGATGTATCTTTCGACCATGCCATTCGACTGGGGATGTAGAGGTGTCATGCGGGTCTTGTTCACCCCATGCCTGTGTAGCGCCTCTTTCATCAGGTTGGAATCAAAATTGGTGCCGTGGTCGCTGTGGAACTCTAACGGCACCCCAAACTGGCAGAAAACTTGCCCCACGAGGCAGTCTGTGATTGTCTTTGCCTCTTGGTTCGGGATGGCATACACCTCCGGCCACTTAGTGAGGTATTCCACGACCACCATCAGGTATTTGTTGCCTCGGTCGGAAACTGGGAACCGTCCAGCAATGTCAATGGCGATCCTTCGAATGGCGCCCCGACGTTGTACTGTGGCATGCGACCCCGGCTCCTAGTCTGGGGGCCGCGACTCGCTGCGCACACGTGACACTGACGGCACAATCTCTCAGCGTCTGCTCGGAGCCTCAGCCAGTAGTAGCGCTGCCGTATTTTGTCAATCGTTCGCCTCGCTCCCAGGTGTCCTCCTGCAATACCGGCGTGCACTTCCTCCAAGACTTCCGGGACCTTACTTCGGGGAAGTACCAACTGTTCTCTCCGAGTCTTCCCATCGGGCGATTCCCATACCCGGAGCAGCACGCCCTCTCTGGTCCTCAACGAGTCCCATTGTGCCCAGTATGAAATGCAGGTGGCGCTCCTCGGTGCGATGACCTCCCAGGTTGGTCTCGTCCCTGCCTCCAGTTCCCTCAATAGAGACCCCAAGTCTGCGTCCGCCAACTGCTCCCTCCTCAGGCCTGCACTATCCCAGTCATCCGCAGGCACTCCAGCGACTACTCGGACCGCTGCAGCACGCTCCTTCTCCTCCACTCTTGTGCACTGGCCGAACTCTTCTTGTACGGGTGGAAGTATCCAAGGTCTTCACTACCGCCAATAATTCTCGCCGGGTGACATAGTAGTTCTTCTCTGCCTTGATTAGCATGTTGCTGTAGTAGGCTATCACCCGCTCATGGCCGTCCTGGATCTGTGATAGGACACGTCCACTACAATGGTCGCTGGCGTGGGTGTCCACAATGAAGGCTCCACGCGGTTATGGAAATCTCAAAATTGGTGCACTGCACAGGGTCTTCTTCATTTGCTGGACAGCGTCTTCGGCGTCCTCCGTCCACACATAAGGCTGGTGTTCCTCTGTCAGGCGGGTAGGGGAATTTGCGATGTTGGAGAACCCCTTTATGAAGCGGCGGTAATAACTGCACAGCCCCAGGAAACTGCGAAACTCTTTCTTATCCTTTGCGTGAGGCCAATCCCTCACAGCCTGTGTCTTCTCCGTGTTGTGGCCACTCCGGTTGCTGAGACTATGTGGCCTAAGTAGTTCACTTCCTTGCGGAAGAGCGGGCACTACTTCGCGTACAGCTTCAATTTGATCGCTTGCAGCCTCTGTAGCACCTTACACAGATTCTCGAGGTGATATTCAAAAGTCTTCCCGACGATGATGATGTCGTCCAGGTATAGCAGGCAGGCACCGTAGGTCAGCCCTCTCATGACTGACTCCATGAGGCGTTGGAAGGTAGCTGGTGCGTTGCAGAGGCCAAAGGGCATAACTGTGAACTGCCAGAGCCCTTGGCCAGTCGAGAATGCGGTCTTCTCCTTGTCTATCAGATCTAAAGCCACCTGCCAGTAGCCCGACTTATGGCCAGGGTCGAGAACCACTGTGCAACAGCTAGCGTGTCCAGGGTGTCGTCAATCTGGCGTATGGGAAAGCAGTCCTTCCGGGTGACAGCGTTCAGCAGTCTACGCAGAAGCGCAGCTCGACTTTTTTCTTCGTCACCAAGACTACAGGGGAACACCAAAGACTGTTCGACTCCTCAATCACTCCCATGGATCTCATGTCCCCCAGCATGTCTCGTACTGCCCCTTGCTTCGCCAGCGGAGAGCGTCTAGGTGGTTGCCGAATAGCACGGGCGTCCGCGTTGTCATTGCGGTGAAGCACTTTGTCCTTGCGGCCGTAGTGACTATCACCTTGTCTAAAGACTTGCTGGTATTGTCACCCAAACGTCGGAACTCCCTATAGAACCGGCAGGCAACAGCAGGACACGGAGGCGCTCGGCCACACCTACCCATTCAGTCACTGAGTGGATGATTAGGTAAGTGTAACTTGTCGCTGGCCGCCTCTTCTCCCTTCCCGTGCCGTCTGGAACCTTCGCGGTGATTCACTGAAACGAAAGACTTCGAGAAAACTGTGATATCCCTATAAAGGGGGCTGCAGTGAGTGAGTCAGTTGAGTCCTTGGCGAGCTTTGAGGAGCGCCCAGTGAGAGAACGGACTGCGTACGTGCGTCGGAGGAGTTTACGTAATTGCGAGTGCAAGTGGAACTGTAACGGACAAACTGGTGAATCGTAATTGTGTGCATTACGTAGTGTTGTGTAATTGGCAAGTGTTCAACTGTAAGTAGGTGGCAATAAAGAGCATTTTTGATTGGTGCAATTGGACTCTTCATTTCACGAACCACCAACGTCACACTGGTGTCAGGAAGCGGGACGACAACATCACCGAACATTATAAACATGGACGCGGCATTGGAAAAGATTTTGGAGAAGATGATGGAAATGAAGACCGAACTGACATTGGAAATGAAGACGGCAAATGACAACATCACCGAGAAAATGTAAAAGAAGTTGGAGACGGCAAATAACAACATGGCCGCAGAGTTGAAGCAAATGAAGACGGCCAACAGCAATATCACTGAGAAGATGGAAGAAATAAAGACCGAATTGATCACAGAAATGAGGACAGTGAACGACAGTCTGGCCACGGAAAGGAAGGATGCGAACGATTTCCTCACCGCCAAATTTGAGGAACATTTGGCCTGCGTGAGGGATGACGTCGCGAAGCTGGGCAAGCAGATTGGTCAAGCAGACGACCGCCTTAATGATTTAGATGGAAAGGGCCGACAATAACGCCAAGACCCTGAACGCCTTGGTAGAAGACGTCGAAGACGTCGAAGACCTTGCGAACCGCGTAAACAACCTGGAGGGAAAGGCCGACAGCAGTTTCAAGTCCCTGAATGCCATGGTGTAGGATGCCGTCGGCAGGAAGCTGAAGGATTTGAAGGCTGACGCGCCGGGACGCGACACAACATCTGGGCGTGTCAAACCTCCCAAGTTTGACGGCGCGTCAACGTTTGAAGTCTTCCGCCGCCAGTTCGTAGCAGTGGCCAAGCACAACTTATGGTCACCAGAGGAGGACACACAGTTAATAGCCAGCCTCCAGGGACGGGCCGCGGAAGTCCTAAAAGCGGTGAAGACAACGGCGGCGCCCAAGGACATCTGGGAGGCCCTGGAGAATCATTTTGTAAACCACCGCTTAGCCGCAGCGTAAAGCAGCCAGCTAAACGCAAGGTCACAGCAGCTGGGGGAGACGCTGCAGGAGTTCGCCCTGGCAGTTGAACAACTGGCAAGCAAGGCCCTAGTCGACCTCCCACCAGAGTTCATGTCCCGGGAAGCTGCCTACACCTTCGTTGACGGGGTACGGGACACGGAGATTTGTCAGCGCCTAATGCTCGGCGATTATAAGACAATCCACGAGGCGCTGAGAGCAGCATTAGGGATGGAGGCGGCCAACATAACAGCTATCCCAACGGCGAGAACGAGGAGCGTCCGCTACGCCGGAGACGCAAGGCCAGGCGAGGGACGCCAGCGAAGACCTAGTGGCCTGTGTTGGTGATGTGGACAGCCGGGGCACCTAGAGAGAGATTGCCGACACCAGGAAGGGCAGCCGGGACGACTAAGGCCAGGCGTGGCGAGGAGCACGTTGGTGGCGTCCACACCATCTCCTCGAGTGACACCGCCCGCCGTCAGCCGGCGGATGGATGATAGCCTCATCGCGGATGGCTGGGTAACAGAAATGCCGTACCGCGTGCTTGTGGACACCGGGGCGACCGTTACCATCATCAGACCTGACTTGGTGAAGGGTTTGCCGACAAGGAAGCCGAGCCGACCATACCAGCTTGTCACGGCATCGGGCGACACTTTGCCTGTGGAGAAGGAGGCCCTGCTGAAGCTGAACTGGGGAAGGAGTACCGTACGTCTGTGGGTTTTCGTCGCGAAAGTGGCTGAGGAGGTGATACTGGGATTGGATGCCCTCAGGAGCCAGAAGGCGACGATCGACGTCGGCAAGAAGGTCCTGCGGCTCAACGGAAAAGAGGTTATATTCCGTCAACCAGAAGAGCGCCTTGGGATTTGCAGGGTCGTCTTGCATGAAGGCGTGGTTGTCCCCGCGAGGAGCGAGGTGGTGGTGACGGCGCAACTGGAAGCCAAGAGAACCAGGAACATGATGCTGGACCAGAATATGCCTGTACAGGGACTGTGTATAGCCAGGGCATTGCTGCCGTGCCGAGAGGAGGTGCCTGTGAGACTGCTAAATCCAACGGACACCGATCAGGATGTTGGGAACGTGCGAGCACGTGATAAGCGTGACACCAATCGACAACACACAGGAGCCGGTGCCGACGCAAAAACTGGGCCCCGGCTAGAAGGCTTACTGGAGAGGGCGGCCGACCACCTGACCGCAGAACAGCTGGAGAAAGCTCGACATTTGCTGAGGCGATACCAGAGCGTCTTTAGCGAAGCCGACAAATAAATAAATAAATAAAATCTGAATATTCTACCCCGGCACCTAGACAACTATACCGGGGCATGTATCCAAGTTTTCTCTTTATTTTTCCATAAAATCCTTACAAATGTTATAATTATACAAATCTCTCAGAAAACTACTCTACAAAACTAAAATGAAATAAAATAACAGAAATAAACACAAAAAATCAAAAAACAAAAGAAAACAACTATGAAAATTACAAAATCCTTATTTCCTAAATCTATATCTAAATCTACTAATTCTGTAGTCCACCATGGCCTCCGCCATCACTCTCTCCCTCCGCCGCCCATGCAGTCAAGTCCATTGTTTGATTATTCAATAATTCTTCCCGTCTTATCCTATTTTGTATTCTAGAACTCCTTCTTGGATCTTGTACTATTCTTCGCCTATTATCAACTCTTTCTCCTTTGAATATTTTTACCTCCCATGCTTTCTTACTTCCAAAGTTAGTCAAAACTTGTAATTTATTTACCAATTGTTGATCTCGAATTATGTCATATACGATATATCCTGCTAGCGCATGCCTCTCTTCTTGTTGGTGAATTGCATATCTTCCACATTCAAATACTACATGTTCAGGATTATCTTGTTTGTTACATAATTCACATATATCATTTTCAGTTTTATTGATTTTCTTCCAATAGGTCTTATAAGGTCCGTGTCCTGTTATATAATGTATAAATCCCTTTGTTGGTTGAATAAAATTCAATTTTAGTCTCTCTTTAACGTTCTGAAAAATTTCAAACACTCTTCTACCTTCTAGACTTTCTGTCCATTCTTTTTGCCATTTATCTTTTAAACTATTTTTAATCACCCAAGATTTGTTTGTTCTGACTCCAGTTATATTATAAACTTTTTCTAAGTTTCCTTTTTTCGCCCAAGCTTTTGCGCCCTTCAATCTTATTAATAAATCAATCGGCCAAATGGCCGTTGTTACTAGCAATGCCATAGTTGGTGTTGTTTTTACAGCTCCTGTCAGACGTAATAATACTTTTCTTTGCGTTCTTCTCAACAATTTTCTTATTTGCACATCATCCATCCTTTCTGCCCAAACTGCTGCCGCATACGTCATAATTGAAGCAAAAATGGTGTTATGATATATCTGTATGTTACGCAATGGAAGTACAACATTTAAATTGGTTATTCTTGCTAGCTTTAGCATTATTTTCTCTGTTTTCTGCCTAATATACTCCGTGCCGAGAGTGACTACGGCCGCACGGACAATGTGCTTCACCGCATCGACACCGGGGACACCCGGTCTATTCGGCAACCACATAGACGCGTTCCGCTGGCGAACCAAGGGCGGTACGAGACATGCTGGAGGACATGAGATCCAGGGGAGTGATGGAAGAGTCTAACACCCCTTGGTGTTCTCCTGTAGTCTTGGTGACAAAGAAGAACGGGGAGCTGCGCTTCTGCGTATACTACAGAAAGTTGATCGCTGTCACCCAAAAGGACTATTTCTCCTTATCCCGGATTGACGACACTCTGGACAAGCTAGCTGGTGCACAGCGGTTCTCGACCCTGGACCTGAAGTCAGGCTCTATGTGCCTTGTACTCATTTGAACATCATTGCATTCATCGTTCGATATGACCTAACGTTAGAGGTTTCCTCTCATCCTGAAAGATGAATGTCTGGCAACTCCAAGCTCTATGTACCCTGCCCTCATTTGAACATCATTACATTCCTCATCCGATATGACTTAACTTTAGAGGTTTACCCTCATCCTGAAAGAACGTCTGGTAACCCTAATCTCTATGTAATCGGTATTCATTTGAACATCACATCATTCATCGTCTAATATGACTTAACATTGGAGGATTTCTTTTATCCTGAAAGCTGAATGTCAGGTAACTCTAAGCTTTATGTCCCCTGTACTCATTTGAACATCATTTCATTCATTTGATATGACTTAACTTTGAAGGTTTTCCTTTATCTTGCAAATTGAAATGAATGTCTAATTTAGCTCAATGGAATCCGGGATTATTTCTCCATTATTACACCATTCTTCATCCGATATGAGTTAACAATGGACATTATTAAAAGAAATCATTCTTTACTTAAAAAATAAAGCTAACTCCAGTGAAGCAACAAATACTAAACAAACATAACTATTTGGAACAGTAACATCACTTATGGTAAAGGAAAATTACGTTAATTTGTCTTATTAATTGCTGAGATTGATTTTGTAAACTCCTGCTTATATCTCCAGTCCCAAACAACTGCATCGTCAATGCTACCATCACCAGAGGTTACCATGATTTTGCCATTATTACCAAAATCAGAAATCAAAAAAGCTTAAAAATCCTACTAAAAATCTTACCCAGATAAATCATCCTGACTGAGATTCAAACTAAAGACCTCTTGTTTATGACTGAGACATGTTACCCCCACACCACAGAGTCAAACATAAAGCTATTATACTCTGCTTAAGTATGTTTCTTTTTGGTAGCACTTATTATTTATTCAATAAAAGGGCGTCGCTGTAGAACATTGATTTCGTTTGCGGCTCTCCTACAAAGGGTTCAGAGTTTGAATCCCAGCTCTAGAGTTGGCAATTTTAAGTCAGACCTATCCATGCCTTCACATCTGTCTAGCGCATGTGCAGGGTCCCCTATGCCCAACATGGTTTGGAATGCACGGTATAAGCCCTCACCTCACCATCATCTTAACTTTCACCCTATGTTTGGAGTGCGGTCATCACGTGGTGGGGTGATGTTACCCCGAAGGTCAAGGCTGCCATGTGGGGAGTACAGGTAACCAACCAACAATTATCTATTATTTATTCAATGCACAGCATACATTTTTAATTATTTCTGTAACAATCACTTGCAGTAATAAATAAAAGGTGGAATTCTTCAAAGTGTCTATACTGACAATGGTCAACATGTTGTTGACATTGAAGTAGATGATCTCGTTTCTCCTGCAGTTAATGAATATATTTTAGTGAAACTGATGTACATAAAAATATGCTATTGTCCTTAGGAACAGTGGGCATATTTTGTGAAGTGTATGAGACGATCTCTTAACTCTTCTAATAAATTTTCACTGCCAGATGGTGATTATAGTTCAATGATTGTTAAGAAGGAAATATTAATGTTGTTAACCCTGAGAAACTGAATTTATTTTCACCAATAATTAATTTACAGAAATTTGAAAGCCTCCTATATGCCTAAAATAATAACTGAAGCTAAAATCATTTGTGTTTCAGTCTTTTCTGATTTCAATATGGCTAATTGGACGTGAATTTTAAAAGCAATAAATATGTCATTCTTTAAGTGTCTGAACTGTGTTCCATCATATACTGTATTTGTTTTCTACTGTACTGCATATGTGACTACCCTCAGTGAAAGTTATAAGCAGCCTTAATTTAACATTAATGTTGTTCATATTCATATATTCATATTCATTTATTGCATCCATGAATCATACATTCATGATGTGGAATTGTCAAATTCTAACTACACAAAAATTAGTAACAAAAAGCAAGAAGTACAATAAGTTGTTAAGCATAATAACCAAATTAATAATTAATATTTACATTCCTTTTATTCCTACCCGCTGTCATTTAAATACTCGTCTACTGAGTAGTAAAATTCACGTAAGAAATACTTCTTTGATGTGTCTTTAAACTTTGAGAAGGACTCAATGTTTTTTATTTCCGTTGGCAGATTATTGTAGATATGAATTCCTTTGAATTTAAAACTGTACTCAAACATTTTCTTTTTATGATAGGTGACACGGAACTTTGAACTATTGTTCGTGTTCTAGGTCATGAATATCATTGCTTTTTTGAAATTTATCTAAGTTCGTTTTAACCAGTACTATTATTTCTAAAAGGTAAATGCTTGGTAATGACAATATGCCTAATTTTCTGAGCAATTGCTTACAACTATCTGCTCTCCTTAAATTCATGATAATTCTAGTTACCCTTTTTTGGACTCTAAATACCTTGATAATGCTATTACTATTTCCCCATACTGTTAAACCATAAGAGATTAATGGTTGAAAATTTGCAAAATAGGCAATTCTTAATGTATACATTATTACTGTTGATGACGCAACAATAATAATTAGGGATCTCACTATCAAAGGTGCAGAAAATAAAGCAAACCACATTCTAAAAGTACTAAAGGAATGCTTGTTGAATCTACATTTTGTATTAAACATTAAAAAGACTACCTGGATGAACTTCAAACTCACAAAACAAAACACAGATCTTATAGAACTTAAAATAGCTGGGAAAACCATTCCTGAGGCATTAGTAACAAATTTTTTAAGGATTATTATAGATAAATATCTAAAATGGCTGCTACATACAATCCAGATAACGAAAAAGATAAATAAAGGTTTGTATATACTGAGATATGTCAAAAATATTGTTGATAATAATACACTGAAGCAGGTGTAGTATGTTTCATATATTCAAATATAAAATATACAATAACCTTACGAGGATGTGTGTAGTATTAAACACCCACTTTTACTACATACGGCACAGCAGGTGGTGAAACTGATAATACATGAGCTGAAGATGAAGAACCTGTGGAATGAGATGGCGGGGAAACCAGAGATTCCAGAGAAAACCTGCCCCACCACTACGTTGTCCACCACAAATCTCACTTTGTGGTCGCCTGGTATCGAACCCGGGCCACCTTGGTGAGAGCCAACTGGTCTAACCACTGAGCCATGGCACGGCCAACATTACGGAGAAATATTGCAGCTAAGGAGATATTATAAGTATTTGAATTATATGAGAAGGAAATGAGACTATTTGGGAAAGTAGAAAACACACTTGCAGAGAAATATACAAAAAATACATTCTAACTGTCCCATGTATATAAATGTATGAAAGCATAAAGCATATGCTGCAAAATGAACAAATATCCAAAAGTAGTAATATACAAGGCCTGTTCATAAAGAATAATTACAGCTTTTGTTTTTACAACGTACCTTTACACATCCTCATAATTTTTATGCTCCTTCTCAAAATAGACTCCCCTGAATCTGATGCACTTTTCCCAGCATTTCTGCCAGTCATCAAAGATATGCTGGAAACTTTTTTTTTGAGAGATCCTTCAAAATCGGCTCCACAGCCTACACCACTGCTTCCGATGATGGATAATGCCTCCCATGAAGGCGTTTCTTCAAGTTATGGAATCTAAAAGCGTCACATGGGGCTAAATCCGGAATATAGGGAGGGTGAGGTATGCACTTCACATGGAATTTTGCAAGATATTCAGCAGCAACATTTGCAAAATGCATCCGTAGATTATCGTGGTGCAGCATCCAGCCTACATTATAGAAATGTAGCCCTTTGCGCCTGATATAGGCTTGCAATGTTTTCAGGACATTCCTGCAGTATTTTCCAGTTAATGAGGTATGTGCAGTTACAACATGCTGATAATCCATTCCATGAATAAAACAGAATGAGATGAACATAACTTTCCCAACGGAAGCAACCAGTTTTGTTTTTTGGGGGTAGTTGATGAAGAAGATTTCAACACTGAGCTTTGCTGTTTGCTCTCAGGATCAAAATGATGTAGCCAAGTTTTATCTGCAATGATTACGTTTGAAAGAAGCACCGCATCTTCCTCTAACATCAACTTTAGCTGCATGCAGACCTGCATGCAAATATCCTTTGGTTCAGATATCAACAGTCTTGGAATCCATCGCACACAAACATGTCTTATGTGTAATGTTTCTGTCACCAATTTGTGGGTGACACCCAATAAAATATTCAGTATTTCTGAAAGTGATCTTAAGGTAATTCATCGGTCCTTTCTCTTAATGGCAGCAGCAGTTTTAATATCTTCTCCTGTAAGAGCAGTAACTGGAGCAGCAGGTCCACCTTCCTTTGAAATTGATTGTCTGCCCTCTTAAACATTTTAAACCACCTTCAAGCTGTGCTGTAGGGAGGAACAGACTCTCCATAGGCCTCCTAGGGCATTGTATATTGCTTAACCGAAAATTCACTGAGACGAAAGCAGAATTTCAAAACTGCATATTGTTCTTCACATGTTACCTCCATAGCTGCGGTACCGATACTGAACATGTCTGAACTTGCCTGGTTCTCACAGGTGGGAACCAGGAGTACCAAGAATGAAACTACTATTACATGTTTGTTTCACATTAAGCTAACAGAATATAATTAGTTTGAGTTTTAGTACAAAAGCTATGACAGTAAAAAAAATTATAATCACTCTTTATTGAACAGCCCTCATAATAATACCCACTGCAATCTCAACCTAAACACCTTCACCGCATAATCCCTAAGTCACCTCTCTGTGCATAGGAAACATCAATCTCTTTCTAGATTGGCAACAGTACATTCATGTGGCAGGTGGTGATATGAAGGATGGTCTAACGAGGAGTTTAGATAATAAAAGTGAGGTAAGAAAAAGACCAAGCCATGTGCAAGGATTAGTACTCAGAAGCTGGGAAGGACAAACTATAAAATTGTCTAGGAAGAACAAATGAAGGGCTGCCAGGGCCTTTTTCAGGGTAGCGTTAAATCAATCAGATACATATCTTCTTTTACGTACTATGGGAACACAGTAGTCTTTAACATGGTACCGTTATGTGATAGGAACATAGAGGCATTGTTCATAAAATTAAATATATATATTATATTTACTTAAAATATATATCCTTGAACATACAAAAAAATGAGCAGATGGTGTAAGTGCAGTTATATTTTCCTAAGTCCACATTGTTTCCATTGCTGGTTCATTGAATGCACCTCTTTAGCTTTGCTCTACTGACTCCTCTCATAATGGAGTCTCAGTTACTAAACGTCCACTGATAACCGAGTGGTTATAGGCAAGTATGTAGGAGCTACACTTACAAAGCTTTGAATACCAAACCTCACTTTGATTTGTTCTATTTTGAAATGTGTATTACGTACATTGCACTATACTTTCCAATTGCTTAGGTTTACTTGATTTTGTGACATTTATGCTCACACATAAAAATGGGAACACTACTCTGTTTTTAAACTACATGAAATAAATATATATTTTATTTCGATGTGTAAAATTAAATGAAAATGTAAATTAACTTAATATCAAGTGCATTAGCCCTCTGTTTCTAGTACTACTCCCATTCTGCGGCATATGGGTAACAATAAATGCCTAGTGATATTTTCATGAGAGAATTCTTCGTATTATGTGCCAGCAAGATTCATAACAAACTATTGCTTTCACAACCAATATTAACGTAATTTTTTATATTTTCCTTACATAGTTGCCTTCTTGTTTCCACTCAAAACACCAACATAGGGCCTGTATTACGATCTTCGGTTACTAGCGGAAGTTTGCTACCTCTCAGTTATCGATAACTATTGGTTAGATTCAGTGCCTCGTATTACGAACTCGATTTACCTTTCGGTTTGTTACCCTGTGCATTATGGTGGAATGTGAACGGTTGGCAATATTTTCCACTAGGATTTTACCTTGTGTGCAACGCTCTCTTGTGTTTAGAATGTGAGTTAGCGGGAAAACTAAACACGTGTTGCATCAAGCGTCTTGTTTATTAGTTCTTGTATTGTTTTGCTTTTTCGTAATGTTTTAATTTCTAGTTGTATTCCAAATACGCTTTAGCATTGTTCTTTATATTTATTATCAGTTATAGTTCTTTTACAGTTTTAAATTTTCCATAGCGCTAAATTATTTTTCATAGCGCTAGGTTAGTGTTTAGATTATATAGGTTTCGTTAGGTTAGAGTTTTATAGATACAGAATTTTGTAGATACGATGGAGATTTTAAAGAAGAGAAAGCGTTCCCCCAATTTTACCGAGGAAGAAAATATGTTGCTGTTGGAATTAGTCCAACAGCACAAAACTATTGTAGAAAATAAAGCCACAGGAGCGGCCACGTGGAAAGAGAAAGTGGGTTCGCATTACATTTATATCTTAGTGCTTTTCTTACACCGTTAGGTTTTCTTACTCTATATAAATACTCATAATGTACTTATACCATTTTAGGAGAGAGCTTGGGAGCTTATATCAAAACAATTTAATGTACAAACAGCAACGCAGAGAACGGCGGCACAAATCAGAGAGCGGTACGATTCTCTGAAGAAAAGAGCTCGTCAGGCAAATGCTGAAACAAAACAAGTAATATATGGAACTGGAGGAGGAAAGCCCCCATCTCCAAAGCCGTCGCCAGCAATCGAGGTTCTGAATTCTTTGATGGGCGACACAAGCAGTGGAATGGAGCCTATCACTGACTCTGATTTTCTTGGTAAGAATTGCAGCAGATTTCCTCACTGTTAACTATGTTAACTACTGACTATAGTCTTATATTAATATATAATGTTATTGCAGGTGACACAACAGACGTGCTGGAACTGGCTATATCAGAAGTAGAATGTCCAACTCCTGTGGAAGTGTCTGCTCAAGCAGAGCAGCAGGCTGGAACATCAGCTTTAACACAAGGTAAGGGCAGCATGTAACACTACATGCATATCAAGCCATCAGTAATGAAACCGTGTTACACAGGGAAAAGCTGTAGCAGCATTTTCCAGTATGTGCTTCAGATTTTCATTCAAAGTTTAAACTGCAGAATAGTGGCATCAAAGAAAAGAGGTAAGGAAAACAAGCTGTAGGCAACTGCATAGTTTTGAAATATGCCAAAACAGTGATAGGTTGACATATATTCTTGTTGTTATTCTTGTTACTATATTTGCATACAGATGTGTTTGATCATATTGCATTGAAGTATTCCTCTTACTTTCAAGGTAGAGAATACTTCTATTAAACAAGGCTATCCAATAATACATGCAACGGCACATTCATATCCTTTGAAACATGCAACTATAAGGTATAATGCAGATGATTATAGGAACATGTTCATCCAAGAATATGGCATGTGATGTTTTAACACTATAGAGAAATGACAATAACAAATATCTAGACAATAGCAGTATCATTATATTCAAGATATTGTTTATAATTTGATTTAGTTTGAATGGACTTGTCGTGCAGTACTTTGGTTATGCAGTATTGGTATGTTCAATGATGCATGTTTTCACTGTTGGCAATACTCCAGCTACCAATATCATACCTGCCATTCCGCACATCATTATTCTGCAGTTTGACTCATTCAAAAATCTAGCCATGCAGGAAGGTCTTGTCCTTGAGCCATGGTATAACAAACAGGATGTGAGAAAACAGTGCTTACAATTTGATTGTTGCAAAATTAAGACTCCCAGACTATTTAATAACTTCAACAGATAAAATTATTGTAATTTGATTGCTACATTGTTTTAAAGTGCCATTCTTGTATGACAAGTTATGAAGTAATCTTAGCTAGTGATTTTACGTTGAGATAAAATTATGATTTCTGAGTTTGGGCTTTTCACATGGTCTTTGCATTCAGAAGGATATGTGTGTCCTATAGGAATATTTCTGGGGCTAGCTGTCAGAGAATATTTTAATTGGGAACATTCTTAAATATTGCCAGAGTTTGAAGCATAATACTAGTTATTTGAATACACCCAATTTCTCAATGGAATCAAATTTCAGAGTTTAATGGAATATATGCCATAGCACTGAATTTATTTTACAGTTAGAAGAAATATATGGCTGTTAAGACAGGGGGACAAAATAAAAGAGGTAATCTTATTTGTTATCTTAAGCGAGCATACAGAATACAAAAATTGTGGTTTATTGCCTTTGTACCATAATTGCTATCTTTGTTATGAATAAATAGGAAAGAAGTATTATATAGGAAGTTTCTGTACACATATAAATGTGAATTAAGCTATCTCTAATATAGTAAACCTAGTTGTAACATAATCATCCTATCTCCACCCAGCTAGTTGAGATTACTTGCTGTGCTTCATCAGCAAGTATAAGAAAATGTCAAGCTCCATTTTTTATTTGTGCTTGGATATTTAAAATATATGCAATTCACATGTGTATACATTGCTTTCTAAACTTATTGCATTTCTTACATGAGGCCTCAAAACATTTAATTTGTTTTCTTATCTTTTGGTTCCTGTGTTATGCTTTGTGTAATGTAGGTGAATGGTAAAAAATAAAGCAACTATAATAATTTTCTAATTTACAGATCTTGACTGGGGAGATTTCTCAGCTAAAATGCTGCGAACACCTAGAAATACAGCTCTACGACCCACTGGCAGTGCAGGTAAGGGCTCTTTAGAAATGTGTGAATGATGCTAATATAACCTGCCATCATAAAAGTGTTGAGTATGAATTGTGTAGAATGTTTAATGCACCTCCAAACAATTTAAAGTTCCATAGTATTCTACATGTATGTAAAAAATATAATTCCATTCTGAAGAAATTCCTGTGTAGCGAGTTCTATTACTCTCAGGAGTATATGGATGAATACTGAATGTCTATCACAATAGTCTACAATTATTTAATTTAAAAAACTTTTTGTAATTAACTTTTTTTGAAACTTCATCTCTTATGGTTAATGGTCATGTTTTGAAAATTATATTGTGTTAAAGAATATAAAGTTCATATTTTCATTATATTGTGTTAAAGAATATAAAGTTCATATTTTCAAAATTTTGTGAGGTAACATATGGAAAATATTTTAGAACAAATGTTAAAAGAATGTTCCAGGAAGTAAGAATGTGGGTCTTTTAATATTATTCTGTGGTAGCCAAAAACAAAAATTCAACTTAAAAACTTATATCTTTTGATGTGTAGAGCATATTTTATACGGCATGTAATTTTTAGAATATTTCCCCACAAAAAAAAATAATTATTTGGTGTAGCAACATGAAACTTTGCACACAAGTTTAGAATGATACTCTAATTATGTGGATGAATTTTCATAATGATAGGTTTATTATATAAGTTTAAATTTTCAGTGTAGCCTTGCCTTTGGTTATCTTTAAAACTCAGTATCTATTTGTAGATGCCAAGATGTTTTGTTCCTTTAAGTTATTTTTGGGTGGTGTGTGAATGCACAAACATGCTATTGCTTTCATTTTCTTTAGTGAAGAAAATGGTTGCTTCCTTAATTGTTTTCTTTACTTTAGCCTTTTTAATTTTAATGCAATTACATGTGCTTCTGCAGATTTATCTTGCCTGTTTATAATTGAGGCATCTCATTTGTAATAAATGATGTTTGTTTCTATAACTGTACCATTTTTAAAAGAAATATTTTTGTCCTCTAACAGCCATACATTTCACTATCTCCAAATAGAAAGAAACCAAAGTATCCCACTGCAGTTGTGTAATCATACTTTTTGTACTGTTCACAGAAAGGAAACACAGCAGCAGATCACCATCTCTCTCTGCCAGGAAGCTTCATGCCTGGGCAAAGGAGAGGAAAGAGGTAGCTCAGCTTCAAAAACAGTTGCTGCAGAAGGAATTCAATGAGAACCAGAGAAGGTCGCAGTTATTGTTTGAGGCAGAATTGGAACTGATAGGCAAAAAAAAGATGCTAGTAGAAAAAAAAAGTAATCTAGTAGATTTAAAACTAAGAATGGCAAAAGAACACCTGGAGAAAAAGTAAAGGACTTTTTTTGTTGAAATTTAAATGTTTAATTACCCATTGTTAATCCATGCCCATTATTCACAATTCCTATATACAGATTATTAGCACATAACCAACAGTGAAACATAATTGGATTCTGAGGGCTAAATACAACTTTTCTGTAACAGTAATGAGCAATTAACAGAAGATAGAATGAACATTAAACACTCAACCGTTAAATCATAATTTATTTCTAGAGCACTTAAACTAAAAGTTAATATATTAATTCACAGGAAAATGAAATAAATCTGAACAACTTATAGATCAAAAGCATTTTCACTAACAGTTTAAAAGATAAAATACACATCTTGTGCTGTAACTATACTCTCTGTGCCTGTAGTCTATTTCTGAAATACTGCACAAATGTTCTACGCACAGCATCGCGTACTCGATTTGGGACATGCACCTCTTGAAGTCCTGATAACACAGGCTCCTCTTGCAAGTATCGCTCTAACTGCTGTTGGATATCAGCCTCAACTGGAGGAAGCTCATCGTTGTTTGCTCGTGCTATATTGTGAAGCACAGCACATGCAACAATTATGTTCTGGACCCAGTTAATATCTGTCTGGATCCACAAAGACAGAATTGGGAACCTTGCTTTTAAGACACCATAACACCTTTCCACAATATTCCTTGTTCGGATTTGTGATTCATTGTAGAGCTGCTCCTCTGCTAGTTGTGGAGCCTGCAGGGGAGGAAGGAGATACGGGCCTACTGCATATGCAGAATCACATACAACCACACTATTTCCGAATTCATTGTTTTCAATTCGATTCCTCAGTCTCGAATGGTTAAAAATGGTCGAATCATGAGCAGAACCAGGCCATCGTGCTACAATGTCTCTGATCATAAGATCAGCATCAACTAATGTCTGAACATTACATGAAAAATATCCTTTTCGGTTACGAAAATGTTCAGCATCTTCACCACCCGGAGATTTGATACGCACATGAGTACAGTCAATGGCACCTATCACTCTTGGGAATGCTGCAATATCAAAAAACTTGCACTGGATATTCCGTATGCCTTCTCTAGTCTGAGGTAGTGTAATGTACTGTGGCCTTAATGAGGCAATGGCAGCTGTAACGTTGCTGATAACTCGGCCTGCTGTTGCGTTATGCACACCACTAGTGTCACCAATAGTAGTGTATGACCCAGCAGCTGCATAGAAGCGCAGTGTCATCAATAATTGCTCCATTGCAGGAAGACAGGAGTTTCTGAAAAGACAAAACATCCCTTTAGTTTTGTTTGTGAACAGAAATGTCAGAAGGTAAGTAATATTTCAAAAGAGATCCAGGTGCATCAGGTTCAGTGAATTCAAATTACACTATTAAAAGTAAGTGAACTTGTGCAACACAGTGATTTACTATTATGTGTGAAAAAATTTCAGTAATGACAATCCTTATACTGTGCAAAGTGATATGATTATGGAAAGGGCAATAACATTTTATGCGGAAGGATTGCTTTTGTTTGAAACTGAGATTTATGGGTGGAAAAATTCTGCATTGGTTGAATCCTTTATTACATTAATAACTTTTTATTTTGGTAAAATGAGTCAAAAGATGCAGTTGTCAGTAAGCTGAGGAGCTAGATGTGTCATTATTTTATTACAGTATCTGATAGCTTTATTCGGTTTAGATTACCAGGGATTAATCCTACAACAATAGGTAACTTACAGTTCTCTTTTTAATTTATTTCTTGTTCTGACTAATAACATTTTATGGTAGTGGATTCTAAATTGTCCTACAGGGGGAGGTTGAGGAGTTAGAAAAGTTTTTCAGCACAACAAACAAATATTGTTACAAAATGAAAACTATAATAATCAGGAATGTAAATTGAGTGAAACAAATATTAAGAAAACTTTTAACTGTAGTTGCCATGCCAATTTACTTGTAAAGTTTTCAACATGGTATCACAAATTTATGGAGTGCTTTGCTAAATTATGAACACCAAGAGATTTCCAGTAAAACAAAAATTAAAATAAGGTCACACCACTGTTATTATTTCTGATAATAGTATTTCACAAATGTTATACTTTGGCTACAATGATTTGGTTAGTAGTTTATCCTTATGGATAAATCACCTCTTGTTATATGAATATTCATTTCACAGAGGTATATGCAAAGAGGGAAGGTCCATAAATTGCAAGTCAGCCACAAATAAAAGCAAGGTTATAGAAAACTTATATTTTTTCTTGACACTTCAACGACCACATATCAGTGACACCTTTGTGTCCTAGATTGAAAAACCTAACTTAACAAACCAGTGACTTCATTTAGGTACCACAGGATACAAGATGGGCATGCATTATTTTTTACGTGTGCAATTTGCGGCAAATGTAATTATGCACTGCATTTGCACCATCTATGGTAGGTATGGCAAGAATGAGAAGTAATACTTCAATTTGCATTGAGACAGTATAAAAACTACAAAAAATCGCAATATAATTAGCGATTTGGTATTCATTAAGGCAAATTCATTATGGTATGGTACATGAAACTAGCTACATTACATATATGAACAGTGTTTGCAATAACGATTTGGACATAATACAAATTACATAACCTAAGAAATTGTTTTATTCATTGTTTGCTTTACAGCTTGTTACTTTCCTCTCGTAATGCTTTAACGAAACGAAAATTCAACATTGCGCCCACTATTAGCAAAATCGAATGTTTCTGAACTTCTATACATACCGGCCCATATCGTGTTGCGTGTATTTTCCGGTAAAGGTTTATTTATTACATGTATGTGTGTTAAAACACATTGGGATATGATCGGATAAAATATCGTACCTATTGGTTGCAACAAGTCACTGACACCATGGGTATGGATATTACCATTCCATAACCTATTACAAGATATACCTAATGCTCATTTGGTTTATTTTATTTCATTTTCAACGTGTCACGAATATATTACATTACATATATAATATATATTATATACTACATATATATAAACACTTACCTTTCTGTCTTAAATTCTATTTGATTTCTAATCTCCTCCAAAATCCCTGATACGGTCTCCTTTGACAAACGATAGCGTTGTCGGAACTCTTCGTCGTCCCACTCCCCGAAATTGTCTTTCCGCATTCTAATTCTTTTGGCTCTTCTTCCATCAAACAAATACTGTGCCAGCATATGGTCTTCAGAATCGCTTTTGACATCCAATCTGGGCTGGAGGTACGCCATTTTCTGTTTTGTGTATGAAGGTAAACTCCGAATTATCTCACTAACTGCTACTCGAGGTGAGGGTTAGTTAACTCCAGAAATAACTCTCAGTTAGCCCTTAACCGAAGGTCGTAATACGGACCACTGCGTGGAACTCCAAGTTAACAGTTAACCAACACCTTAACCGGAGATCGTAATACAGGCCCATAGTCACTAATATATTTTTTTCTTTGCACAAATCTTATAGTTGAAAATAATTCCAATATATTCAATTTTATTGTAAATTACAAAATATTCTGTATAGTTTCATGACTGAAACTGAACTGCCAAAAAAACTGGCAATCAAAATTCTTTCATTAATTTAATCCTCTTCCACCGGTCACATATAATTTCATCTAGTCTTTATTGCCCCAGTAATAAAATTAAATAACACAACTTCATCTTGCATTGAACTTTATAACAAAAACTTGATTGAATATGGGAAAAACTATTTAATTGTAACACTATTTATTATATTCCATCTTCGCTCTTGCCTTTCTTCACTGCAGATCCTTCCATCTTTACACCGGAATCGGGTTGTTTAACTCCCCCAGGAGCCTTGGGTTCTGCAGCAATGTCTGCAACAGCAACATACAGCCTTTACACCCATTTGATATTACTGCTTCCTTATATTAAATTTAACATATCAAAAATACAGAATAGCAGCATAAATGATAAAACTCCTACTTTTCTTCTCACTAGTGGAAACAATCGGGCCTGGCCCTTAATTTGACACGTCTGCCCTCCTGACTGATGTTTCAAGGATTTTTTAAAATATGGTAGCTTCTGAACCGTTTGGGGTGATTCATTACTTTTTTCTTTATTAGTGGTGTTTAAACTAAATAATGAATGCAAACATAAATTTCTTAGAAGTCACATAAAAATTCCAAGAAACAGAATACAAATTCAATAGTGATTTTATAAAAATAAAAAACCAGACACGCTAACTTATAACATACGTAAAATATGAAGCTAGTCACAGAGAAGCAGCAAACACTATACAAATAAAATAGTGTGTACCATAAAGCTTCACTTATCTGAAAAGAAAACGAACATTTTCTTATTAGTTAATGACGATTGCAATTTGATGAATACTCATTCACATCAGCTCAAAGAACCTCGTCTACGTTACAATCACTACAGGACACAATGTTTTTACCAGTACTACCAAAATCTCAAAATGAGGTAAATTTTAAAAGAGAATCGACTGCCGGTATTTTAAAAGTTATTCTTTGAACTAAATATTTGTTTCCCAAAACATTAAATCTATCAAACCATTTAATTTTTTTAATAATTTAACTTCTGCATTTATTTCATAGGTAAATGACTGAAAATTATCAGCCATGGTCTATTTATCTGTCTGTTTATACTTATTGTTTCAAAAATGTTCTTTCTTTCTGTTTTGCAATTTAGTTTTGTCTCTCCAATATAAACTTTATCACAATCTAAACAAATAAACTCATAAATAACAAATTTTTTATTCTTGGAAATTTTCTCTTTTTTGGAGATTTGTAGTCAATTTTTAATATTATATTTATTTTGAGGAGCTTAATTTATTCGAAATTCTTTCATATAATAAAGAATATAAACATATTATTAATACTGCCTTAATAAATCATTTTAATAAAGAGTTTATACATAAAAAGCTGAAAAATTTAAATATGAAAAAATCTGTTAAGGGTAATTCTACCCTTACGAATAAAAGACGGTTATAATTTAAAATACTTTACTTACTTTAACTTAACTTAACTTTAACTTTCTTTTACTTAACTTGGGTAAATAAAGTCTTCAAAAATCTTTTAAAGAATTTGGTGTGGCTTTAGTTCCTCAAAATAAATACACTATTAAAAATTTACTACATTATTCTAAAAAGATACAGTTCCTAATATTAAAAAATATGGTATTTATCAATTTAATTTTTTAGATTGTGATAAAGTTTATATTGGAAAGACAAAACGTAATTTGGAAACCAGAACGAAAGAACATATTCTTTACATTCACCATAAACAGTCTGATAAATCGACTTTAGCAGATTATTTTTGCCATACAGCCATGAAATAAATGCAGAAGTTAAATTATTAATACATTTAAATAGTGTGATCTATTTAATGCTTTGGAAAAATATATTTATATTAAAAAATATACATCATGTAATGAACTTTGAAATACCGGCAGTCGTTCTTTTTTAAAGTTTATTTCATTTCCAGCTTTTGGTAGTACTGGCAAAGACATAGTGACCTCTAGTGATTGTTACGTTGACATTGAGGTTGTTTGAGCTGATTAGGTGAATGAATATTCATGAAATAACGATCATTGTCAATTAATATGAAAATTTTCACTACTTTCTTTTGAGATAAGTAAAATTTTATGTTACAAATTATTATATTTGTATAAACATATAAAACTTATTTCTAGGAGGCAACTATTTATAATTTAAACGACGGAGAACTGTAATGAACTGAAGTAACAAATCAGAACAGAAGTGAATTACATTTCCTTGAATGGAAAACAATGGTGTAAGAAAACACTCAAAAGCATTACTCCTACAATTTACAAGTAATAACCCTACTTCAATAAATAATAATGTAGATAACTTAATAAAACATTACATAATTGCCATCGCCATCATTTTCACCATCAAAAAATTTACTGAGTCTTCTCCATTGAAATATACGTCAAGCAATTCTCCTTCAGTAAGGTAACAGTTGTTGAGCTAGCTATGGTTGAACCATATATGCAGTAGCATCACATGCAGGCTTTTAAACAAGATGTATTTTCGTTTGTTTTCCTCGTTTCATCTGCCATTTGGTGGATTCTTTAGTTAAATAAAACATGCAGCTACACAGTACAAGCAAAATGTGAGCATAGACCATTGTTAAGGGTGGCAATTTTTCACAAATACAATATAGTGCAGTAAAGTGTGAAATTGACTCTAAAGGTGATATAAATATGAAACAAAGATTTTCCAAGTAATTATCTTTTTCCACAGCTTTTTCTGCTGAAAAGTTTAACTGAAGATTCTGTATAAACTCTGCATGTTTAGAAAGCAATGAACTAAGTGGCCACTCATCGGGAATGTGGAAAGCAACCCTTCATGGTAAATTACCTTATTGTTCTACCATTGTCCACCATTGCCCAGAAATGTATTTGAGTCCTGCCAACAGCATAGATGCTGAAAGAAGTTTCAATAGAAACAATTTTTTTCTGAGTATCATGAGGACTCAAATGACAGAACAGAATCTTGAAATATATTCACTGCTTTCATGCAGCATAACGGAATCATAAAATTATGAGTTATGGCATAGGACAATTTTGTGCAATTTCTTTTAATTGTGCTTGTTTTACATCAGTGTGCATTGATCTTTTTTGTGTCATGTAGTATTCTTTAGCCTGTATCAGCTTGTTCTATACTTCTGTGTATTGTTTTAACCTATATTAAGGTAAAACAAATTGACACTTTATGCACTTGTAATTCACTGTCAATATTAACACACCATAAATGTGTTTTAAATCTCTTATAAATAATATAAATGTTCATTGTTTAAAAAATAACGGAAATTAATCTTTTTTCAATATGTTATATAATGGTAAATTGGAAACATATTAGTTCTACAATATGCTAAATGTAAAAATCAAAATGCTAAATTTCTGATTTCAAAATGCAAAATACCACTGGCCCTATGACAATTTTTATATGTAATTTTTTATAATTTTATATGTATTTTTATATGTCTTTTTATACACATTTTTATATATATTTTATATGTAATTTTATAGTTAAGTGCAAGCATAGCCCATTGCACATTGTGAGAGTTATATGAGGAACTGCAGGCACAGCTTCAGTTAGACTGGAAGGTGCTAATATGACTACAGAAGGTATTTTATTCCATCCAAAAGCTGCTTGTAGAAATTTCTAGACAATTCTGCCTTGAGGCCCCTAAACTTCAACTTTTTTTTACAAAACCAGGTGCTCTTCAGTGTCAATGGCTAAGCTTGGGCAGTGAGGAATTTTAACATTTCAAGGTGTAATTTATTATACAAGTTTCCAAAACTGACACCAGCATATTTGACACAGGGAGAAAATTGCAAACAAGGTCCAAGAAACATATCAGATTCATAGAACACATATACAGATGACCATATTTATCAATGATGTCAGTACTGGCAAAACTAGCATCACTTTTTAATGTCTTTTAACATTTTTTACTAACATGTCTGACTGACCCAAGTTGTTGTGTCTGTTGTGGTGGTTGCCTATAATGGCGACATCATGTGGCAGTGAAATATATTTCCAGAGGGAACTTGATGACAGTAAATCAAAGTTCATTAACTGTTAAGTGCGATTGGAGAAATTTAGTAACAGTGACGTAAAAGTCAATTAAAAAAGACCATTTGTAGTCAGTTTTTCACACTCTGTCATATAACATTTTTTATTATTGAGGAACTAGTTTCAGAAGTCACTGCTTCCAATTTTAACTTCCATGTTCTGACTCTCATTTGTTGTTGTCCTCTGCTCCGTTCTCATCTAGCAGAGGAATTATGACGTCTTTGCCGAATTATCTACTGATGGGATTTCAAACTTCATTATGCGGTCTTTATTTTTCTATATGAATCGGTTCTCCCATGTTGTCATTTATTTTGGTTTATCACTACTATTAATAATTTTGGATTTGGACCAATGTAATGGTTTTGTTCCGAAAATGAAATGCTACTGCTGACTTATTTTCTTGTTGTAATCGGATATATCTGAAATGCTCTTTGACACTAGTTTTTAGATATCTTTTTCTTTCACTTACGTAGCATTTTTCATAATTCTTGCAACTTATTTAAAATATTCTGGATCAGTTAACTGATGCGATTTCATCTTTTGTTTTGAATTTAGCAATTTTGAGACTGATTGTCCCTTAGTAAGTGGTAATGTGATATTTTCTTCCTTAAAGATCCTTTTGAATTTATTAAATGTGTTTTGGGTGTTATGAAATTGAACTAAATATGCCGTTGCTTTCTTTTTCTTTAGTCAATGTAGTTGCTACCTTAATGGTTATCTTTAGTTTAACTTTTATAATTTTCTTAAGCACCAGACTTTTGTTGTATCAATTTTCTTCTGCTTTGTGAAGTATGGCTTTTGTTCTGTATAATATTCTTCTTTATCCATGGTTATGTAGACTAGTCAGTGCGTAAGTCCATCTTAGCTTACTGAATTGCTCGTTACCTACAATGATATACAAATGAACAATGAAAGCATATTAAATCAGATACATGAATCAGCTTTTTACAAATTTCCTGTGTATTGTCTACTACCTGTTTAAAGCAGTGCATTTTGCTGTAGATACAAGAGACTAAAGAGTTAGTCATGCTAAAAAGGCAGGGTTTGAAATGTGAAACAACCCTGTGGTGCCATAATACTTCAAGATTTCTGTTATTCTTGTAATCAACACCAATGAAAATGTGAAGAGTAGTTTACGACAGAAGGTTTTCATTGGAAATTTTCACTTTGGTATTAACCTAACAAGGGACACCTCTAAGCTTGATTGCTCAGAACTTCACGAAAACATACTTAGAATAACAATTGATTGTAAATGGCAGCGTTGGATGACTGATGTGTGCAGCTGCTAGCTTTGCAATGTCACATTCTGTGCAAGCGTGCCCTCTTGCGACGGGTTTTAAACTTCGATACTCTGGTCGGAACAACATTTCGTTATACATGCCATGATACTATCATCCGGTCACCGGTTTGCACATACCACACTCTGGCTCGTTTCTTTCTGAATGCCCTTATACATAATTAACCAAGATCGTTAAGTCCTCATTACTGATGAATGTTAGGGCAGTATGAATGTTTCCTTTCCAATTATACAACATCAGTTTCCACTCAAGTTTGTAGTAAGAACGAGGTTAGAAAATAAAAACTGTACTTTGAATAGGACCAGTTAGAAGATACACAATGGGTTAGAGTACCTTGAAGCAACCTGACTTATATTGCTGGACCATTCTTGTTGCGAGCTGCAATTCCGAAGTTTATTGCTGGTTTTGAGGTTAAATCTAAGTGGGCTTTAACTAATGATGAGTTTGCAACTGTGAACGGATTGCTGGGTCCACAGTAGACTTGCACATATTATCACTTTTTTGCCGTTTTTCCCTGCAATAAAAACAAAACTAATTTACTTTCTTAATTATGCCATTAGACACATAACAGAAGCTAATGGCTATATATACTCACATGGCTTTCTCTGCTATTGTAATAACTATTCTTACAAACATACTTTTTATCTATTTCAGGTTAATTCAAATAATCAGTTTATTGCTAATTTCTTGTAAATGCTAAGGAATAATCCAATATAAGGGGAACCATAAAAGATGCTATATCAGAACTGCTTGAAATTTTGTCATTAGGTGGGATAAAGGTAATGTAGAGAAGAAAAAATACTTTGTATACATGTATTAATTTTCCTTAAGTTTTTTGCGAATTTGCAATCTAAATTTAATAACAAATAAAGTACTTCCAGCTATATTCCGTACACAGGCCCCCCATAGACCAAAGATGATTTCGTGAAACTCTTAGGTGCATACAAGTGTGAAAATGGTGATAGTTCCCTTGTGAGTATGAATAGATCCATAGCATTACTAAATTTACCCTAGACAATAATGTTCACAACACACTAGCAACTTTGCTTAACTTAACTAGAGCCCCTGTGTTTGGGAGTTTGCCAATTTCACAGCAAGATACGTTGAATACTCGATGATCCTTCACCTAATTTAGAGATCTTCACGTTAGTAGCGGCACCAGGTAATCCGGGCAGACCTGTCTGAAATACTGCCACCTGTAACAAATATGTCACATCAGCTTATTCATAATCTAAGTCTTATAACAGGTTTTCAACAAGGGTGTCTTATCTTTGTAGTTAAATAAAACATGATAGAGGTTAATGTTTCTTTGCTTTTAGTTTGGAAAATAATTATTGTGACTTTGTGGGTTCGCGAAATGAAAAGTCCAATTGCACCACTCAAAAATGTTCTTTATTTCCAGCGACTTACAGTTGGACACTTGCCAATTACACAGAATTCCGTAACGCACACAATTACGTTTCACCAGATCGTCCGTTACAGTTCCACTTGCACTCGTAATTACGTAAAATCCTTCGACGCACGTCACTGGGCGCTCCTCACAGCTCGCCAAGTACTGACTGAACTCATCCTTTGCAGCCCATTATAGCGTTATCACAGATTTCTCGAAGCTTCTCGCTTCAGTGAATCACCGCGAAGCTTCCAGACGTCAGGGGAAGAGGGAAGAGGCGACCAGCGACAAGTGACACCTCCCGATTCATCCCCTCAGTTAGTGACTGAGATAAATGTGTGGGTGATTTTGAACTCCTCCGCCTCCTGCTGCTGCTGCCGGCCGTATCTTTAGGGACTTCCAACCTTTGTGTGACACTGCTCCCTCCTCAAAGCTGGTCGTTCCGAACAGCACCATCGTAGCGTGCCAGGCGATCCAAGTGTACCACCAACATATTCCCTTGGGGAACCTTCTGGATGCGGTAGACCACGTCGTTAATCCTCTTCACCACCCGTTACGGTCCTTGCCATGGCCGCTGGAGTTTCGGGCAGCATCCCTTGGTCCGGGTAGGACGGTACAACCAGACCAGGTCACCTTGCTGCAACCCTTGGCTGTTGGCTTGCCTGTCATACTTGGTCTTCATGCGGTCGCTCGCCTTCTGGATATTCTGGCGAGCCAACTCGTGCATGTCGTGGAGATGGTTCACCAAGTTCTCCACATACTCGGTCGCTGGCTGTTTCGCTTCCGGAGGGCTACCAAAAGCCAGTTCACAAGGGAGGCGTAACTCTCGGCCGAACATTAAGCTGGCTGGCGTCATCCCAGTTGTGTTGTGTGTAGACGAGCGGAAGGCCAGCAAGAACAGCGGCACCTTCACGTCCCAGTCTCGCTGATGGCTGGCCAGGACCATCCTCAGGTGTTCCTCTAAGGTCTTGATGTATCTTTCGACCATGCCATCCTACTGGGAATGTAGAGGCGTCGTGAACGTCTTGTTCACCCCAAGCATTTGTAGTGCCTCTTCATAAGGTTGGACTCAAAGTTGGTACCCTGGTCACTGTGTAGCTCTAACGGCACCCCAAATCGACCGAACACTTGATCCACGAGGCAGTGTGTTTTTCTTTCCTCTTGGTTTGGGATGGCATACACCTCCGGCCACCATCTCTCAGCATCTGCTCGGAGTCTCAGCCAGTAGTAGCGCTGCCGTAGTTTGTCAATCGTTCGGTTCGCTCCCAGGTGTCCTCCCGAAGTACCGGCGTGCACTTCCTACAAGACTTCCGGGACCTTACGCCGGGGAAGTACCAACTGTTCTCTCTGCGTCTTCCCTTCGGGTGACTCCCATACCCGGAACAGCTCCCGTAGGGGAAGGGATGCGTCCCTTTCAGCTGCCAAAGTGCGGGCGCTGCGGACCCTTAGCACTCGTGGTACCTCTGACGTTACTAGAGGAAGCTCGGGCCGAACAGCCGAGCCCCTCTTTCGGGAGTTTTTCGGATTGGGATAGTCTCGAGGGGGTAGTGTGTTCCAGAAACCCGTGGGAATCGGGTACGTCTTCGGACGGGGTTGAGGGAAGCCATTAATTCTCCCGGGTAATAGCCTGCAAAGCTAGAAGAAGGTGTGCCAGATCACCAGGCGGCCCCACCGAGGTTTTTCGGTAGTCTTCACCTTGAGTGTTGACGCGCGTAAGTGGCATATCCACTTCCATCCCGCCTTGAGTCCATAGGACCAGATGGGGGGTTATTAGTCTCTAGCTCTTGTCCCACGGAAAGCCCCACGGAGGACGCCAGGCGCCCTTTGGGACAGCTCGGATAACTACCTGGTCGAAGGAGGCCCGGATCCAGTTCCTACGGGTTCAGGACCAATGGGAGTAGAACCTCTGTGCTAAACCAGGAACAGCACGCTCTCTCTTTTCTTCAACGGGTCCCATTGGGTCCAGAACGACTTGTAGGTGGCGTTCTTCGGTGCGATGTCCTCCCAGGTTGGTCTCGTCCCTGCCTCCACTTCTCTCAAGAGTGGTCCCAAGTCTGCGTCTGACAGCTGCTTCCTGCTCAGGCCTGCGCTATCCCAGCCGTCCCCAGGCACTGCCACAACCACTCGGACTGCTGCGGCACGCTCCTTCTCTTCCACTCTTGTGCACTGGCCACTCTTCTGGACAGGGTCTTCGGGACATGGCGTCTGCGTTACCGTGGCTCTTCTCTCTATGATGTTCCGAGGTGAAATCGTACTCCTGCAGCCTCTGGACCCAACGTGCTGTCTGGCCTTCCGGGTTCTTAAAGCTCAATAGCCAGGTTAGGGCGGAATGGTCAGTCCTCAGGTGGAATGGCTGACCGTACAGGTTCTTGTGGAAGTGCTCCAAGGTCTTTACTACCACCAATAATTCTCGTCGGGTGACGCAGTAGTTCTTCTCTGCTTTGGATAGCGTCTTGCTGTAGTAGGCTATCACCCGATCACGGCAGTCCTGGATCTGCGATAGGACGACTCCAATGCAATGGTCACTGGCGTAGATGTCCACAATGAAGGCGCTACACGGTTTTGGGAAACCCAAAATTGGAGCACTGCACAGGGTCTCCCTTAGGTTCTGGAAAGCGTTTTCGGCGTCCTCCATCCACACATAAGGCCGCTGTTCCTCTATCAGGAGGGTGAGCGGTTTTGCGATATTGGATAACCCCTTTATGAAGCGGCGGTAATAACTGCACAGCCCCAGAAAACTGCGCAACACCTTCTTATCCTTTGGGTGAAGCCAATCTCTCAAATCCCGTGTCTTCTCCGGGTCTGTGTCCACTCCGGTTGCTGAGATTCTTTGTGGCCTAAGTGTTTCACTACCTTGCGGAAGACCTGGCACTTCTTCGCGTTCAGCTTCTAGTTGGTCGCCTGCCATCTCTGTAACCCCTTACTTAGATCCTCGAGATGGTCTTCAAAAGTCTTAACCACGATAATGATGTCGTCCGGTATGGCAGGCAGGCGTCGTAAGTCAGTCCTCTCATCACTGACTCCATGAGGTGTTGGAAGGTGGCTGGTGTTTTGCAGAGGCCAAAGGGCATAATTATGAACTGCCGGAGCCCTTGGCCTGTCAAGAATGCGGCCTTCTCCTTGTCTCTCGGATATAGAGCTACCTGCCAGTAGCCCGACTTCAGGTCCAGAGTCGAGAACCACTGCGCACAAGCTAGTGTGTCCAAGGTGTCGTCAATGTGGGGTAAGGGGAAGCAGTCTTTCCGGGTGACAGCGTTCAGCTTCCAGTGGTCCTCGCAGAAGCGTAGCCCGCCGTTCTTCTTCGTCACCAAACTACAGGTGAACACCAAGGGCTGTCAGACTCTTCAATCACGCCCCTGGATCTCATGTCCTCCGGCATGTCTCGTACCGCCCCTTGCTTCGCCAGCGCAACGCGTCTATGTGGTTGCGGAATTGTCCGGGCATTCCCGGTGTCGATGCGGTGAAGCACATTGTGCGTGCCGCCGTAGTCACAATCGCCTTGGCTGAAGACGCGCTGGTATCGCCTCAGCAGTTGACGAACTTTCTGCAGTTGTTCTGCGGTCAGGTGTTCGGCCGCCCTCACTAGAAAGCCTTCTAGCCGGGGACGCAGATGTTGAGCGGGCTCCGGCTCTTGTGTGTTGTCGATTGCTGTTACGCTCACCAGGGGCTCGCACGTTCCCAACTCCGTCCCCACCAGGACCTCGTGATAGGTGTCCGCTGGATTTAGAAGTCTGTCACCTCCTCTCGGCACGGCAGCAATGCCCTGGCTACATACAGTCCGCGTACAGGCGTCTTCTGGTCCAGCATCATGTTCCTTGTTCTTTGGCCTTCTAGTCGCGCCGTCACCATCACCTCCTTCCTCGCGGGGACAATCACGTCTTCGTTCAAGAACACCCTGCGAATTCCAAGGCGCTCTTCGGGTTAATGGAGTATAACCCCTTCTCCGTTGAGCTACAGGACCTTCCTGCCGACGTCCACCGTTGCCTCGTGGCTGCTGAGGGCATCCAGTCCCAGAAACACCTCCTCAGCCACCTTCGCGACGAACACCCACAGACGCACGGTACTCCGTCCCAAGGTCAGCTCCAGCAGGGCTTCGTTCTCCACAGGCAAGGTGTCACCCAATGCCGTCACAAGCTGATATGGTCGGCTCGGCCTCCTCGTCGGGAAACCCTTCGCCACGTCAGGTCTGAAGATGGTCACGGCTGCCCCAGTGCCCACCAGCACGCGGCACGTCTTCCCTCTCACCCAACCTTCCGCTACTGGCTGTCATCCATACGCCGGCTGACGGCGCACAGTGTCACTCGAGGGGATGGTGGTAATGGCGCCGACGTGCCCCTCTCCACGCCGCACCTTACTCGCACCTTACTCGCCCGTCCTGGTGTCGGCAGTCTCTCTCTAGGTGTCCCGGCTGTCCACAACCCCAACACAGGCCACTAGGTGTTCGCCGGCGTCCCTCGGCTAGCCTTCTGTCTCCGGCGTAGTGGACACCCCTCGTTCTTGACGTTGGGGTAGCCGTCACCTTGGCCGCCTCCATTCTTAGTGCTGCCGTTAGCGCCTCGGGGACAGATTGGAATCGCCGAGCATTAGGCGCTGACGAATCTCCGAGTCTCGTACGCCGTCGAAAAATTTGTAGGCGGCTTACCGGGATATGAACTCCGGTGGCAGGTCAACCAAGGCCATGCTAGGCAGGTGCTCAATCGTTGTGCCGAACTCCTGCAGAGTCTCCCCTAGCTGCTGTGACCTTGTCTTTAGCTGGCTGCGGTACGCTGCGGCTATGCGGTGGTTTCCAAAACGATTATCCAGGGCTTCCCAGATGTCCTTGGGCGCCGCCGTTGTCTGCACCGCGTTCAGGATTTCCGCGGACCGTCCCTGGAGGCTGGTTATTAACTGTGTGGCCTCCTCTTCTGGTGACCATTTATTGTGCTTGGCCACTCTGTCGAACTGGCGGCGGAAGACTTCAAACGTTGACATGCCGTCATACTTGGGAGTTTTGACTTGCGCAGATGTTGTGACGCGTCCCGGCGCGTGAGCCTTCAACTCCTTCAGCTTCCTGCCGACGACGTCCTCCACCATGGCGATCAGGGACTTGACGCTGCTGTCGGTCTTTCCCTCCAGCTTGTTTTCGCGGTTCGCAAGGTCTTCGTCGTCTTCCACCACGGCCTTCAGGGTGTGGCATTATTTTCGACCCTTTCCTCTAAATCATTAAGGCGGTCGTCTACTTGACCCATCCGCTTGCCCAGCTTCGAGACGTCATCCCTCACGCCAGCCAAATCTTCCTCAAATTTGGCAGCGAGGAACTCGTTCGCCTTCTTCATATCCGTGGCCAGACTGTCATTCGCTGCCCTCTTTTCTGTGGTCAATTCGGTCTTTATTTCTTCCATCTTCTCGCTAATGTTGTCGTTAGCCGTCTTCATTTGTTTCAACTCGGCGGTGAGGTTGTTATTTGCCGCTTCTGTTTTTGTTGTTAACTGGTTCATCCTGGCGGCCAAGTTGTTATTTGCCATCTCCAACTTCTTTTCCATTTTCTCGGTGATGTTTTCATATGCCGTCTTTATTTCCGATGTCAGTTCGGCCTTCATTTCCATCATCTCCAAAATCTTATCCAATGCCGCGTCCATTGTTGTAATGTTCGGTGATGTTGTCGTCCCGCTTCCTGACAAAAGTGTGACTTTGTGGGTTCGCGAAATGAAAAGTCCAATTGCACCACTCAAAATGTTCTTTATTTCCACCGACTTACAGTTGAGCACTTGCCAATTATACAGAATTCCGTAACGCACACAATTACGATTCACCAGATCGTCCAGTTCCACTTGCACTCGCAATTACGTAAAATCCTTCGACGCACGTACGCAGTCCGTCCGCTCACTGGGCGCTCCTCACAGTTCACCAAGAACTGACTGAACTCACTCATTGCAGCCCTTTATAGGGATATCACAGTATTCTCGAAGCCTCTCGTTTCAGTGAATCACCACGAAGAGCCCTGACGGCAGGGGAAGGGGGAAGAGGCCGCCAGCGACAAGTGACACTTCCCTACTCATCCCCTCAGTTAGTGACTGAGATAAATGGATGGGTGTGTCTGAACTCCTCCATCTCCTGCAGCTGGTGCCGGCCGGTTCTATAGGGAATTCCAACGTTTGGGTGACATTATTTTTGTTACCTGAGGAAGAGAACATCAGTTAAGTGACTGCTGAAACTTTGTTGAGTTGCAAGTATACAATGTTGCTGAAACAATTTTCAAATAGATTCCCTATTTCTGGCTTGTTGGCATAAACTGGAGATTTAACAGAACCCCACAAGAAGTTATTCAATGGCATTAGAAATTTTGGATCAGTTAACATCACCATCAAGGGTAATGATCAATCCTGTGAACTTCTCCTTCAAAGATCTATTGTTTCAAGAGCAGTATGACATATGATGCAATCTTGCTGGAAGCTAATGTTTATGAGATCCATACCATCCAATTGAGGGCAAAAGCAGTCCCTTATAATAGCTAGGTATCACGCAATACATGGAAGGTTTAGTAAACAGATTATTCACTTTGATAACAAATTTTCACAATTTCTACACCTTGTTAAATGCTGTAATGTTCCATGGCTATTTGTCAATAACAACTGCACCCACATGAAAATATCTGCTGTAAATGAATAACAGCCGCAGCTGACACATGTTAAAGATAGGTCACTGCTATTGAAAGATATTTTACAAGATATTGCCTACATCAGATTTAAAAATTAAGAAAATTAAAAACAGTGAACTGTGTATACCTAGTCTAGCCATTAATAATGTTACAAATAGAAAAGTTGAAAATGCAAATGTCATGATAAAATATTTTAATTTGCTTTAGTATGTTACACCTACAGGTATTCATTACACACAGCACCAATCACTTAGGTCTTTTTGGCAGAACGGATGACATCCAAGGCAAAATCCACCACTGCTGACAACAAGGAACATTTTAAACTCCTATTGTTGGGGTGTCTCCCCTTGCAAGTGATCCCCACAAGCAGTGACCACAGTCTGTAGTCCAATTGATTCAGATCCACTCTGCTACTGGGCCAATCTTCAGGTGTAATAAAGTCAAAGACACAATGCTAGAGCCATGCTTGCGTGGACCTGTCCTTGTGGGCAGAGGCAGAATCCTGCTGAAAAGTCCATTGATGGCTTTGAAACAATTTGCCACTCAAGGTCTTGACAACATGCTCCAAAACAGTGCTTTCATACACTCTGGCAATGGTTTTAACAACCTTTTCACAAAAATGTAGCTGGGTGGTTCCATAATAACTCATCCCTTACCACACCATCACTGAGGAAGGATGATGGGCCCTCTGAACTTAAGGGACCTTATTACTGGCTTCCCAAAATGATGATGCAAGAACCCTGTTGTTTTGCTCATAGAAAGATTCCTCAATAGTGAAAATTTTTCAGTGGTGTAGAAGATGTTCCGATGACCATTTAGAGCATAAGGTTGTAGGAGATTTCAACATTTAAGCACTCTCAGCTTCTTTAGACATGTGTGAAGATAATGTCCTTTATGTCGGTGATGAGACCTTAGTCCAAGTCCTCTGACAGAAGCCTGGACATTTGTTTTGAAAATGTTCATTTCACAGGACAAGATACCCTGCTTCCGCAAATGATTTATGTGCACATGAGCTGCCGCTGCTTTTTGTGCTGCTGGATTCCTGACAATGTGTGGTTGACCCTCCCTTGGCCGATTCTTCACTGTTCCAGTTTCAGTGAATCGCTCAATGTTGCAGTACACACATTACAACTGATTTTCAGCTTTTGTAGCATCTTGAAAATTTCCCTTGCGGATTTTCCAACTTCATGAAATGCAATGACAGCTACACGATTTTCATAATCACCCCATTCCATGGTGAAAACTTGAGCTAAATACAACCTCTTTCAAAGACAAGCTAACAATGGTTCAAAGTTAAAGTGTGTACACTCGCAGTTGTTTACATGCCAAACTGAATATACAGTATGTGTCAAAAATTGTAAGTGTTTAGGGCAAGACTAGGTAAAGTACTTTGATTACAAACAAAGGATTAATATAATTAATTTAATGCCATAGCCGGGATTTGAACCACGGATGTTCTTGTTTCCGTCCAGCCGCTCTGCCATTGAGCTACTATGGACACTAGGACACTAAGGACACTAACCCATGACTTTTGCACTTGTTTCTGTGTAGTCAGGTCAGGCTGCTGAAGCCTCATAAAACAAATTATTAATGTTGGTGAGTCTGGCTTCCATTTGAAAACAAAAGTTGCAGAAAAAATCTGAATCAAGCGCGCTCATTGCTTCCTGTTAGATAAACCCAGCTTTTTAACAATTGCCACACAGATAATATGTATGAGGGCAGTTCAGTATGTACCCATGTCGGGAACGAAGATGCCAGTTTTTTCAAACACATTAATTCTTAACATAGTCCCCTGTTAGGGATATACACTTTACCAAATGCTCCCGCCATTTTTAAACCCTGCAAAATAATAAGAATTGGAAGGAAAACTGTGCCCTTGTATTTGGGTTTATCTGCTTTTTACGAGGCAGGTTTATGCTTGGGAAGACGACATGCTCTTTTGACTTCTTGAAATGAATAGCCAAACTTCAGGAATGTCACCGACTATGACAAACACAGTCTACAGCAACATGGTGTCAAGACTGATTTCAAGCCCAAACAAACAAACAACTGAGTAGTCCACACCATTCTGCTAAAGATCCTCAGGAGCCTCTTTCGGCAGATGTATACCATATTCCCTGAGCCTATTTTTTCGTATACATGGGAACTATGCAGTGCAGAATCAACACCAGACTGAGCGAACAGAAAATAAGCTGCCTCTTGGGCTCAACAGATAAAGTTTGAGTTGCCCAACACACCATTTAGGCTAAGGGTGAACATATCATTAAGTTCCAGGACACCAGCATTCTGTCATCCATGACACACTACCATGCCCGGCTACAAAGTGAGGTTATTCAAATTTATAAACATCCCTATATTTCAATAAGAATGAAAAAGCTTTATACTCAGTAACTGGCATCCTATCGTTGAACTCAAGAAACGGCACAAAACAGTAGAAATCGAAGCAAACCGATCTGAGGGGAGCAACATCTAGAACGAAGCCCGCCTCATCCCTTCTTCCATCTGCCATCTGGACCAATCAGCAGGGACTACTTAGGGTTTAAACACAACAGCTCAGACAGCCAGCACTTAAAATGCTCCGCGAGCCTCTCCTAGGAGACTAACTCCATACCACTGAAGATGTGTGTAGTTGTGGATGAAACTTCTGGAAATTCAAACTTCAGCAGACCATAGCATAACAACCCAAAATAACTTCAGTTATACTGACTGCGGACATGAAAGCCTCCACTCTCTCATATACCAAGATTGGGTTATAACCGACGTCATTTTTAAGTTAAACTGTTCTCTCTATCTGTTTCTCACATATAAAACATTTTGTTTGGTTTCAGAAAGTCTTAAAAGGTTAACACTACTTGGTAATCAGGAAAAAAGTAAAATATTGGCAAAACCACGGCAACCACACACACAATGCAAGTAACATATAGTAGCTAATGTCACAACATAACTGCCTTACAAAAAGACTTACCCTAAAAATATTTAATTCTGGCAACTGCATATCAATGACTGTTTAGGAGAATGGGATTCTAGAGCCACATTGGAATAGTAATTATAATAAATATCACGTACCCTGAGTTTCATTCTTGATTTCACTCCTTGGAGCCTTATCACACCCAAGGGTAGCCAAGGCAAAATTTGCCACTGGGCCTCTGGCACCTTCTGTCTCATCATGTATTTTTTTCAGTTTATTGGCTTCAGGTGGTGATAACTCCTCTTTCTCTACTTTGATTTTCTCCATGGGTGCCTCCATTTCATGTTTGGTGGCAGCAGCATCATCCAGAGTTTCCTCTTGAGCTTGCTCCACTCTTAATACATCTGCAATACTTGAATTCCTTCTCAGGGGTTTTACTCAACTCCCCCTGCAAAGCGGGCAGGACTAAACCCCACTGAACTTCACCATCAAGTTCTTGCATCTCTGCATCTGCCAGTTGGTCTGTTCTTTTCCTGGTTCATACTCCTCTAGTTTACTGCTGTACTTCTTAGCTTCTTCAGGCTCCTTCTCCAATTTCATCACTATGAAGCCTTCTTTGGTTAGCTCTACTGCATCACTTACCAGCTTAGTCTTCACTGTAGCTCCACAGGACCCACTCTGAAGATGTTCTGAAATGTCCATTGTGGTAGCTGTTAGCAATAAACACATCAGAATTTCACTTTCATATTATTCAATTATAGTAACGGTTAGTTTTCAATAACTGAGAATGATAAAGTAAATCTACATGAGACTGGACTTGAGTTCTAAAGAGTTAGAGGAATAGATACTCAATCACCTGTACAGATTGAAGAAAAAGCTGTGAAAGTAGCTAGCAGAAGGAAACATTAACATAGGCATATAAGCAAGTTATTGCTAATATTTAACTTTTACAGAGAAATATGACAGGAAAAGTATATGAAGCAATTTCTGATTAATGCATCTCCAAGAAAATGTTTAGTGAGATTATAAGTAATCAGCTAAAAGAAGATTTTCCATACCAAAGAAAAAAAGATTTGGGAAGATGTTTATGCAGGTAGACACATTCTGAGGATATAACTAACATATTTGCCCGGCGACCCGGGAAAATTTCCAAGAAAAGCTACAGGTCAGATAGGCCACCCTGGAATTTGAACCCAGATCTCCAAATTCAGGCTGTCGACGAAACTACCTGAGCCTGAGTCATCACACTCAGTTCAGATATCCCTTCAAACCGCCATTGTTAATAATAAAAGCAAGAATGAATCAAAAGCTTAAACATTTTGTACTCTTTTATCTTGTTTACACCATAATCCATCTACTTCATAGCTGCTGGTTTGGATCGTGTTATAGAAGAAAGGACACATGTAAGTGATGGTCCATTCACTCAATATCATTAAAGAAAGTTTATTTAATGCATGCAGAAGCTGTCGAAAAAATTTGTTGAGCTTCTTTGCTAGCATTAAATTGAGAAAAGACATAGGATAGCTGACCAAGATGGCATTGGAGATTAAATAAATAGTAGAGCTGACTTTCTGTAGCTTCTGGAAAAGAACTAAGATTTAAATACTTTTAATAGAACACAGAATGAATGTGTCCTGCTGTCAACATTTTCACCATTAATAAACAACAAATAAATACAAGTGACAAGTTTGTGCTAGTGGTCTGACAGCATTCAAAGGTACACCTGAAATAATGTAGCAAAGGGGAGGTGAAACCTTACAATTGAAATGTCATGGACGGTTGGCGCTGAACGTGAAGACTTGGTAAACTTCAATAACCTAAAGATTAATGTATTTTTCGATTACATTGCTGTCTGCCTCTGTAGCATAGGCATGTCTGCCTTATGTCCAACAGATCAGAGTTTGAATTTCAGTAGAGTAAGTTATCTGGATGAGATCTTTTTTCCAAATCGTTCCCTTATCCTGAAATATGCATATCTGGTAACTCTAAGCTCTATGTGCCCTGTACTCATTTGAACATCATTGCATTCATTGTTCGATATGACCTAACTTTATAGGTTTTCCCTCATCCTGAAAGTTGAATGTCTAGTAACTCCAAGTCCTATGTACCCTGCCCTCGTTTGAAAATAGTTTCCTTCATCATCCGATATGACTTAACTTTGGAGGTTTACCCTTATTCTGAAAGATGAACGTCTGGTGACCCTAAGCTCTATGTACTCTGTACTCATTAGTATATAACATCACTGCACTGTTCTCATTCTATCAACCAGCAGGATACCACACAACAAATTTGGATGCAGAAGTAACGGCTATTCATATTTCACTCCAACACCTTCTATACAGAATAGATAAATTCAAAAATGCTGTCATACTTTCTGATTCTAAAGCAGCATTAAGTACAATAAGTTAATATAGAATAAGGTCAATCCAAATTAAAGAAATGTTACAAAATGATCCAACAACTTCAAAAACTACAGAAAAGAATTATACAGTGGATAACTGCATATTGTGGAATTGCTGGAAATGAATCAGCTGATTTCCTCGCCAAAAAAGGTGCAAATTTAATTCAGAACAAAAGTAAAAACTTACCCTTTACATCCATAAAAAGATTGATCAAAAGCAAATATAAAAACAAACAAAACCATTCAATATTTAACAAAGCCAAGGATAAAAAACGGAACATTTTAAATAAAAATCCAGAAATTATTCCAGAAATCCCACGTAAAGCTGCACTAGCAAATTTTACATTACTTAAGGAACATGATTATTTGGCCAAACACTTACACAGAATAGGAATTTATACAAGTCCAAAGTGTCCTCTGTGCAACAAAGAAGAGGAACTGACTGAAGAACTTCTTTTAACCTGTGAAGTCCTACCTGCCGCACCCACTACACAGAAATATTGGAGAGCAAGAGAGCTAATGGCTTCATTGCCAAAGCCTAGCATTTAAAAACAACATGTTACAGGAGCCGTATGGAGAGTCTGTTCTTCCCTACAGCACAACTCAAAGGTGGTTTAAAATGTTTAAAGATGGGAGACAATTTCAAAGGAAGGTGTACCCAGTGCTCCAGTTACTGCTGTTACGGAAGAAAACATCAACACTGCTGCTGCCATTGTGAGAGAGGATCGACAAATTACCTCCAGATCACTTTCTGAAATACTGTACTTTCATTGGGGGCCAACCACACATTGGTGACAGAAACATTACACATGAGACATGTTTGTGCATGATGGGTTCCAAGACTGTTGATTCCCGAACAAAAGGACATTCGCATGCAGTTCTGCATGCAGTTAAAGTTGATGTTAGAGGAAGAATCGGAGTTTCTTTCAAATGTAATCACTGCTGATGAAACTTGGTTACATCATTTTGATCCTGAGAGCAAACAGCAAAGCTCAATGTGGAAATCTCCTTCATCACCAACCCTCAAAAAGGCAAAAGTGGTTGCTTCTGCGGGGAAAGTCATGGTCATCTCATTCTTTGATATTCATGGAATGGTTTATCAGCATGTTGTACCTACACACACATCAGTAACTGGACAATACTACAGGGATGTCCTGAAAACATTGCAAGTCCATATCAGGCGCAAAAGACCACATTTACGTGAAGCAGGCTGGATGCTGCACCACGATATTGCCAATGTTGTTGCTGAATATCTCGCAAAAATCAATGTGAAGTGCATCCCCCACCCTCTCTATAAACCGGAGTTAGTCCCATGTGACTTTTTTCTATTCCCTAACTTGGAAAAACACCTTCGTGGGAGGCATTACCCATCAACATCGTTGAAGGCTGCATAGATGATTTTGAAGGATCTCTCAAAAAATGGTTTCCAGCATGTCTTTGAAGACTGGCAGAAACGCTGGGACAAGTACATCACATTCAGGGGAGACTATTTTGAGCAAGACCATCAAAATTATGATGAGTAAAGGTACGTTGTAAGAAAAAATTGTGATCATTCTTTATTGAACAGCCCTCATATATATTCGCTTTGAAGTTCCATGACTTCCAAAATATAATGTAATAGCAATAACACCTTAACAAAATGACAAAAATATTGAAAAACTCAAACTAATAACAGTGATATGACATGAGAGCCCGCTGCCTCTCACATGTGTATGATAGATGTTCACAGTATTAGCAGGGATAGTTGTACAGGCAAAGAGAGGCTGTTACTTCCAATTCCTGCCTGCCTTACATTCAATAGGTCCCAAGTTCGAATCTCGGAGAGGGTGAGTTACCTGGATAAGGTTTTTTCCGGTGATTTCCCTTATCCTGGAAGATGAATGTCGGGTAACTCTAAGCTCTATGGACCCTGGGCCCATTTGAGCATCATTTCATCTATTCCATTCACCGTCAAATATGACTTAACGTTGGAGGACATAAATTACAAAAAACTTCTAATTGCTGACACAATTAAGGACAAAATTGCTGTTGTTGCAAGTAGAAGGTATTTTTAAGGATAGATCAATACAAGCCCGGAAACTTAAGGCAAATTAAAACAATCAATCCTAATAGTTTGGTAGCAATTAATTCAGTTAAAAGTACTGTCCTCAAGTGCAATAGTTATGATAATGATAATAACCACCGTCTTTGTGTATTTCATCTAAACATAAGAGGCTTAAGCAACAAAGTAAATGAACTCGCTATTAATCTTCATACTGAAAATCAACTACCACACATTTTATGCATTTGTGAACATCAGTTGACAGTAATTTAAGCCAATTTCATTGCAAAGATACTCTTTAGGAGCAGAATATAGTAGAAAACAATTACATAGAGCTGGAGTTTGTATATACAGTCAGGCCAGAAAGTACTCGTATGCCACCTAAATGAAGAAACAATTTGTGTTTTTCATAATTATTTATGAAACTTTGCACATTTGTAAAATTATATGGTTTGTGTATTTATTTACCTATTCTTATCCTAATTTTGCTGCAAGTTTTCTAGAATCAGTAGTTTTCTATGGTAATATTGGATGATGCCGTAAATTTGGCACAGAAGGTATCTAGATTGTATACTGTGGTTATATTATAAGCTAACTCTCCTTTCTGGACAGTCTGCAGTTATCGTTTCCACAGCAAGTGGTCTGCACACCCCAGTCTGACATCGAACACAGTAGGTTGCAGAAGTAGCATAAAATGGTCCGAAGAGGGAAAAAACTGCACCAGAAGAGAGAAAAATAGTAATTAAACTACATAATGAATTCAAAACATTTTCAGAGATATCTCAGATAGCGGGGAGACCTCGGTCAGTGATTCAATCCATTACTGTTAGTGCAGGAACCAGAAAATCTTTTCTAAATACACCCAGGACTGTTCGACCTAAAGTCCTCAACATTAGAGATGAAAGCAGTGTTCTTCGCTGCATTAAAAAAATCTATGTATGACTACTCTTCAGATTGTTGCTAAATTGCAGAAGGCAGGAATTAATGTTTCAGCGAGCACTGTGAGAGCTGTATACAATAAGAAAAGTTACAACGGCAGAGTAGCGCATAATAAGTTTTATGTTAGCCCACAGAACAGGAAAAAAACACCCAGCATTTGCTCGTAAGTACCATGATAAGGGTGTGGACTTCTGGGAAAAAAAGTTGTATGGACAGATGAGAGCTCGTTCAAGGTATTCGGTGCGGATCGCAGTCGCGAAGTATGGAGGGGAAAAAAAATATGGAGCTGGAGCCAAAAATTCTTGTTTCCACAGTAAAGCACAGCAGAGGATCCATCCTTGTCTGGGGTTGTATAAGCGCATCAGGTGTGGACAATCTTTGTGTTATCAAGGGAATAATGAATCACAGGAAGTACATGGGCATTAAGGAAAAGTTACATGCAAGTGTGGAGTATATAGGACTGCAAGAAAACTGGATGCTTATGAAGGTCAATGATCCAAAACATACTGCACTTAATACACGACTGTGGATATTGTACAATGTTCCAAAACAGCTTCATACCCCTCCCCAATCTCCAGTTATTAATCCTATTGAACATGTGTGAAGTATCCATGGATAACGTATCAGAAAAAGGGCAATTTGCAACAAAGAAGCACTGAAAACTGCTCTTTCAGAAGAATGGAACCAAATACCAAAGACAGAGGTTAAAAGACCTGTCCATTCTTTACCAAGAGATAAACAAAATGGACTGTACAAAAAAAAAAAGTTTCTCAAAACACACAAATTATATCAATATTTTTTGTGGCATTATCCACCTCCAAGATATTGTTTGTTACTGGTTTAAATTTTCATTTACTTCTTTATTCCAGTAATAAATGCAAAGATTCGAATATTAAAGCATTCCCCTTTCTAAAAAGTTGACTATCAATGACTCCTACTTATACCTATGTACCGTAAAATTTTAATGAAACCATTTTTGCAAACATTACAATAAAGCTAAATTTTCTAAGACTAGGGTTTAGAAGATTGGGAAGAGAAAGTTGTGTGATGTGTTTTCTTTTTTGTATTTGCTTATCTCACAAATTATATATGCAAAAGATTGCCTTTTATTTCAACTACAATATACACAGTGTTCAATCCGTGATCAGTGATTAATTCCTCAATATATATTTACAGTGTTCAATTTTATTCATTATTTGCCGCCCTCCGATTGAGCAGGAATGACATCATAGTTGACTGGTGAGTCTATCTTGAAACCATAGTGCCCTCTACAGATAAGAAATGATAATTCTTGCGGAACAGTAGGCAAATTACAGCGCTCTGAGTATGGTTGTGCTAGTAACTAGTACAACCAGCTTCCCCTGAATATGAACACAGAGCACCGCATCTTCATGGCTGAATGCTACTTTTGTACCAGCTTTAAAATTGGTGCGACATATGAATATAATTTAAACTGCATCACAGCGGAGCTTCTACAACACTATCCATCATTCAGACAAGTCCCTCGGAGCGTAATATTGTCATAAGTGTCCAGGTACCCCTTTGTTTGCAACATAAATGTCTTATGTTTTATCAGTATATGATATAAACTTTTTGTGATTCTCACGCTTAATTAAAATGTCTATTAATGTTCATATTCTTATGTCTTTTAAAACCAGTTGGTGCATCAAATATTTCCAAGATACAGGATCAGTTACTTGCAAAATGAGAGACAATGGAGAGTATAAAGTGACCGGTCCTAATCTAGAAGCAATAAATAATGTTATGAGAGAAAGGTCTCAAGCATACCTTCTCGCAATACAGACAGTGTTTAAGGGGAAGAGAGAAAGGAAATATAAGGACATATATACATAAGACTATGTACTAGAGATATCTTCCAAGTGCTGCTAATTTTCTGGTTTGTAACGAATTTACATTGAGAGGAAACTTTGGGTGATAGAAAAGAATTGAGATCAAATTGAAATATTTCTATTTTATTTGACAGGTTTACAATATGCATATTTGTCTACTATAACAGAAAAAAACAGATGTTCATAGTGAAATAAGTGTTCATTGATATATCGTTTTGTATATTCTTCATGGTATACTTTTATGGCTGCATAATTAGCTTTACAGTGCATTGCATTGCAGTATATAGTTTTTTTTTAGTTTTTTTTTTTTTAAGTTATTGTATCTATGCAACAGGTGAAATTACACCACCTTATATTATGTGGGCAGAACCACCTCTCAAATAGTATATTTACCTGCCAGTAGAGGGAGGCCTCAAAGCTGCTGTCAGCACATCAAATACGATTGCAAGCCACTAGGGGAACTGTATATAAACTCACTCCGTCAGCAATGCTATTGATGACGTCAAATTTTGTGTGGTAAAATTAGAGATAAAAATGAACACTGTGTACTTTAGTACATGTTTTATGCAATCATTAAATATGAAGATCTGTAAAAGCATATGGAACATTTTTACATTTTCGAACAAGTGAGTGATTTAATGCATTTCACATCACCTTCTTACAAATCCAAAATCAAGTTAACTTTTCATTATATTTGAGCTATTAGGCTAAATCTGCAGGATACACACTAAACTGTATAGTTACATACTGAAATAGTCTTAATTTTGAAACGAAGATGGTATTTGACAGGTCCAGTAGTAGCGTCAGTTTCATATACAAGCGTATCCTTTTCCTCCCCACTTGTGACCTCTACATTGGTATATTCAATTTGGTTTGCACATTCAGTTATCTTTAGTGCTTCCATCAGGGTTTCTATACATGGAACGTTTTGCTCACTGAAATAGAAGAAAACAGTTGCATAAGCTTTGTTCTGTAATCTAATTTGCAATCATATTCCCAATTATAAATAAACCTCATAAAACTATTTGAATTAATTGTTTAACCCTTTCACCGCGGATGTCGGAACTGTTCCGACAGCGTGATTCACTGCTCTCCTTGCGAATGACGGAACATTGCCGACACACTGCAGTTGACGTCAGTAAATAGAAATGAAGGTCACTAAACGTAGTATTCTGTAAGCAGTGTTGGTCTGCCATCTATTGGGGTTTTTTGTTTTAGGTTTTAGTTCTTTCTCTGCTGTGTGCTGCTGTCTATCATATAAAATCTGAAGCCCTGCATAGTAAATTTTTCCCAGGCATTTGCACGTGTTGCAAGCCGGTCACGTGACTCGGGCTGTACAAAATCATGGCTTCGTCCGGCAAGCAGACACATGTGCAGGATGCAGATTTATTAGCAGAATTTGAAGCAGTATCGTCCGATTTGTCAGATTTTGAGTTTGATAATAGTGAAAGTGAAAGTTCTAACGATGATAATGTAAATAGTGATAGTGATGACAGTGATGTACAATCTGAACCCACGCAACATGCTAAAAGACGCCGTACTGATTGTTCCTTTCAGTGGCAACAGGGTCCATTCAGGCCAGTAATTTTCCCTTTTGATGATCAAAATTCAGGTATACAAACAGATCTGAATGAAAATTTTACAGTTGCTAATATTTTCAAGTTATTCTTACCATTGCATATTATGTATCGTATTGCAAATGAGAGCAATAAGTATTTCACGTTCTTGTGTAAAAAATTACCACCAAGCCCCCATTCTCGACTACAGTCTTGGACAGATACTTCTCCTGAAGAACTATACATTTTCTTTGCCTTGACAATGCTTATGACCAGAGTAAAGAAGCATACAATAGCAGAATATTGGACAAAAAATCCCCTCATTGCTACTCCACAATTTGCAGACTACATGTCCAGGGATCGGTATCTTTTACTTCTAAGACTTTTACACTTCAATGACAATAAGACACAAGATAAAGGAGACAGATTGCAAAAATTGAGACCTGTTATTGAACATTTTAGACGTACTTTCAGCGAATTATTCTCACCATTTCAAAACCTTTGCATTGACGAAAGCCTTATGCTATTCAAAGGTCGCCTTTCGTTCAAACAATACATTCCCTCCAAAAGACACAGGTTTGGTGTAAAAGTGTTTGTGCTTTGTGATTGTCAGACAGGTTATATTCTAGACTTCATTGTATACACGGGCAATACCACAGAAATTGTTGATAACCGTGACCTTGGGGTGGCAGGGGCTGTGGTACAAACCCTCGCTAAAAAGTACCTGCATAAAGGGCATAATTTGTGGTTAGACAATTGGTACTCGAGTCCTCTTCTTTATAATTGGCTACATATAAATGAAACAAATGCTTGCGGCACTGTAAGAAGGAACAGGAAAGGAATGCCAAAACTCATAGCAAAATTACAGAAAGGGCAATTCGAATCTGCGCATACAGACAATATGTTAGCACTAAAGTGGATGGACAGACGAGAAGTTTGTATGCTAACTACTTTCCACACAGACTCAATGAGACCGACAGGCAAAGTAGACAAAAAGACGAACATGCAAATAATGAAACCTGACTGTGTTATGGACTACAATAAAAATATGGGTGCAGTTGACAGATCAGACATGATGATAGGCTCCCTGTAGTGTGTAAGGAAGACTTTGAAGTGGTATAGGAAATTTTTCTTTCATATGTTAGACATGACACTTCTAAATGAACATTCACTGTATAATTTCAAAACTGGTAAGAATATTACTCTCGCTGACTTTCAACTCACTCTAATTACTGAACTTTTACAAGAATTTCATACACCAAGACTAACAAATAAACCTGGGAGGCCTTTATCTGGTGACCAACCCACAAGACTGACAGAACGACATTTTATTTCACTAATACCTTCAACACCAAATAAAAAAAAGCCTGCCAGAAGATGTCATGTATGTTCCAACACCACTATTGGCCAGAAAAAGGGAAAGAGTCAAAGTATATGTGTGCCAAATGCAATGTGAGTTTATGTTTGCACCCCTGTTTTGAAATTTACCATACACAAATCCGATTTTGAAAGTAGAGGTGGTAATTTCTACCTGTATATAATATATAATAATAATTAGATTTACATATCTAATTTATAGCCAAATCTGGTTCATACTCACAAAAAGAATACTATTACATTAAAATTTGGATACCCCTGAATTGTTAATAAATTTCTGTTCATCAATATTTTGGTAAAGTATCACTTAAAAATAAGACATCAAAATTCAGATCATCATATAGCAACTTTTTATTAATGTTTCTATTGTGGCCCTTGGACAACCCTTTGTAAAGTGTGTTGCGTGTGGTATCTTTTCCCTATTTTGAAACTTTTTATATTTCAATTGTGTTACTCGGCATTCATCCACAACAACTTTGGTGAGTGTTTCACAATATTATATGTTAATTCTGCATGGTATTTTAAAGAATATACTAATTAATGTTTATCTAAAATAATTCAGCAAGGAGGGTATGTGAGCTTGTTAACACTTCAGCAGTGAAAGGGTTAAGAAAGGACCACTTTTGGAGAAGTTTCTATAAGAGCAGTTCAATAAATATCTACATTAGCAGTAAAGTTTCCAATCTTTTCAAACAAATTTCTTTTAGGGAAATACACTTCTGTCAACTTTCCTGTCATTTTTAACATTTCCAAAAGGCCTCAAGCTTTAAAAATACACCTCCATCTCAATGATGACCTAAGTTGGTCTATATTTTGTTACTTTGTGTTTGGGAACAAACCAGGAGCCAGCTTGCAGCAGCCATTCACAATGTAATTCATGACAATGTTGAACAAATAAGCTTTTCTTATCAGATTCCAAAGCAGCTATTCAGGCTATTATTTCAACTGATTATTCTAAAATGGAAAATATAAATAAATCCATATTATGATTAAGTACCTCCAAAATTTAGGTAAACAATTTTCCAATGGATTCCATCCCACTGTAGAATTTCAGGAAATAAGCAAGTGGATATGTTGTCCAAAATTGATCAAACCACAAAACAAAACATCCTCTATGACAGTTAAAACAGTATAAAAATAAAAAAAAAAAAAAAAAAAAAAATCACAACCAATTGCAACAAATATCTTACTTCCTCTGAAAAACTTGATTAGAAAGATCTCCAAAATAAACTTTACACAATTTTAGATTTTAGAGTTTGATTTATGAGTCACTATGTCTACACTCAACTTCACTTATTATGTTGTATAATTGAAATGTTTTCAAAATCATTCGATCTCATCCTCAGCTGTTTGGTGACTAAAGGAACATTCTTCTTCCTCCACTACTTCGGTGCTCTGATCCCTCCGCCATCTGGTGTTAGGGGCACTTTTTTAATACTTCATTTAATGCTGGGATTTCAAAATTTATAACTTTATCTCGGTTCTTGATTATGAATATTTTTTCCCAAATATCCAATTCTATAGGTGAACTAAAAGATTTTAACAGTTTTATATTATGGCCAATGTTGTGGTTTTCTGTGCAAAAATGGCATGACTGCAGATTTTTCTGTTTGTTTCAACTTTATGTTCCTCTGGTGTTCTTTTTGCCTGGTTAACAAGTTTCTTACAATTCCTTTCTTGGAAGTGTTTAAAACAGTGTTGTTATAATAAATTTAATGTAAAGGGAGTCGATTAATGACACTAAACAACACTTGTTTAGTGTCATTAATCAACTCCCTTTAAGTTTAAGTTTCTCTTAGTTTTTCCTATGTAGCTTTTATCACAGGTTTCACAGTTTATCTGATAAATTCCCGATTTTGAAGTGTTGGGAATTGTATTTTTTAGTGGCTTATTTAGCAGGTTCTTCAGACTGAATTTGTTTTGGGGTGCTAGTTTTAAGTTTAGTCTTTTGAAGATTTGTTCAAATTTTCTAAAAGCCCATGGATGGTAGGTGAATTTTCTATATTGCCAGTTTGTGTTTTTAAGTGGTGTGAGAGTGGTATTTTTTGATATTATCTTGAGTTTTTCCTTTCTTTTCATCATGTTCCTTATGATGGCTGGCATGAATCCATTTAATATTCCTATCTCTTTTATGTGTTGTTCTTTCAAAAACTCCTCCTTACTCAGTGGGATGTTCTATAGCCGGTGAATTGCAGTTCTAAAGGCAGCTAGTTGATGTGAAACTGGGTTGTATTCATTTTTCTTTATGTAATTATCTATGTGTGTAGGCCTCCTGTATATTCCAAAATCTACATCATGATAATTTTTCTAATTGTTTGTATTTTATATTTCTAAAGTTTTCCTTTGCTCCTGTTTCCAAATTTCTTTTGGTTTTTCTAATATAAATTTGATTACAGTCACAGCATTTAATTTGATATATGCCAGATTTTTTTTTTTGTTTTTGTTAGATGGAATGGCATCTTTGATGTTTGAGCACATTAGGTTTCTTAAGGAGTAATGGTTGAGTGGTGCTAGTTGAATGCTTTGGTTTTGAAGACTTTTTTTTGAAAATATCAAAGGCCCATGGATGGTAAGTGAAGTTTTTGAAAATCATATTATTTTCTGGAGAAAAAGTTGAGCATTGCGACTGGATAGTAATGTTTAGTTCGAGCTGCTAATTTTATCCTTATATTTATGGTAAATTGCTTCGGTGAGAAGATCTTTCTATATCTCCAAGTGCATTTACATCTGAATATTACTAATTAGTGTTATTTGCTAGTAACTTGGTGTGATTATATATATTTGCTTTAAATTGTGCGATTGCTCTAGACCTTGGGCATGGACACTCATAAGGTTAACAGAGCCTGTGATAAAACATGTGAAAGTCTTAAGTGTTCACTACCCCACAATGGAAGAAGATGATTTCACTGAAACTGTAAGTAGTGCACAATATGTTAAACCTATGAATGCCTCTGATTCAGATGTAAATACGTCATTTTCTAATAAAACTTGTAAAGCAACGAAACAATCAAAGGTGCAAAAAGCAACTGAAGATCAAACAAAGAAGGCTGCCCAACATTCGAAATTATCTTTAAACCAGGTTAACAAACCCTTGAATACAAATGCTTTATGTGCATTTCCAGTACCTTCTACAAGCATTGCACGAACTAGTCAGCAATTTCAAGCAGATAACAGTGCATCAAATGCATATTTTGCTACCATTCCTACACAAAATAGATATCATTTATTAGAGGATAACTTAGATGACAATAACTCAGATGGTGAAGCTGAGACTACCAAAAAGAAAATTCCTCCAATCTGCTTAATTGATATTGAAAACTATCAAGTATTTATTCACACTATACGTCAACTGAAATCAAAATTTCATACTGCACTAAAAGGCAAAATCATTAAAGTTTTGACTGCTACAGCTGATGATTTTCCTGCTCTTAGAGCTTATTTTGATTCTATAAAACAAAAATACTTCACATATACGAATCCTGAAGATAAAATTTTCTCTGTAATCATTAGGGATCTACCCTGCTCCTTTAGTAATGAGGAGATTTTAAGAGCACTACAAGAAGTAAAGTATCCTGTTCGCAAAGTTGCAAGGCTACAAGGAAAAAGTAAATAACCCATTCTCTCTGTGCAGTTGAGCTCAATGACTGCGATGAAGGTAAATCTATCCTATATCTTACCCGTCTACTATATAGTGTAATCAAGGTAGAACCTAGAAGGAAATCAACTGTTATCCCAAAATGTATTCGTTGTCAAAACTATGGGCATACCAAAAATTATTGCAAACTTGAACCAAGGTGTGTCAGGTGTCTTGGATCCCATCTTTTCTCTGACTGCAAACTTCCTAAAACTACTCCCCCAAAATGTGTGAACTGTCATGAACAACATCCTGCAAATTTCAGAGGATGTTCTCACTATTTACATTTAAAGGAACGATCCTCTCATTCACATAACCTGCAGCGAAAACAGCCTCAGAACATAACTGGACCATCTGTTCCTAAACCTTCAGATTTTCCACCTTTTTCTCAACAATCAAGTGATCCATCAGCTTCAGCACTGAAACAGGCACAAGTTATCTCACCATCTGGACAACCTACACACACATATCAGCGCAGCTTTGCGGATGTTATGAACAGCTCCACACTAAACCAGCAACCAGAGGAATCATCTTCAACCAGCTCCTTCCTTACTAATTTAATATATAAATTTTTACCTAATATCGTCTCATTCATAAGTTCACATCTGCCAGCAATTCAAGAATTTATTATCTCTCTCCTATCATCATCTTTTCAAAATGGCTGTACGTAATTCTACTTTTATCAATTATCACTTCTAAATTGGAACACTAATGGTCTTCATCTTAAAAGAGCCTCTCTTATTGCCTTTCTTTCAGCCACAATATTCATGTAGTATGTGTCACCGAAACACATTTCTTACCAAATGAAAATCTTAGCACCGGCTGAACCAACATACTATCCTTATTCCTTAACTTCATCCCCTGATATTTTAGACATAGGATTATGTAAAAACATGCATCCACCTGCATATGTTACTACATTCACAGCCCGGGATTCAGACAACTGCCCACTACTGATTACATTTCAGTCACAACCATACATAACAATACAACAGCCATGTCTGATAAACAGCTACGTCAATTGGGACCAATTTCAGTCAAGACTAGATAAATCATTAACTTCAGCTTATCACCTAACCTCGACCTCAGATATTGATCATGCCGTTCAGCATTTCACAGATACTATCTGTTCTTGTATCAAAGAATCAACAACTCACTCATACCGACCTAGAGCTCATCTATACCTACCCATGCATATTATTCACCTAATCAGAGAAAAGCATTGAATCCGAAGGCAGTGGCAATGAGAAAGACATCCTTGTCTACGCATAAAGCAACCCCCTCATTCATACCGTTAGGCAAGAGCTAGAACAGCATTGTCTTAATTCTTACCAAACCTATCTGTCTTCTTTATCCTCTAGTGACTGTTCCCTTTGGTACGAAACCAAAAGAATCCTATGAGAAACAACTTCAGTACCATCGCTACATATTAATAATAAGATACTCATAGACTCTCAACCATAATGCAATGCTCTTGCCTCTTATTTTGAAAATATATTTACTACAAATAACATCGCTGAGGTGAAGCTGCTTCTGATATTGAATATGAACTGGATGTACATAAAAACAAACCTAAAGTACCAAATACAATTTTACGCACATCACCGAAAGAGCTATCCCGCTTCATCATAAAACTTACTATTAAAAAATCACCAGGACATGACCTCATACCAAACATAGTACTAAAGAAACTTACAATGAAAACACTTGTTTACCTGACAGAAATCTTTAACTCCTCTCTTAGAATTCGCTACTTCCCTTGTTAATGAAAAATAGCAGAAATAATGGTTTCCCACAAACCTCAAAAACTGAATCATCTTCTATCAAGTTATCAGCCAATCAGTCTGCTTCCAACTTTATCCAAACTATTTGAGAAAATAATCCAAAAACGCTTAGCAGAATTTTACTACAAAAACATTATACCATCGTATTGATTTGGCTTTCGTCCTCTGCATTCTACAACTCATCAACTACTAAGAGTTACTAATATTTTTCTAGATATAGCTCAAACTTTCGATACTGTATGGCACACTGGTTTACTGGTAAAAGTACATAGAATTGGACTGCCAGATTATCTGATCAGAATAATTGAAAGTTTTATCTCCAGTGCCAAATTTTAGTATGAATAGACAGTTACAAACCCGATCTTCGACCAATAGCAGCAGGAGTTCCAGAAGGATCAATTCTGGCCCCACGATTATTCAATATATTCATGCACGACCTTCCAAATACAAATCCCATATACACAGCTATGTATGCTGATGACACCGATATTTTCTATTCGCATCCAGACTTGAGTGCTGCAATCAACAGGCTACAAATATCATTAAATATGTTTTCTAAGTGGTTCAAAATGTGGCGAGTAGTATTAACCCTTTCACTGCGGATGTCGGAACTGTTCCGACAGCGTGATTCACTGCTCTCCTTGTGAATGACGGAACATTGCCGACACACTGCAGTTGACGTCAGTAAATAGAAATGAAGGTCACTAAACGTAGTATTCTGTAAGCAGTGTTCGTCTGCCATCTATTGGGGTTATATTGTTTCAGGTTTTATTTCTTTCTCTGCTGTGTGCTGCTGCCTATCATATAAAATCTGAAGCCCTGCATAGTAAAATTTTCCCAGGTATTTGCACGTGTTGCAAGCCGGTCACGTGACTCGGGCTGTACAAAATCATGGCTTCCTCCAGCAAGCAGTCACATGTGCAGGATGCAGATTTATTAGCAGAATTTGAAGCAGTATCGTCCGATTTGTCAGATTTTGAGTTTGATAATAGTGAAAGTGGAAGTTTTAACGATGATAATGTAAATAGTGATAGTGATGACAGTGATGTACAATCTGAACCTACGCAACATGCTAAAAGACGCCGTACTGATTGTTCCTTTCAGTGGCAACAGGGTCCATTCAGGCCAGTAATTTACCCTTTTGATGAACAAAATTCAGGTATACAAACACATCTGAATGAAAATTTTACAGTTGCTAATATTTTCAAGTTATTCTTACCATTGCATATTATGTATCGTATTGCAAATGAGAGCAATAAGTATTTCACGTTCTTGTGTGAAAAATTACCACCAAGCCCCCATTCTCGACTACAGACTTGGACAGATACTTCTCCTGAAGAACTATACATTTTCTTTGCCTTGACAATGCTTATGACCAGAGTAAAGAAGCATACAATAGCAGAATATTGGACAAAAAATCCCCTCATTGCTACTCCACAATTTGCAGACTACATGTCCAGGGATCGGTATCTTTTACTTCTAAGACTTTTACACTTCAATGACAATAAGACGCAAGATAAAGGAGACAGATTGCACAAATTGAGACCTGTTATTGAACATTTTAGACGTACTTTCAGCGAATTACTCTCACCATTTCAAAACCTTTGCATTGACGAAAGCCTTATGCTATTCAAAGGTCGCCTTTCGTTCAAACAATACATTCCCTCCAAAAGACACAGGTTTGGTGTAAAAGTGTTTGTGCTTTGTGATTGTCAGACTGGTTATATTCTAGACTTCATTGTATACACGGGCAATACCACAGAAATTGTTGATAACCGTGACCTTGGGGTGTCAGGGGCTGTGGTACAAACCCTCGCTAAAAAGTACCTGCATAAAGGGCATAATTTTTGGCTAGACAATTGGTACTCGAGTCCTCTTCTTTATCATTGGCTACATGTAAATGAAACAAATGCTTGCGGCACTGTAAGAAGGAACAGGAAAGGAATGCCAAAACTCATAGCAAAATTACAGAAAGGGCAATTTGAATCTGCGCATACCGACAATATGTTAGCACTAAAGTGGATGGACAGACGAGAAGTTTGTATGCTAACTACTTTCCACACAGACTCAATGAGACCGACAGGTAAAGTAGACAAAAAGACGAACATGCAAATAATGAAACCTGACTGTGTTATGGACTACAATAGAAATATGGGTGCGGTTGACAGATCAGACATGATGATAGGCTCCCTCGAGTGTGTAAGGAAGACTTTGAAGTGGTATAGGAAATTTTTCTTTCATATGTTAGACATGACACTTCTAAATGCACATTCACTGTATAATTTCAAAACTGGTAAGAATATTACTCTCGCTGACTTTCAACTCTAATTACTGAACTTTTACAATAATTTCATACACCAAGACTAACAAATAAACCTGGGAGGCCTTTATCTGGTGACCAACCCACAAGACTGACAGAATGACATTTTATTTCACTAATACCTTCAACACCAAATAAAAAAAAGCCTGCCAGAAGATGTCATGTATGTTCCAACACCACTATTGGCCAGAAAAAGAGAAAAGAGTCAAAGTATATGAGTGCCAAATGCAATGTGAGTTTATGTTTGCACCCCTGTTTTGAAATTTACCATACACAAATCCGATTTTGAAAGTAGAGGTGGTAATTTCTACCTGTATATAATATATAATAATAATTAGATTTACATATCTAATTTATAGCCAAATCTGATTCATACTTACAAAAAGAATACTATTACATTAAAATTTGGATACCCCTGAATTGTTAATAAATATCTGTTCATAAATATTTTGGTAAAGTGTCACTTTAAAGTTAAGACATCAAAATTCAGATCATCATATAGCAACTTTTTATTAATGTTTCTATTGTGGCCCTTGGACAACCCTTTGTAAAGTGTGTTGCGTGTGGTATCTTTTCCCTATTTTGAACCTCTTTATATTTTAATTGTGTTACTCGGCATTCATCTACAACAACTTTGGTGAGTGTTTCACAATATTATATGTTAATTCTGCATGGTATTTTAAAGAATATACTAATTAATGTTTATCTAAATTAATTCAGCAAGGAGGGTCTGTGAGCTTGTTAACACTTCAGCAGTGAAAGGGTTAAATACTAATAAAATGGAAACGAAAATATTCTCCTTAAGATCTTATCAAAATCCGCCCCCACTGGATCTGCAGGGAAAACAACTAACACGGAAGCCTCCAGAAACACCACTCAAATATTTAGGCACAATGCTTGACACTAAATTAATCTGGAATTCCCATATATCTTACATTTCCATAATAGCCATTTCTAGAATTAAAAAGCTGTATCGATTGCTACAGAAGAAATCACAGCTTTGTCTGGAGTGCTTAATAGTGATCTACAAGTCTCTTATACTCCCCATAATTTCTTACGCTGCTCCTGTATGGGGTGCAGCCAGCAAAACCCACATTCATCACCTTCAAATTATACAAAACAAATTTCTCTGCATTATTACAAAGGCTCCATGGTTCATTAGAAATGATCATCTCCATCAGGAACTTGGTATTCTTCCCATACATCTGGACTTCAAATTGATATCAAAGACATTCTTCGTTAGTTTATCCGAAGTACCAGGTGCTGTAACCTAAGACATTGGACGACGAAACTTCGAAAGGACCAGATTGAAAAGAATACTGCCTCAAGACATCCTACTCAGATTAAGAAGATAGTGACTTTTCTCACTAATTCAAAGTACATCCTCTATTTTTCTCATAACACCACTGATCATAATCGCATATCTAACCTCACTTTTCCATTGTTATCAATCTTATTTAACGTTATCCTGTATATACTTTGTGTTTTATTATCTTTTATTTAAATGAGCTTTTAATTATTTTCTGTTTATATTATACATTTATCACCTATTGTATATGTTAGAAGGCAGTAATTCCTCAGTTGTTAATTTGTATGTAGTACTTATGTAATTTATCAATGGCTTGTATAGCAATACTGCTGGTCAACCAAATAATAAATTTAAGAAAGAAAATAGTTTCTGTAGCTGAGAGGGTTGTGGTTTCCTTTATTAGCTTCTGTATTGCTAAGTCTACTAATGATTTGGGAAAGTCACTTTTTTGTGTTGTACTCTGTTTTGTATTCTTCTACTGTGAGAGGGAGGTTAACCAGTCTGTGTGTTGAACTATTGAAGATTACCTGTTTGTCGGATCTTGGGTTGTAGTCATTACCATTTGTGTAGATGTCTGTCTGTGTTGGAGGGTGTAAATTACAAAAAAAAAAAAAAAAAAAGAACATCAGATGGTCTCGGATGCACATAACAATGGAAATAGCAGCTATAAATCCTCCAGCTTATTAATCAATCTAATAATATTATTGTATTCATACATTTTTATTGTTACGTTTGAAGCCCCAAGCGTTTACTTATATTTTGTATGATGATTTCTTTTAAGGAGGTTGTGTAGTACTTATTAATTTTGTTTTTAATTTACATCCACCAATGTTAAGTCATATCGGACGATGAATGAGACTCGGGTCCATGGAACTTACAGCTACCTAATATGGATAAGGGAAAAACCCGGAAAAAAAAACCTTATCCAGGTAACTGATCCTGACCGAGATTCAAACTTGGGACCTCTTGAACGTGAGGCAGACACATTACCATCTACACTACTGAGGCGGGCCATATCAGCTCCCATCACTACTAATACCTTACTCAGGGCCAATATGCAAGGCATTATTCCGATATACAAGGACAAGAATGAAGCTGTATTTGACTTCATTTGATTTATTGATAAAATATGGCCTGGTGCCGGTACATATGGGCTCGGCTTACAGGCTTAAAATTAGCATGCTGTTATAATTTAGGTGCGTATGTACATATGGTTTGTTTTTGGGCTCAATAAATACCCATTCGGCGGCCTTATCTCAACCGCCGAGAACAGTATTACATTGTTCAATGTCTTTCTTTCTATCTGTTTTTGTGCATTTATTTTTTACTATTTTAATATATATATATATACACACGCGCATTCAATCACACACGCACTCACTCTCACGCATACACACCCACTGAGCACTATATACACTATGTACAGTTTTCGCAGTTAGACTGTGAAACAGTTTGGAGCTCGACGGGGATCCCTGTTGCCGTGACTCCGGCCTCTGCCCGTGACAAAGTGCGGCCGTGGGCCGGGGAGTGTTGGGGGATGCTGGGCGCGCAGATTGGGCGAGCCGCCGCCGTTTAAAATATCTTTATTCTGGAATGCTTCCGGTTCTGCGGCTCGCCCTTCCCAATATTGGATATGTTGGGATTTTGGTGGAGACGTATGCGCATCCAGGTGGAGGAGACCCGTTTTAGGATGACCTCAGGTATTGTGAGGGAATTGGTTTCCAGATGGATTTGGCGGATTGTGGTGAGGAGAGGAACGGAAAGGATCTTCCTGAGGGAGAGGTTTTGGATTGTTTGAAGGTATTTAATAGTTGATTTGGATGCGTTGGCCCAGGCCACACACACGTGCAGGGCAACCGACAGTATAAATGTCCTGTATAGGACAAGTTTGGAATTTAATTTAAGTTCAAAGTATAAACTTGAAAGAAGCGTAGGGACAGTGAAGCACAACTTAATAGAAAATTGAATCGAGAATATATTGACACATTGCTTCACTCACACTGTTTATTCACAGGACATGTTTCAAGAGCTCTTGCTCCTATCCTCAGCTGATACTCGATTAGTGAAAGTTGTAGTGGTTTCTTCTTTCTCCGTATTGTCAACAGATGGCGTGATGTACTTGTCAAAGATGTCCAGTGATGGAGTTTCAAAATTCATGATTCTATGACGATTTTTGTTAATGAAGATTTTTTCCCATACGGAAAGGCCTATGGGGTGACTAACGTATTTTATTAGAGATGTTTCCAAATTGATGTCATGTCTAGTATTCAAAAAATGAAAAGCCACTGCTGATTCTTCTGTTTCACCATTTTTAATGTTTCTCATATGTTCTTTAGTTCTGATGTTAATATTTCTTTTTGTTTTTGCTATAGTAAGTGAGTGAGTATGTGGTGTTTAAGGGCCCGTCGACAACAAGGTCATTTGGGCCCCAGGTCAACACTAAAAAAACCTAAAAACTATAAAAATTCAGTTGAAAAGGTAAAATACAATTAAAACACTCAACTATTAAAAGCACATTAAAATTCATCCCAGTACTAAAAATTTAAAAACTCTAAAATTAATAAACCTTACACACAAGTCAGACTTGTTTATTAAAACCTATTTTAAAAATAAAGCGCAGTGCCTTATCAAAGGCCACTGGGTCATCACCTAAAATACTGCGCAAGTTAGCTCCCAAGCCCAAAGACTGGCGAACGCGGGCATACTGTGGGCAATCGAGTAAAATATGCCGCACAGTGAGGCGTACTGAACACGGAGCACACACAGGGGCCGGTTCCCCTCTTAATAAATGGCCATGAGTGACTCGTGTGTGCCCAATTCTCAGCCGGGTGAGTATCACCTCGGCTCGCCGGTTATCCCTGCAGGAAGTTAGCCAGGGTTGTACGCTCTCTTTAATTGCCCGGAGTTGTGTGCCTTCCATAGCTGTCCAGGAGTGCTGCCAAACAGAGAGGAGTTGGCGACGGAAAAAACGTTGCACATCCTGGTATGGCACAGTAGTTGTTAAACCCCGGGGCAAACGGCAAGCTGACTTTGCAGCCGCGTCCGCCTCCTCGTTTCCGGAAATCCCCACATGGCCTGGGGTCCAAGTAAAAACAAAATTGTACCCGCGCCTGAGCATCTGCGAGATCTGGGCCTGTATTTTTAAAACGAGGGTGTGAGCGGCAGTGTGCTGTTGCAAGGCCTGAAGAGCACTCAGAGAATCAGTGCAGACAATAAAAGAGCCGGGAGCTAACTTGCAAATAAAAAGGAGCAAATAAAAAATGGCATACAGTTCTGCGGAAAAAACTGAAGTGGAGTCCAGAAGGCGAAATTTATGAGCCTCACCGTTAATAAAGAATGCGCAACCCGTAGCGTTACCTAACTGAGAACCGTCTGTGAAGACCGGAACATAGTTAGGGTAACGGCCCAGCAATTCGGCAAAAAGTTGTTGGAACACCGAATGTGGAGTAGCGAGTCTAGAGTTGCTTGAAAGAGCGAGATCGAAACTCGCACGATCCAGTTGCCAAGCAGGATAAAGGCTGATGGACGACCTCTCCACGCGAGGCATTCGGAGGCCATGGGAATGTAGGAGATCCCGAAATCTAATTCCCACGGGGCGAGTCCGAGAACCAGGGCGCATATAACGGTGGACTAAATCTGGACGCAGAACTGGTTTAAAACAAGGATGATTGGGATGACTTGCCAACTTTGAAACGTATGAGCAGAGTAACAGCGAGCGACGAATATGGAGTGGAGGTTCGCCTGAGTCTGCATACAGGCAGTCGACTCGACTGGTGCGGAAAGCTCCTGTGGCATGGCGGATGCCAGTGTGATGCACGGTGTCTAAAAGGCGAAGTTTAGAGGCGGTCGCTGCGCCATAAATAAAACTGCCATAGTCCAGCTTGGACCGAACCAGAGAGCGGTACAGCCTCAACATTACTGTGCGATTGCCCCCCCAAAATGCTCCAGATAATACTTTTAGCACCCGAAGAGAACGATCGCAAGAGGCTCGAAGGTGACGAATGTGGTGCTCCCAATTTAGTTGTCGGTCCAAGTAGAGGCCCAAGAACTTCAGGTTTGAGACAAATGGCAGGGGTGTGCCATTCAAATGAAGATCAGGAGGCGGGTGAATACCTCGTAGGCGGTGAAAGTGGATACACTGCGTCTTCGCAGCTGTAAAACGGAAGCCGGTTTCAAGCGCCCAAGCTGCTAGCTGGGTAATGGTCAGCTGCAGTTGGCGCTCTATGTGATCTATGTTGGCAGACCTATAATAGACTGCGAAGTCGTCAACATAGAGGGATGATGGAATTCCACTTCGAACGGCACTAGTGATACCGTTAATTGCTACGGTAAAAAGGGTGACGCTCAAAATTGACCCTTGAGGTACGCCGTTCTCCTGTATCCGCTCCCGTGATATCGTGTTTCCTATGCGAACCCGAAAACGGCGAAGTTTTAAAAAGTTGCGTAGGAATTCGGGTAGATGACCACGCATACCGTAACCATGTAAGTTACGGAGTATGCCGTACCGCCAGGTGGTGTCATAAGCCTTCTCCAGGTCGAGGAACACGCCCACGACGTGCTGTTTTAGTAGAAACGCATCGGAAATATAACCCTCAAGGCGTGTTAGATTATCGACACTTGAGCGATGGCGGCGAAAACCGCATTGCAAGTTGGACAGATGGTTATGTTTTTCTAGCCACCAATTTAACCGAGCGTTTACCATTCGCTCGAATGTCTTACAGATGACACTCGTCAGGCAAATGGGGCGGTAGCTAGATGGAAGCGTGCGGTCCTTTCCGGGTCGAGGGATGGGGATGACAATACCCTCTCGCCAGGAGGAAGGGAAAACTCGCTCATGCCAAATGCGGTTATAGATGTTTAACAGGAAACATAGCGCCTCAGATGGAAGATGTAGCAGCATCTGTCGGTGTACGTCATCGGGACCTGGAGAAGAATCCTTTGCTAACGCTAGAGAGTGGGCGAGATCGGCAGCGGTAAACGGTTGGTTGTACGGCTCGGTGCAGTCACTATTAAAATTTACTTGTACCCGCTCCGCCTTTTCCTTAATAGGCAGGAAGAGAGCGTCATAGCGGGCAGTTTGGCTAGTAGCAGCAAATGTTGTAGCTAGGGCTTCTGCTATGTCCTGCTCGGTGGTGCACATGGAACCGTTGATGGCAAGGCCCGGAATTACCGTCCGGCGATACTTGCCATACATCCGCCGAACAGCTGACCATACTTGTTGGGTAGAGCTGCGCCGGGAAAGCGAAGACACATAGGCTTCCCAAGATGTACGTTTTGCGTTGCGCAGTATAAACCGTGCCCAAGCACGAGAACGTTTGAAGGCGACAAAGTTCCCTTCAGTAGGGTGCCGCTGAAAAACGCGCAAAGCACGTTTGCGTGCTTTGACTGCCAAACTGCACTCCTCAGACCACCACGGTACAGGGATACGCCGTGGTGTAGATGAACCCCGAGGAATGCTGGATTCTGCTGCGAACAGGATCGAGCAAGTAAAATATTCGACCATTTCGTCGATGGTGTCGAAACCGTCATCGATAAGGTTTATCAGGGAATGGAATTTTCCCCAATTAGCTTTGGAAATAATCCAGCGAGGATGTCGAGAAGGTACACATTGGCGGCCAGAAAAATGAATGTTAATGGGGTAATGATCACTGCCAAAGAGGTCGGAAAGTACTGACCACTCAAGTAATGGTACTAATGCTGGACTGCAGAAAGAAAGGTCTAGTACGGAATGTGTACCATATGCGGATGATAGGAATGTCGGGTCACCAGTATTTAGCAGAAGCAGGTCAGACTTATCGAAGACGTCTACGAGGAGGCATCCACGGGCGACATCTGTGTCTGATCCCCAGAGCGTGTGCTTGGCATTCAAATCTCCCACAAGGAGTAGTGGTAAGGGGAGCTGAGCCAATAGAGCTTGAAGATCACGCTCTGGAACTATACTGAGCGGCGGCAGGTACATGTTGCAGATGGTAAAACTGATGCTCTCCAGCTGTATCCGAACGGCCACAGCTTGCAATGGTGTGGTGAGAGGAACGTTGGCGGCTGAGATGTTAGGTGCCACTAAGGTAGCAACGCCACCGCTTGCACGCATACCTGCAAGAGAGTCGCTTCTAAATGCAGAGAAAGAGTGAAGGTGTAATGAGTGATTGGGATGTAAGTGGGTTTCCTGGAGACAAATAATTGATGGTGACCGTTGAGCAACTAAATGTTGTAGGTCTTGAGCACGAGCTCGAAAACCATTGACATTCCACTGGATTATTTCCATAAAGAGTTTTTAGCGGGCCGTTTTAACCTTTTTCTTGACCTTGGCTGATCTGGGCCCCACGATTCGAAAATCGTTAGCGTCCTGTGACTCCGCTGATGTTCGGGAGTCAGTACTCCTACGGCTCGTAGAACGAGACCGGGATCTCATAGAAGGCGAGCGACTTCGCGATCTATGTTGTGGCCGGGATCGGCTTTTCATATTTACTACGGGATGATTGTCACCCGTTGAGGGCTTGGTGGTTGGAGTTTGTACGGTTGAGGCCGAGGTAGTGCTGGTGGATATACAAACAGTCTGAGACGAAGGTTTAACGGCTAGAAAGTCAGTCTGCGTGGATGCGTGGGCGACAGGGACGTGTTGAACAGCAACAGTGGTATTAGGAGTACGGCGAGCTGCTAGTGCATATCCAGTAGTAGTGGTAGCAGGCTTCAGTTGTTCGAAGCGCCGTCGTGCCTCTGGAAAAGTGAGGCGTTCCTTTACACGTAGCTCCTGTATGCTTTTTTCGTCCATGAATCTAGGACACTGTCGCGAGCTGGAGGGATGACTACCGCCACAGTTCACGCAGCAAGGTGTTCGGCTGCAGTTTGGGTCGTCGTGTTTAGCTAGGCCACATTGCTCACAAAGAGCAGGATTGGTGCATGTGACCTTAGTATGTCCGAACCGCTGACATTGGAAGCAGCGCATGGGGTTCGGGACATACTGGCGGACACTCGCACGCTCATAGCCGCAATAGATGTACTCCGGTAACTTAGTCCCAGCAAACGTTAGAAATACCGTACGTAGTGGGTACTCCTTGCCATCTTGTTTCCGTGTTAGCCGGTACGCCTGACAAACAAGCTGATCCGAGAGGCAACTTACTATTTCCTCGTTTGCAAGACCGTCTAGGCTGGAGGTGGTGACTACTCCTCGACAGGTGTTAAGTGTTTTGTGTGGGGCTACCCGGATAGGGTAGGAGCCCAACAAAGTCGCCTTTTGTAGTTTGCGAGACTGGTCTGCACTGGTGCTCTCTAATAGTAAGCTACCGTCTCGGAGACGCGTAGCATTTTTGACCGGGCCGCTGATTTTGTCAACTTCACGCTTTATATAAAACGGACTGATATCTTTAAAAGTTTTCCCATCACAAGCCAAAGTCATAACTAAATAAGGGTCAATGAAGGATTGTTTGCGCGGAGACATGATGATATAGACCCCCTTCCGGAACCGTCGGCGTCAGCCTGCCATCCGGGGGTTAAAGAAATAAAGACACCGAATCTTCACGGTCTGTGCCGTCATGGGGACCTCACCCATGACCGATCTCATTTGTACCTCAGAAAAGCTACCCTTCAATCTCCACTGCTTGTCTGTATGGGTAAACCGTTCACCACGCACACCCCGGCTTTATGCCCCTACCACAGGAATAACCGCCTGTGGCTCCCCACTTTAGGCCGCGCATGCGTGTAATAGGCACACGCGGATTCAGGGGACTTGTGGTTGATTACACCGGGGTTCCGTCAGCGGTAACACGTCCGGTCCGTGATACTAACCCAACGGCAAAACGCGGCCGTCGGGAGATTACCACAGACCGGGCCCTGAAGGAGCTACGTGGGTGTACTTGACGGTGTGGACGGGCTCCGCACCTAAGGCTACACATAGGGGCAGTGCGAAGGGTCCGCTCAACCTTCACTTTTGAGACCTCCGGAGAGCACACATGTCGGAAGCCGCGCTGAAAACCGTGGGACAGAACCACGGAGATAGGAGAGATCCCTGCTGGTGAGACAGGAGTTATAAACCTAAGACCTTAAGTACTAATAATCATAATAAAAAACTAGAAGGGGAAGAAGGTGATGCTTACTGACAAGCAGTAGCTACACGTGGCACAGTTGATGGAGATGAAGGGGATGAATTGAGGGTGAATGGCTAGGGACCCCGGGATCGCCAATCCCGTACCTACCGTAGTAGGTCCCTGGGGGAAAATACCAGAGCCTCTTCTGCCAGTTTTCAGGGTTACTGATGGGCCTTCTCGGCAGCCGTAGCGGTCCTGGGGTACACACAGTCCCCACCGTACTTCACCCCATCAGTCAGTCCCCTACTTCCTATTGCCCACCCCTCGGGACGAGGACCGCAGAGGTTGGATTTTGAGGGGCTGTTTTTGCTATATAAATTTTAGGGCAAGTTTCACATTTGATCTCATAGATTCCTGGTTTTTCTTTGGTAGTGATTGAATTTTTGGGAGGGCCTTTTAACAAATTTCTGATATTAAACCTATTTTGAGGTGCAAGAGTTATGTTGTGTTTTGAGAAGATTTTTTGGAATTTGTTATAGGCTGATGGGTGGAAGCTGAATTTTTTATAAAGTTTTTTCTCTTTTTCTCCTGTAGGTTCTAGGGTGGTGGTTTCTTTTATTTTCTTAGCTTTTTTGAGTCTGTTAACTGTTTTTTCTACTAAATTTGGGTTGAAACCGCTGGATATAGCTACTTTTTTTATGTGTAGGTATTCCTCTTGATAATCTTCTCTGTTTATTGGAAAGTTGATCATCCGAAAGATTAAACTGTTGAAAATGGCATGTTGGTGTTGTTTTGGGTTGAAACTGTCGTTCTTAATGTAATTATCTGTGTGTGTCGGTTTCCTGTAAATACCAAAAGTGAGTTTGTTCATTTTTTTGATCTTGATGTCCAAAAAGGGGAGAACACCATCCTCTTCTGTTTCCAATGTAAATTTTATAGCTGGATTTTGGATATTCAAAAGTTTAACACCATCTTGTATGAGTTTTTCAGGTACTATTGCAAAAATGTCGTCAACATAGCGATACCACACTTTGAAATAATTTTGAAAGGCTTTTGTGATATGTGTTTCAAAAGCACTCATGAATAAATCTGCCAAGAAGGGAGACAATGGGTTGCCCATAGCTAGGCCCGTTTTTTGTTTATAGATCTGTCCATTAAAGCTGAAAAAATTTTGATTGATACAAATTTCTGTAAGTTGTGAAAGTTCTTCTATTTCTTCAGGTGTTATTTGTATTGATTCCAGCCATTTTTTGAGAAGTGGAATAAGCTCATTGGTAGGTATACTTCGATATAAAGAAATGACATCAAAGGAAACATTTCTTTATATCGAAGTATACCTACCAATGAGCTTATTCCACTTCTCAAAAAATGGCTGGAATCAATACAAATAACACCTGAAGAAATAGAAGAACTTTCACAACTTATAGAAATTTGTATCAATCAAAATTTTTTCAGTTTTAATGGACAGATCTATAAACAAAAAACGGGCCTAGCTATGGGCAACCCATTGTCTCCCTTCTTGGCAGATTTATTCATGAGTGCTTTTGAAACACATATCACAAAAGCTTTTCCAAATTATTTCAAAGTGTGGTATCGCTATGTTGACGACATTTTTGCAATAGTACCTAAAAAACTCATACAAGATGGTCTTAAACTTTTGAATATACAAAATCCAGCTATAAAATTTGCATTGTTAACAGAAGAGGATGGTGTTCTCCCCTTTTTGGACATCAAGATCAAAAAAATGAACAACAAACTCACTTTTGGTATTTACAGGAAACCGACACACACAGATAATTACATTAAGAACAACAGTTTCAACCCAAAACAACACCAACATGCCATTTTCAGCAGTTTAATCTTTCGGATGATCAACTTTCCACTAAACAGAGAAGATTATCAAGAGGAATACCTACACATAAAAAAAGTAGCTATATTCAATGGTTTCAACCCAAATTTAGTAGAAAAAAACGTTAACAGACTCAAAAAAGCTAAGAAAATAAAAGAAACCACCACCCTAGAACCTACAGGAGAAAAAGAGAAAAAGCTTTATAAAAAATTCACCTTCCACCCATCAGCCGATAACAAATTCCAAAAAATCTTCTCAAAACACAACATAACTCTTGCACCTCAAAATAGGTTTAATATCAGAAATTTGTTAAAAGGCCCTCCCAAAAATTCAATCACTACCAAAGAAAAACCAGGAATCTATGAGATCAAATGTGAAACTTGCCCTAAAATTTATATAGGAAAAACAAAAAGAAATATTAACATCAGAACTAAAGAACATATGAGAAACATTAAAAATGGTGAAACAGAAAAATCAGCAGTGGCTTTTCATTTTTTGAATACTAGACATGACATCAATTTGGAAACATCTCTAATAAAATACGTTAGTCATCCCATAGACCTTTCCGTATGGGAAAAAATCTTCATTAACAAAAATCGTCATAGAATCATGAATTTTGAAACTCCACCACCGGACATCTTTGACAAGTACATCACGCCATCTATTAACAATACGGAGAAAGAAGAAACCACTACAACTTTTACTAATCGAGTATCAGCTGAGGATAGGAGCAAGAGCTCTTGAAACGTGTCCTGTGAATAAACAGTGTGAGTGAAGCAATGTGTCAGTATATTCTCGATTCAATTTTGTATTAATTTAAGTTGTTTACTCCTGAAGATGGGGCGCACATAACTTCAATCTCTGCCGCCCTTTGTTGGCGATATCTTTTATATGGGTTGACCAGTTTCATCGTGCGTGACGTCACGCCCAAGTACTTGACTTGCGGACAGCAGTGATATAGTTGACCACCGACCGTTAGGTCCATAGCCAGAGGGCGCCGCTTGGTAAAATGTATCAGCTGGCATTTGTTTGGATTAAATTTGACTTTCCAATCATGGAGCCATGAGAGGAAGCGGTCAGTATACCGCTGCATTTCTAATAGGCTGAAACGATAGTTTTTGTTGTGGTTGTAGATTGCAGTGTCGTCAGCGTACATGGCCACTTTGCATATGGCGGCCACCGTGTAGTCGTTGGTGAACATAATATACAGAAACGGCAACATGATCGCCCCCTGTGGTACGCCAGCCTGCATGACTCTTTCCTTAGAGAAGGAGCCACCCACTTGGACGTAGAAGTGCCGATTTTTCAAAAAGCTGTGCAGCATAGGAGTTGAAATTTGGAGGCCGGGAAAGTTCCGGTGCATCTTATAAATAAGACCATTGTGCCAGCACGGTCGAAGACGGCTTCTACATCCAAAAATAACGCCAACGTTGAAGCCCCATTGTTAAATTGCTCGGTTACGTCGTCTGCTAGTGTGAGTAGCTGAAGCTCGGTAGAATGTCCTTTTCTAAAGCCAAATTGAGAATTTGAAAGTTCATGCTCCGAAACTTGTTTTTGGAGTCGAGAAAGTATGATTTTTTGGAGCAATTTACCAATAGTAGACAAAAGCCTAATGGGGCGGTAATTTTGAGGTTGTCTGGTGCTTTTCCCCTGCTTCGGGAGCATTATTACCTTGGCTCGTTTCCAAGTGTCGGGGAAATGGTTGTGCTGCAAGCAGGTGTTGAATATCTTTGTGAGTTGCACCAGGGCTTTTCTCGGGAGGATTTTCAGTTCCTCATTAGTCACTTTGTCCGGGCCGGCGGCTTTCCCATTAGGTAGTTTCCTAATGAGCTTGTAGACTTCCTGCGGGTTTGTAAGGGGCAGATGTTGCTCTTGCTTCTGCGCCTCCCAGTTTTTTACCCAAGCGTTAACCTCACTTTCTAAATCGAGGTTGGTCGCTGCTTTTTCGCTGAATCTATCCTGCAGACAGTCAGCAAAAACCTCGGCTTTCTCCTCGGAGGAGAAATGCAGGCCAAGTTTAGTTTGGAGCACCTCAGTGGTGGCGTTGGCGTTTGAGGAGACTTTAAATGCCTTTAACAATTTCCACAAACGATGGTCCGAATGGGTGGTACTCAGCATCTTGTTTTCCCACTGTTCAATTTTGTTGAGTTTAATTTGTTGCCGAATGATTTTGCTTATCCATTTTACTAGCGTTTTGTACTCTGGCTGACAGGTGTACCGCCACAGTCTCGTCAGACGCCAACGTCGAGCAACCAGCCGTTCCACCTCAGGGTAAGTGCAAAAACTGGGTGGACTTGTGGTGTAAGTGGTAGCATTTCGTCTGGCCGTGCACAACGAGGCGGTGAAGTTTTCAATGGCGGCGTCGATGTCCGCCTCGCTGTATGACAGTCCGGGTTGCGCCATCCTGTGCATATTGAGCATGTAAGCTGTCGAGTATGTTTCTGCTCGCCTCGGCGGACCGGTTACACTGGTCGCGAGAGAGCCGCAGAGCTGGAAATGCACAGGCAAATGGTCGGAATCCAGACTGTGATACACAATAAGATTGTTTGTAATTGCCGCACTTTTTGTAAGCACGAAGTCCAAAATTTCAGGATCAAGTCCTGTTCTATGCCAAAATGTGGGTTCTGGGGGGAGGTGCACCTCGAGGTCGTCATTATCAGTTATAAGTTCAACCAGGAGATTTCCAGCCGCGTTCGCTCGACGAGAAAACCACCCTGGGTGTCGAGCGTTGAAATCTCCTGCAATTATAACATGGTCCTCTAAAGCAAGGATTTGTTCGAGGTCTTGTATGAAGTTAGGGGAGGTGGGAGGCCGATAAAGCGCTACCAGCATCACTGTTCTGTTGTTCGCACGGATTTTGAGAGCGGTGCACTCCAATGCTGCCAAACCAGGCAGCGTAACAGGAGCATGAGCAACTGTGTCTTTTAGTAAGATGGCGGTTCCCCCCCCCCCCTTGTCTGCCAATTCTGTCAGTCCAAAATATCTAATACCCTTGGAGCTTGAAAGTGTGCTCCGGCTTTAATTTAGTTTCGCAAATGAATGCGATATAAATTTTGTTACGCCGCAGGTAGTTCAAGTTCGTAGCGCTGCCTATAGATGCTGTCAGCATTCCACAGAAGCGCGCGAGATGAAGTTATACCTCCGCTGCATAAAGCCATATACTCCAGGAGTGTAGAGATGGCGCATATGATTATTTCTGCTTTGTCCCAAGTGTTGCTGCAGCTTTTAAATTGTTCAATGAAGGGCCGCAGCTTGGTTAGCATGGAGGAAATATTGAGATCTTTAATTAAGGAGAGCAGCTCCTTAAGTCCGCTCAGGTCACTAGTGGGTGCCTGGGACGGGGGGAAGTAGGGGGGGGACCAGCTGGTGGCGGCACAGGTGCCATTTGTCCTCCGGTGGCGCCTGCAAAGGACACGCCTTCTCTAACCAGGGCCGGGTGAGTGATGGTCCTTGGCCCTGGTTATACACTGGGACCTGCCCTGGCTATGGCTGCCAGTTGGCGGCGGTGGCGTTCGTTACGAAACGTCTCACAGCCTCTATAGCTGGCAGGATGCGTCTCCCAACAATTTGCCCAGTAGGGTACGACGTCCTGCGTCGCCTTTTTGGGGCAGTCAGCGAGGCGGTGAATGCCACCGCAGAGGACGTACCAGGAGGTCATATTACACATTCTAAAGGTATGCCCAAGTTGTTGGCAGTTGTAACATTGTGTTATGTTCTGATTTGTTTTCAGGACTTCCACGGTGACCATCATATGGCACACCTCTCTTTCCTGAAGAATTTTCTTATTACTGGTGGTCCTGTCTAACGATACCTGGTAGTTGGGCAGAGGCCTGCCGCGGGTAAACATCTGGCGCACCTGGACGCCTGTGTTGCCCTTCGCTTCGAGAGTCTCCCAGATGAAATCTACTTCCAGGTTCTCTGTAAGCTGTTTGATGACCACGCGGAGGGGCTGGTCGCTCCTGGGAGTGAAGCTGTAGGACTCCACACCGGCGTCCTTCAGGCGTCCCATGGTGGGCATGGCGTCCTGCTTCTGGTCCAGGAAAAGCTTTAGGTAGTTCCTGGTGCTCTGCAGCTTGTAGTTGCTTGGTGGGAGGGAGTACTGGAGGAGGCGAAGCACCTTTGCGGCTTGGCGGTTGTCGGGGATGATGATCCTCGGGGGTTTCTTGTCCTCTGAAGACTGCTGCTCTGCAGCCGACGCCGCGGCGGATGCGCTTGCCGTGGATGTGGTGGCCGCCCTGATGGTGGTGGCTGGGGTGGAGGCAGGGGTGGTGAGTGGTTTAGGTTGGGCTGTTGAGGGAGGATTTATCCCCGCGAGTGGACGCTGTGGTCTTGGCCGGGGGCTCGGGATGTTGGGCATAGTGGGTATGTCACTGTCGTCGTCGGACTCTGACAGTGCATTGTATCGGTTGCTGGTGCTGAGGGTTGGGGTGGAAGCTGTTGATGGGCGCTGGAGATGTTTTGTTTTGTTCTTCTTTCCACCGAGTTTTGAGCCGGAACGTTCACTGTCTGAATCGCTGCTACGGTGGTGAGGGCGCTTTCTGGCGGCGGCCACCTGCCATCCATCTCCCAGCTGTACCAGGTGCCGCTTCTTTACGGCATGCTCCTGGTAGCAGCGGGCAAGGTCGTTTGCTATTTTTGAGAAGTTCCGCAATTCTGGTTCCATATTTGCGAGCATCTCTTGATAGTAGATGATTTTGCGTTGCAGATTGCAGACTTCTTGGTCCAATTTTTGGGCCTGTTTCAACCTTTTTGCATCCTCCAGAGTGGTGGTGTCCGTTGGCGCTTCGTTTGCTGCAGCCGTGGCAGCCAATGACGGCGCAGTGGGAGGGTTGCTGCTGCCAGCCTGCTCCTGCGTAGCTATAAAGGCCGCCGGCTGACCGCATGTCTCCCAAAAAGGGGGAACGATTAAGTGCAGCTGCCCACTACAAAAGGGGCAACCCATTTCAAATATCCAATACTTTCAAACACCCCACCAGAACATGGAACTACTAGCTCATTTCGCAGGTTACGCCGCAAAGCGGCTAGGTACTGCGGCATAAGACACCCGGACGGCGATAGCCCCGCCCGACTAGGACTACCTCTGGACCTCTGGACCTCGGGGCACTTGACTGCCAGTCAGCTGTGAGGCTGGCTGAGGCGGAGCGGCTGTTGTTGCGGCCGCAGCCATGTTGGAGCGGAGGTCACCGCTCCGCTTGCGCAGAGGCTGCTGGGAGCAGCGTGGCTTGGGGACGCCAACCGTTGCGTGCAACAAGGGCACACAGCTGAGCGTCCCACGCTGTTTCTTTGCGGATTTGGGTTTCATCCGCGTCACTTTCACACTGCACTGTTCACTGTTCACACCACGGCACGGCACACCACTGTTTCTCAATAGGAACTAAGACTCGTGTTTTCCACCTACACTTTCTGTGTGCACAGTTTAGTTTTGCACATTCTCACTGTTTCACTTAATCACAGCTCAGGTATATTGCGAGCGCATGTGTTGGCGGTATCGCCGTAAACCTCACTTCACTTTGTTTGGTTCGCGGTCGCTTACGGAGACACTGTACAACTTTCAGTTCATACAATGCATTCGATATGCATAAGACAAATTCACGGCACACAAATCACACGAATCCTCGAACTGCTTCTCTTAGCTTGAAAAACACGTCCGTCTGGCCTCAGAAGTCTTTCATGAAGCTGTAGTAAGATAACACTGCCGTTATGTACTTACACCACGGAAATCAGAGCTTCCTGGATTCAACGTTATATTCAGACGCAGTAGCCGTCCAATAGGCTGGCAGTAGCGTCATAAAAATAACCTAACAACAACAACAACAATTTACTTGGTCGATGTAAACGCAATATTTCGAATTATCACTCGAACAAAAATGAAACTATAGGCGAATCGCATTTCCTACTCATCATATTTACACTGTCCCAAAGTTTATTGTACTTACCGTCATATTCAGACGCGGTATCGCCTAAAAGGAACTACGAGACAAGACATTTAAATTTTTACTGTAGTGAAGCGAAAGTAAGGTTGGAAAAGGTATTTTTCGAGTTGTAAAACTCCTAAGATTTGTAAGGCCTGCGAGCGCGTATGGAGGAGCAAGAAGGGAGCGAATAGATGTTCACAGTCACCAATCGGTAAGATGTCAGTATGTAACTAAATACAGAAAATTAATATCATTACATAACCTGAATTGTAGCGACATTACTTATTTTTTAAATGGTTAAATTATTTAGATATATATAGCAGTTTATTATGTGTCATGGATGTTGTGAATGCAAAAGCACTCACAGTCCATTATTTTCATTAACCTTATTACTTAATTATTGTTTAACGCAGTTAACGAGATTTTGCTGCTTTTATTAGTCGTCATGTCAATCTACCAGAAATCGACGGCATAAATAGAAAGTGCAGAGAATCAGTGGATTTTGGGTATGTGTCTTGTTTTGGTGATGTGCATTGAATATTAGTAATGTAGTGCGGAGCTTTCTTTCTCGCCTATTGTGGCATATCAGTGTTAAAAAAAAAAAAAAAAAAAAACTTGCAGGATTGTTATCAACATGTAAATTTTCAGAAGTGAAGTTATTTTAGGCAGTTGATTGAGTATATTAGTTTGTTTTGTGTTAGTAGCTTTACATTTAAAATGTTTTAGTTATATAAAACAGTCCATATAAGGAAAGTAGTTACCAGTTTAAATTATTGCAAAAATCACTTATAATGCAACTATGCCTACCAGTACAAGATCAAAAGTTAAAATAGTTTTACAAAAATTTGCTAGAGACCATCATGTGAAAACTTGAGGAATACTCTTGGACAAAATCATGGTAAATTCATAATCAAGGAGCCGTACGGATCAGCCAAGGAACATGGGAGGATTAAATAGTGATCTTAAGAACTTTAGGATAGAGCTGCACAAACTAGGGTATTATCAAAATGTACCTAAGTGTAGAATCATTAAGGAAAAGGATAAAGCAGCATGTAGAGCATGAGTTAAAAATAGGTAGATAACTTTTGGAACTAAAAACAGGGGGAAGATATAAAAAGCTAAAGAGGCCTAATAGACATTTTTAAAGATGTAGACCTCAATTATTAGATCAGCCAGGGAATAAAGCTGCACAATAAGCTGCAGATGCTTTACTGCAGGATTGGGGAAGAGACGTGCCATTTATCCTCTTTAAAAGATCTTCAGATTTGCTTAGCCTTTCTCACTAAGCTAGTTACAAAATAAGAATGAACGGATTGAGCCAATACGGTTATCACAGATGGAAGATATATCTGTCTGGTAAAAGTGCACAATGAGTGCGAACGGATATTGTGGCTCTGACGTCATAGCTCTGGCGTTGCCAAATTCCAGAGCATACTACCGCGGAAAATACCAACATTATGCAAGAAAACCAGTGATACTGTAATACGCATTGTAAAGATCACTGGATCAATGCCAGATATATTATTATGATCATTATTATATATTCTTGCAATTATTATTATTATTATTATTATTATTATTATTATTATTATTATTATTATTATTATTATTATTATTATTATTATTATTATTATTATGATGATGATGATGATGATGATGATGATGATGATGATGATGATGATGATGATGATGATGATGATGATGATGATGATGATGATGATGATGATGATGATGATGATGATGATGATTATGATTATGATTATGATTATGATTATTATTATTATTATTATTATTATTATTATTATTATTATTATTATTATTATTATTATTATTATTATTATTATTATTATTTAAAAACTTAAAGGAATCTAGCAAAAAGTGTTGGAATAGTCAACATTACGTAAGTAAACCAGCGATACTATAACACCCAAATAAACTGATGTAAAGATTAGTGAATCATTGCCAGAGTTATTATCATTATTATATATTCTGCTATTCTCACAGTATTATTACAATTACTTAAAAACTTAAATGAATTTAGCACAAGGCTTTGGAATAGTCTTAATTTACGTCCTCCAAATTTAAGTCATATCGGTTCAAACTCGGGACCTCTTGAACGTTAGGCTGACACGCTACCATGTACGCCACCGAGGCGGGCAGTGGTGATGATGATGACAATAATAATGATAATAATTATAATAATACTAATGGTAACAATAATAAAATAATTAACAAAGCTTACTATGAACTATTACCATTGTTATCACTAGTATATAATAAAAGAAAAAAAGAATGTGTTGGCAATGCTCTGCTATTTTCGCGTATATCAGAGCGCCTTAGTTGGCAACAACTTGTTTTCTTGACATCATTCCGTACCAAATAACTGTGCGCCCTCATTCTGCACTTTTACCATCTGTCTTTGTCTCAATCTAGCAACTATCATACAGATGCTGAGATGTACAGTGATACAGATGCTGACAGAGAAGTTCGCTTAATATGTCAGCATGTGTGTGCGAGTATGCACAATGATTATCACACAATCTGAACCTTAAAACCTTGAACCGGAGAACAGTTTGCTTACTTAGCTATCGTTTATATGCACACAAAATAAAATGATTCAAATTATGAAGGCTGTTCAATAAAGAATGGTCATAATTTTTTATGGTCATAATTTTTTGCACTAAAATTCAATCTTATTATATTCTGTTAGCTTAATGTGAAACAAACATGCCGTAGTAGTTTCATTTTTCGTACTCTTGGTTCCTGCCTGTGAGAACCAGGTAAGTTCAGACATGTTCAGTATCGCCTACCGCTGCATTGGAGGTAACATGCAGTTGAAGTTCATGTTAGAGGAAGATCTGAAACTTCTTTCAAACGTAATCATTGCTGATGAAACTTGGCTACATCATTTTGATCCTGAGAGCAAACAGCAAAGCTTAGTGTGGAAATCTCCATCGCCAACCTCCAAAAAAGCAAAAGTGGTTGCTTCTGCTGGGAAAGTTATGGTTATCCCATTCTTTGATATACATGGAATGGTTTATCAGCATGTTGTACCTGCACACACACATCAGTAACTGGGCAATACTAAGGGGATGTCCTGAAAACATTGCAAGTCCATATCAGGTGCAAAAGACCACATTTCCATGAAGGAGGCTGGATGCTGCACCACGATAATGCACAACCGTATGTTGCCAATGTTGTTGCTGAATATCTTGCAAAAATCAGCATGAAGTGCATCCCTTACCCTCCCTATAGTCCGAATTTAGCCCCATGTGACTTTTTTCTATTCTTTAACTTGAACAAATGCCTTCATGGAAGGCATTATCCATCATCAGAAGCAGTGGTGAAGGCTGCAGAGGCGATGTTGAAGGATCTCTCAAGAAATAGACTGGCAGAAATGCTAGGACAAGTGCATCGCATTCAGGGGACACTATTTTGAGAAGGACCATCAAAGTTATGAGGACGAATAAAGGTACATTGTCAAAAAAAAATTGTGATCATTCTTTATTGAACAGCCCTCGTAGATGCATTTTACGAAATAAGGTGATTGCTACAGTGAAACAAAATAGTGACATTTCAACGATTTGTGAATATAGTTTCTATTTTAATGTTGCATATTTGTATACTGTCTGTAATTGACTACAAACCAATTTTTGTTTCATTAAAATACTTAATAAATACAGAAGATATGAATGTATTTATGAAACATTTTTACACCATGAATCTCATGTGCTAATGTTATGCATTTGACACAGAAATTTTAGTCTTGCAAAAACAATATCGTTCCTTTCGCAACCATCATTGGTTCTCCTATATTTGGACCCAAGAGATTTCAGAATATTATGCATAGAAGATACAGAATCCGTATATTCTAGTTTTCGCCTCATTAAATTGGTCAGCCTTTTGGCAGTTGGATATTCACCATTCTTATATATATCATAAATTGTTCTATGTGAAACACACTTTTGGAAATTGTCCAAGTTATTAACCTTTTTTTTAGCTGCTCGATGTTTCCCTGGAGATCAAAATATGAAATCTTCTCCTAATTCAGTAAACTGTTTGCCTTCTTTAACAATGTTTGTCACAGTATGAGCACTCACCTGACAAGCTTGTAACATTAATTCTTGACTCTGAGCGAAATGTGTGCTTTTGAAAATGTCTTTAATTGACATATGTTTGAAAAAGGAATACACATTAACAAGAATATTTGTATCCTATTTATGTAAAATCTTATGAGTTGTTTCGCAGTTACTACTAGGCGCACAAGTACTAGGCTAGCTAAGCGGTATATTTACTAACTTTAAAAAGCACGTGTGCGCTCTTAAGATCATCATTTTACTGAATGCAGGGCACAAAATGCAACTGCAGCATAGCACATGTGTGCTTTTCTTCACTGACAGTTGATAATTCTTTTCTTTCTAGTCAGGCGCCTTATCTTTCTATATCTCCGAAACCAGATGTGCTACAAACATGGGGTTTGGACAGTAATCCTCAGAAAAAATAGTTCTGTAACATGCAAAAACAAAATAATTCTTTAATTGGTACTTTATAGCGCGCTTAGAAATTAGCCATATGGTTAGGCAAAGCGAGCCAGTATACGTGCTTAACTGTACAACTTTGCACGCACCGCATTGGCTAGTAACCTTAGAACAGCCACGCCTAGCCCCACCTTATGTTCATTCCTATTTTGTAGCTACCTTGATTGATTGTTTGCTCTTGATGTTGGTACTATGAAGTGAGTTCATCACCAGTGCCTCTGTCAAACAACTAAGGAAACATGAGTGGAAGGGATGGATGTCAACAGTTTCAAAGTCATGTTGGAAAAATGGGACTTGCATCTTACCTTTCTAGCATTTATATTTAGAACTTCTCTCGTGTACGTCTTGTAATGTTGCTATCTCAGCATGTATAGTGGTTGGTAACTCAAATAACACTGGACAGCATCCAAAAGGTCATGGAAACAAAAGAAGCTGTTTCTGACTAATTTGGTACTGGTAATGACAAATATGACAGCAAAAATGGTTGTAGTGTTCTGGTTTCATTGTATGTAGGGTATTTAAATTATTGTCGAACCCACTGGCGACCTCTATCTACTGCACAAGATGGCCAGCAATTGCAGGGGAACTAACCGGCAGAGACGACCTAGAATCCTTACCTTATAATCAGAGTTAGGACTTTTAGGACCCCGCGGGAGAACACAGTTAAATGATGCCCGACGTAATACAACCTACTACGTCATGCGTCAAAATGCTCAGGGCCATACAAACACTGCATGCGCTGCTGTTAGTGGCAGAGTGGCGGGTTTTGGAGACAGTGATTTGTTCGCTGATAGTAAAGAACATAAATATCTGAAGAACGTAAACACACGATGGATGAAGAATTAGCAAGAGGTAATATTTTCACACGGGAAACTATCCAATCTAAGATATGTTGTGTAGAAATTAAGGGCACTAAACCCAAATAACTGAAACAGCACTGCAACACTAAGAACCATCAAGCAAGTATTTTAGCAAGAATAGAGGTCCAGGAACAATCACTGCCAACTACAACTTCAGCGCCTCAGTCCTAATTTTTCGGGACTTGTGTAAGATGCACAAGTAGATGCACATAGTAGAAAATACATATTTTAAGTACTTAATACAAAAGTATTGATTTGATTTATTGATTCATCCATTAAAACATGTACATGTTATAGGACACGTCAAATAAAAACTAAGTACAATATTTATAATTAAGGTAGCTAACTAAATATTTACAAATTTAAAAATTCATCCACGCTGTAGAAGCTATTGGCTCTAAGGACGTTTAATAGCAATTTCTTAAATTGATGTTGTGAGGCAATCTTTTTTATAGATTCAAGTAGCTTATTGTAAAGATGTAAGGCAGCATATCTGAAACTGTTTTCATACATCTTTGTTTTGTGTGACTTCACAAATAAATTATTCTTTGTTCTAGTGCTGTGTATATGAATTTCAGAAGTTGTTTTGAATAAACTTAGGCTTAAAGTATAAACTTGAAAGAAGCGTAGGGACAGTGAAGCACAAATTAGTACAAAATTGAATCGAGAATATATTGACACATTGCTTCACTCACACTGTTTATTCACAGGACATGTTTCAAGAGCTCTTGCTCTTAACCTCAGCTGATACTCGATTAGTGCAAGTTGTAGTGGTTTCTTCTTTCTCCGTATTGTCAATAGATGGCGTGATGTACTTGTCAAAGATGTCCGATGGTGGAGTTTCAAAATTCATGACTCTATGACGATTTTTGTTAATGAAGATTTTTTCCCATGCGGAAAGGTCTGTGGGGTGATTAATGTATTTTATTAGAGATGTTTCCAAATTGATGTCATGTCTAGTATTCAAAAAATGAAAAGCCACTGCTGATTTTTCTGTTTCACCATTTTTAATGTTTCTCATATGTTCTTTAGTTCTGATGTTAATATTTCTTTTTATTTTTCCTATATAAATTTTAGGGCAAGTTTCACATTTGATCTCATAGATTCCTGGTTTTTCTTTGGTAGTGATTGAATTTTTGGGAGGGCCTTTTAACAAATTTCTGATATTAAACCTATTTTGAGGTGCAAGAGTTATGTTGTGTTTTGAGAAGATTTTTTGGAATTTGTTATAGGCTGATGGGTGGAAGGTGAATTTTTTATAGTTTTTTCTTTTTTTCTCCTGTAGGTTCTAGGGTGGTGGTTTCTTTTATTTTCTTAGCTTTTTTGAGTCTGTTAACTGTTTTGTCTACTAAATTTGGGTTGAAACCGTTGGATATAGCTGGTTTTTTTATGTGTAGGTATTCTTCTTGATAATCTCCTCTGTTTAGTGGAAAGTTGATCATCCGAAAGATTAAACTGTTGAAAATGGCATGTTGGTGTTGTTTTGGGTTGAAACTGTCATTCTTAGTGTAATTATCTGTGTGTGTCGGTTTCCTGTAGATACCAAAAGTGAGTTTGTTGTTCATTTTTTTGATCTTGATGTCCAAAAAGGGGAGCACACCATCCTCTTCTGTTTCCAATGTAAATTTTATAGCTGGATTTTGTATATTCAAAAGTTTAAGACCATCTTGTATGAGTTTTTTAGGTACTATTGCAAAAATGTCGTCAACATAGCGATACCACACTTTGAAATAATTTGGAAAAGCTTTTGTGATATGTGTTTCAAAAGCACTCATGAATAAATCTGCCAAGAAGTGAGACAATGGGTTGCCCATAGCTAGGCCCGTTTTTTGTTTATAGATCTGTCCATTAAAGCTGAAAAAATGTTGATTGATACAAATTTCTGTAAGTTCTGAAAGTTCTTCTATTTCTTCAGGTGTTATTTGTATTGATTCCAGCCATTTTTTGAGAAGTGGAATAAGCTCATTGGTAGGTATACTTGGATATAAAGAAATGACGTCAAAGGAAACTAAAGCATCTGTAGATTTGATCTTTGTGTCCTTCAGGAGATTTAACAATTCAAACGAGTTTTTGATACCAAAATTTTCAAATTTTGTGAAGGATCTGAAGATTTGAACCAGCCATTTTGATAGTTGGTAAGTGGGTGCATCAGTGTTATTAATTATTGGTCTGAGGGTAATTTCAGGTTTATGTATTTTGGGTAAACCATATATGTATGGTGTTTTTGGACTGTCTATTTTATTGTTCAATTTATCTCTTTTAGTGATGATTTTACTGTTTTTAATTGCTAATTCCACAGATTTGCATGCTTTCTTTAATGGATTGTTTTCTAGTTTAACAAATTCTTTTGCGTTTAAAAGGTTGTCCATTTTTTTGCGATAGTCTTCTTCATCCAATATTACTATTTTGTTACCCTTGTCTGCTTTTGTGTAGACTACCAGTTTTTCATTTAAATTTTTGATTAATTTTTTATATGAATATCTTTTTGAATTTGCATTTTGAATATGATCTAGAGTTTCTAAGCACTGTGTTCTGATCGTAGATTTTTTGTTATCGGGCAAATTATATATCGCTATTTCAATGTCCGCGATATAGTTATCAATGTTTTTTGTGTAATCTACACATGTTTTTAGGCCTTTGTTTAGAAAATCTATTTCTTTCTCCGTGAAGTTGCATGTGGATAGATTCGTTACATTGTTAGGTTTTTGACATGAGAGTAATAAATCTTGCTTTTTATGTGGATTTGGTTCTTGCTTCTTTTGAAGATTCATGAATTTTTGTTTCAAAATGGCTGTTTTCTTACGCATTTTCAAACTAAGAATTGACAGCATTATATTTTCTAAGTTAGACCCGGCCATGTGGTCTAACTTAGAAAATAATATGCTGTCAATTCATAATTTGAAAATGCCTAAGAAAACAGCCATTTTGAAACAAAAATTCATGAATCTTAAAAAGAAGCAAGAACCAAATCCACATAAAAAGCAAGATTTATTACTCTCATGTCAAAAACCTAACAATGTAACGAATCTATCCACATGCAACTTCACGGAGAAAGAAATAGATTTTCTAAACAAAGGCCTAAAAACATGTGTAGATTACACAAAAAACATTGATAACTATATCGCGGACATTGAAATAGCGATATATAATTTGCCCGATAACAAAAAATCTACGATCAGAACACAGTGCTTAGAAACTCTAGATCATATTCAAAATGCAAATTCAAAAAGATATTCATATAAAAAATTAATCAAAAATTTAAATGAAAAACCGGTAGTCTACACAAAAGCAGACAAGGGTAACAAAATAGTAATATTGGACGAAGAAGACTATCGCAAAAAAATGGACAACCTTTTAAACGGAAAAGAATTTGTTAAACTAGAAAACAATCCATTAAAGAAAGCATGCAAATCTGTGGAATTAGCAATTAAAAACAGTAAAATCATCACTAAAGGAGATAAATTGAACAATAAAATAGACAGTCCAAAAACACCATACATATATGGTTTACCCAAAATACATAAACCTGAAATTACCCTCAGACCAATAATTAATAACATTGATGCACCCACTTACCAACTATCAAAATGGCTGGTTCAAATCTTCAGATCCTTCACAAAATTTGAAAATTTTGGTATCAAAAACTCGTTTGAATTGTTAAATCTCCTGAAGGACACAAAGATCAACTCTACAGATGCTTTAGTTTCCTTTGACGTCATTTCTTTATATCCAAGTATACCTACCAATGAGCTTATTCCACTTCTCAAAAAATGGCTGGAATCAATACAAATAACACCTGAAGAAATAGAAGAACTTTCAGAACTTACAGAAATTTGTATCAATCAACATTTTTTCAGCTTTAATGGACAGATCTATAAACAAAAAACGGGCCTAGCTATGGGCAACCAATTGTCTCCCTTCTTGGTAGATTTATTCATGAGTGCTTTTGAAACACATATCACAAAAGCTTTTCCAAATTATTTCAAAGTGTGGTATCGCTATGTTGACGACATTTTTGCAATAGTACCTAAAAAACTCATACAAGATGGTCTTAAACTTTTGAATATACAAAATCCAGCTATAAAATTTACATTGGAAACAGAAGAGGATGGTGTGCTCCCCTTTTTGGACATCAAGATCAAAAAAATGAACAACAAACTCACTTTTGGTATCTACAGGAAACCGACACACACAGATAATTACATTAAGAACGACAGTTTCAACCCAAAACAACACCAACATGCCATTTTCAACAGTTTAATCTTTCGGATGATCAACTTTCCACTAAACAGAGGAGATTATCAAGAAGAATACCTACACATAAAAAAACTAGCTATATCCAACGGTTTCAACCCAAATTTAGTAGACAAAACAGTTAACAGACTCAACAAAGCTAAGAAAATAAAAGAAACCACCACCCTAGAACCTACAGGAGAAAAAGAGAAAAAACTTTTTAAAAAATTCACCTTCCACCCATCAGCCTATAACAAATTCCAAAAAATCTTCTCAAAACACAACATAACTCTTGCACCTCAAACTAGGTTTAATATCAGAAATTTGTTAAAAGGCCCTCCCAAAAATTCAATCACTACCAAAGAAAAACCAGGAATCTATGAGATCAAATGTGAAACTTGCCCTAAAATTTATATAGGAAAAACAAAAAGAAATATTAACATCAGAACTAAAGAACATATGAGAAACATTAAAAATGGTGAAACAGAAAAATCAGCAGTGGCTTTTCATTTTTTGAATACTAGACATGACATCAATTTGGAAACATCTCTAATAAAATACGTTAATCACCCCTTAGACCTTTCCGTATGGGAAAAAATCTTCATTAACAAAAATCGTCATAGAATCATGAATTTTGAAACTCCACCACCGGACATCTTTGACAAGTACATGACGCCATCTATTGACAATACGGAGAAAGAGGAAACCACTACAACTTGCACTAATCGAGTATCAGCTGAGGATAAGAGCAAGAGCTCTTGAAACATGTCCTGTGAATAAACAGTGTGAGTGAAGCAATGTGTCAATATATTCTCGATTCAATTTTGTACATACTTAGGCTTGCTTTCATATGTACAAGAGTTTCATATATGTATATACTTGGCAGTGGTAAGATACCTAATTTACTGAAGTATGGCTTTCAACTAGTTGTGCTTGAGAGATCTGCTATGATTCTAATTATTTTCTTTTGGTATCTGAATAATTTTATACTGTCTTTAGAATTTCCCCCAAAAATTATACCATTTGCCAAAAAAACTGTTTATATATGAAAAGTACACTACTCTCCGAACTTACAAGCTCGACATGCCTGTAATTGCCCTGATTAAGAAACATAATTTACCAAGATTTTTCGTTAATGTCTCTATGTGAGCTTCCCAACTTAAATTTTCATCTAGTATTAGTCCCAGAAATTTGATAGTTTTTACATAATGTATTTGGTCTTGTCCCAGCATTAATTTTGGATACAATTGACTTCCACTCATTTTATTATAGAAGCTTAGGGCTGCTGTTTTCTCCTTACTCAATATTAACATATTGGCACTAAACCATTTTTTAATATATTTTAGTCTATTTTCAATATGTACATCTGCCCCTTCCTTACTGAACGATATGCTCCTCAATCAGCTTTACTTAAACAAGAATTACAACTATGTTATAATGATGTCATATCGCAAATACCAAAAAGAATTGGCGAAAATTAGGTGTGGATTTCTATTGATGAAACCGACGATGCTGTTGACAGGTGTGTTACAAATGTCGTCGTGGGAATGCTATTGCCAGACAAACCAGGAGCATCATTTTTAACATCAGAAATTAGTGCCAGGTTGAACCTTATAACAATTGGAGACATATTTATAATAAGCATGATGCTGTTTATATCCAGAAGAAATAAATGTAGATAATGTACTCCTTTTCATCACAGATGCTGTAAGTTATATGATAAAAGCAGGCAAGGAGCTTCAAAACATGTCTCCTAACATGTTGCATTTGATCTACATATTTGGTGCAAGGGCTCCATCGTGTAGCCGAGGAAATTTGCAGAAGTTACAGTGATGTAGATAGTTTCATTGCACATGTAAACATATATATATAATATATATATAATTTTGAAAGCTCCAAACCGTAAGCGTTAATTTAAAGAAATGGAGCCTAACATCCCTTTACCTCCTTAGCAGGTTACAACTCGCTGGGGCACCTGGCTAAATGCCGCTATTTATTATGCGGATCATTACGACATAGTTGCTGAAATTCTTAGTGTGTTAGATAATGAGCATAGTTCTGCAGTACAAGCCACTCAGTCCCTCATTTCAAGCAAATTACAAGAAGATCTACAGTTTTTCAGACCAGTCCAAAACCATTGTTCAGCTAGAAAAGAGGTAATAAAATGCCTCATGCCACAGCGCTCACAGAACAACTAGCTCAACAGATAGACTCAGCAGCTGCTGGACCTCTTTCATAGATGAAATAAAAAAGAAAATGAAAACCGTCCTTGAGAAAAACTCAGGCTATTTTAAAATGGTAAAGATTAAAAGCAATTTGCAAGGGTATAAGGTAAAAGCACTTATAAGGCAACATGAACTGCTGTTAGATGGAGTCAACATGAAAAATTCAATGCCATGTCTGGTATTTGAACCACGGATCTCCTGGTTTCTATCCAGTCACTCTAACCCATTGAGCTACCATGGCCAACGTGCCGTCCTGACATTAAATTCTCCATTTGACTCGTATATTTCCCCGGTAGAGCACTAGGGGCTCTCGCATTCGAGGTACAGCATTTGCAGTGACTTGCTATTGTAAGTACTTGAATCCCAGGCTTCATCATTTAACTCTTAGTGTTTAAGTTAATTGATGGAAATTAACCGCTTCGCCGATGGCCATTTAAATCCTTCAGGGGCCGGCAACGGATACCCAATGAACAGAACAGGACATTTAAATTGTTAAATGCTGTAAAAATGCATCATAAATACAATTCCGTATCTTCCGTATTTATTAAGTTATTTAAACGAAACAAAAACTGGTTTAAAACTCATTAAAGGCAGTATAAATCTACAGTAACAATAAAGTAGAGACTACATTAATAAATTGTTGAAATTTCACTACTTTGTTTCACTGTAGCAAAAGCCATTCTTTGTGCCGAACGCGCCTAATATGTGAATCATTTTGTTTTGTGTGTATACGAGCCATAGTATGTATGTATAGCTACGTAAGCGACTTCTCAGGTTCACGTTTAGTTTATTTATGCTATGCCAAGCGATAATATGACGAGAATATGTTGCGTCACACACTCACACACTGGAATGAAAACTCTGTCAGCATCTGTTATTACAGTGTTTCTCAACCAAGGTTTCTAGTAGCCTTATGCAGCAGTTTTCGCTCTGTATTTCAGTTATTTATACTCTCTCTTTGTTCAGTGATTTCTTGTAGCTATCAAGAGCTAAATGTATGGCACATTTGAAATTGTTAAATTTCAATGTTAACCATGGCTTATCCCGGTAATGTAGCAAATAAATTAGCTTGGGTATGATGTGTACAGGCTTCTGATATTACTGTAGAAAATCTGGAAGATTTGTTGTACGATTATGAAGGAGATCTTTAGGACATATGTAGCAGTGACGTGTACTGGTCTACAGCTGGCATGTTATCTACTCCATTGCTTGGGGAAATGGCGGGTCAAATATGCGTGATACGGATCAGCTATTACCAGCTATCCCTCTTTACGGAAAAGAGTTAAATGGTAAAAAAAAAGTATTTTATACCACTGGATGTAACTATGCACAGTTGTTTAGTAATTTTCAGAGCTGTAAAAGACATTCATCTACCTGTACTTGCGCGTATAAAGAGCTCGTAACCTAATTGAGTATTATAATACTCAGAGGCCTCTTTATACTAGGGGGTAGCAAAATTCACCACATCATCCCTCATACTTGAGAGAAAACACTTTCCTAAAAGTATACCACCCACACCCAAAAAAATTGTAACCATTTCGAAAATGTGTAGTGTGTTGCGAAAAAGAAGTTCGCAAGGAAACCAATATTATTGGGTGTGAATCTGCAGATGTGCCCTTGGGTGTTTATCCAGGTTTGGAGGTGTACAATTCAAAAAGAAACCTTTAAGGATACGTTTACATTCCTTATAGAACTAATTTAAATTTATTGTAAAACAGCAAGATTAAAATAATTGGCGTTACATGAGCATTAAATGCATGTATGCGCAGGACGTCTATACACGTCCATATCGGTTTGGGGCATTTTAACTGGGACGTCATATGACGTCCATATCGGGGAAAGGGTTAATCATTTCTTCACACTAGCCGTATATTGGCTAAGGTTTTTGATGAATAGAGTCAACATGAAAAATTCAGTATTCATATAATTGGCTAGTGTGAAGAAATGATTAATTTCCATCAATTAACTAAAATAATAAGAGTTAAATGATGAAGATTAGGACTCAAGTACTTAGGATGGTAAGTCGCCACAAATAGTGTATCTCGAATATGAGAGTCCCTAGTGCTCTACTGGGGAAATATATGAGTCAAATGGAGAATTTAATGTCAGGACAGCACGTTGGCCATGCTAGCTCAGTGGGTAAGAGCAACTGGACCGAAATCAGGAGATCCATAGTTCAAATCCCGGCCATGGCATTGGATTTTTCATGTTGACTCCATCTGTTAACAGCATTTTGTCTAGTAAGCAAACATGGGTAATGAAAAGATAAATTATCAAACAGTTGAGGGTATTAAATTGTTTGTTTCCTGGCAATATAGGGCTTTTGAGGCTTAACAGAGTTGTAGGAAAATGCATGTGTGTGTGTATAGTGTGTTACTTAAAAGAAGTTTGGGTTTGGCACTATTATAATTGTCGCATCGTAAGTTGGTGATTGGCATTTTGCCTCCACGTGCTATTCAGCTGCGAAAATAAGGAGAGGGGATAAACACGTCTCTGACACGTCATTGCGGTCACCTAGCAAACAACAATCCACCAGTCAAAAGTAAACTGTTGCCATAGCAACCCGGCACGCTTGTCCTACGTTGCGAACTCTATCGCACTACACCACTTGCTTTATGCATGATGCTAGTCTATCGGCATGTTGAGGTTTGCAATAAGCAGACACTGCTACTATTGTTGCTTCGCTTATGAATCAGTGGTATTACAATACTGTCGTTGTTCGTTGCCCTTTAGTATCAGAAAGTATGCGTTGTTGGAAGGGAACAGGTGTGGATTTAGTTTCAAGGAATATCTTGTGAGGTTTTCTGGGGTAATGACCAACCTTTTCAGTTTAATGACCAACCCTTCTTACCTGCCTTTGTCCGGTCCAGTTCTAACATGAATAGCCCTTACGGTACTTAGGGTATTTTTCCCTGTCATCACTACCAAACTAAGAGTGTACTGCTTCAAGTAGTGAATGTTTCACAGAGTGCAAACAGCTTTAAATTTTCGCAACATAATTCGTCTGTTTCAGTGATCAATCTTAGTGTTTCAGTGATCAATTTCAGTGTTTCAGTGTAAATTTAATATTTAGCTAATTATTGTTACTAATGGCTGCCACAAACACTTTTGCTACAGAAACAGACAGAAAGAAATTATCTGTGAAGGTCACAAAAATGTTTTTGGGTACGGAATCCCAATTAAAGGACAAGTAAGGGAAATTATATGTGCGTGTTCAAGACCATTTAAAAAAGTATGAATTGCTTGAACTGCTAAAAGCAAACCGCAGTTCCCAAAATATATAATTAATGAAATTGCTGCAGAAAAAGGCCACAACATTATTAAACTTCCTCCCTACCATTAGCATTTTAATGCAATCGAGTTGATTTGGGCCCAAATAAAGGGATATGTAGCGCGCAACAATACAGATTTCAATATAACATCTTTTATAAAACTAACAGAAGAAGCAATAGCAAAAATAACTGTTAAAAATTGGGAAGATGTTGTTTGTCACACAAAAAAGTTATAGTGGCAACATGGGAAAACAAAGGCATTTTTGAAGAAAGTGGAAGAACTCGTAATTTCCGTGGGAGATTGCAGTAGCATTGATGACGCCACTCTCAGATTAGCGGCATATTTCCGTTGGAATAGAATGCATACGGACCCATATGCAAAAAAAAATTAGAATGCACAATTCTTTGCAGGTATGGCACGTTTGTTTCTCTAAATCTTAAGTGTAGCTAACCATTTATTTTTTGTTCATTCCGAAGATTTCGTATGCAGTAATTAGGTAACTGCTCACTTAAACGTGTAGACAGTCTTACCGCAGTCTTAGGATTAACCACCGATTAACACTGCAGTACGCAAATTTCTAGGAATATGTGCGTGTGCATTACAGCAACCTAATTTCCTCCTCCCCTCTACATTGCCTAGCACGTGGAGATGAACGGTAAAGTGGCAACGGTGCTATCCCCTCTCCTTTCCCACTCCTTCAACTGTCAATCACCAACTTATAATGCACCCATAATAGATTGGTACTAGTGGTAGCAGCAGCTGTTAGCATGAGGAGAAATTACTGCAGCATGGTATGCCCCCCCCCCAATTAGAGTAGTTACAGCAAGTTTATATGTTTTAATTACAATTGACAGCATTTTGTAGAGCAAGTAAAATAATTCCTTAAATTTAAGGATTGTCCCGTTCCCCCCTGTCACTTGCGTCACTTTTGCAGCAACCATATGTAATTGGCAAATGCTATTGATTGTTCTTATTCGGAGTTAATTTATTAGTGCTGTCTAAGTCGTGTCCACGGCTGCTTATCGGCTACGGCTTAAGGAGAGCATGCTGTTATGGAGATCTCGGGTTCGTGGGAAGAGAAACAATAATAAATTATGCACTAATAACTGTTTATTCCACTCACAGTTTTATATCAAGTCCCCGGTAAAAGAAATGTTTTCACTACTTGTGTTCGCACAGCTGGCGTTTTCCACCAACACTTCTCCCCAACTGGCTTTCAGGTTCTGACCTGCATTCCTCTCTCTAAAGGGAGCGTCTGAGTTGGGGGATGTGGTCATTAACCAACCCTCGTTTTCTGTTTGAAAAGGACTAAGGAGTATTCTTTGCATGTAGTGAAAACATTCTTTCGTTGGGGCAATTTTTTACACACGTTACATTATTTCACATACAAATATATTAATGAGGTCCTTATAAATAATGCCTCATATGCCCTTATAAGGCAAACAACTAATTTTATTACACAGTTTAAGAAATTTTGTTTGTCTTATAATCTTCCTCCTCATAAATTCAGTCGAAAGAAGTTCATCATTTTCTAGATACGATTTCTCCTCAAAGCAGAACTCATTAAGTTTCCTGAAATGTTCACTATATTTACTATATATCCCATTAAACACTGGCTCACATTTTAGCCTACGAAGACTGTCTATTAACAATAATTACACTACACACAACTAGATTTACACAACTATTCTTACATATTACTATTCTTACTCTGGATTTTCTATTGAATTCTATCTTGGTTCTTACAAAACTTTTTTTTACAATGCTTTTATGTAAAATAGTATCAATTCGTTTATTGTTTCTAGTTACTATCATCACAGATGTGCATCATGATTGTTAATTATTTTCCCACACCTTTCTTTCATTCCATTTTTTTTTTCTGATTGGCTTCTTGGTGTATGATATTTTTTTAGTAATTCCTTATGGAATCTTCCCAAAATTTTACCACTTTTGTCTTCCATGATTTCTACGGTGTCAGTCGAAAATACCTTTGTGACCTTATATGGACCTTGAAAATATAACATCAATCTTTGGTTTTCCTTCTTAATTTTCCTTGAAAGTGTTTTGTTTCTTATTAAGTCTAAATCACCTTCTTGAATGCTCCATTCGATTCCTTTCTTGTTTAAATTATGTTTCAATTTTCTTTTGTTTGCCCTCTTCTTAATTCTTTCTGGCGCAATCTTGCATATCTCCTCTGCCTCTATTTCAATGTTCTCCTTTACTTTTATAGGTTGAGGACCTTTAATTCCTATTGTATCAATTATCTTTCCTTTCATTATTTCCACAGGCTTAAAACCGCTCACTGGACTTGGCATTTCATTTAGGATTCTCTCAATCTGTGGAATATATGAAAACCCTTGGCTGTGGCGAGTATTACAAAGGATTCTCAAAAATATCCCAATATCTTTTATTGATCTTTCTGCTGGTTTGGCTTGTGGTCTATACCTTGAACAAAAATATTGCTTAATCCCTGCGCCTTTGATTCCTTTTGTAAATTTGTTTCCAGAAAATGTTGTGGCGTCAATTAAGATAGCTCTAATTTTTCCTTCTTCTGGAATGTAGTAATTCAGCAATTTAGTAAGGCAAGCCTGGCTATTGGCCTTTTTAAGTGTCCAACATAAAGAATTTATAAAATCCGATTCGCTTCGTTCAATAATATTGTCATTTATCATTTCAGAAATGACGCATTGAGCTTGTTCTCTTAGCACTATAGGAAGATTGTTATATTTATGCACATATGGCTTAATATTCTCAACCTGAAAAGTGTGCGAATATACGGTGCAGAAACCTGGTTTCTTACTGAAAACATCTGCATTGTCTTTTAGTACCTCAAATAAGTTGTTTGTTTCCTGTACGTTCAGATTATGGGCTTCAGCACATTTTGGCTGCATCAATACCAATTTGTCATTAAGGTTTTCTATTGCTGTACTGTTAGTAATGAGTGAGGTTGGTTCCATCTCAGAAACAGGTTTCACACGTGGCTGAACACGAGAGGGTAATTACCTCTTGGGCTTTGTCAATAAACATTTTCTGGACAAACAGCTCACATTCTTCAAATTCTTTTTCTTCAGCAGTCATTTCTACAGGACACATCCTTTCTTCAACAAACTTCGTATACATTTGATCCTTATCTTTGCAAATAACAAGAACTTTATTCTCAAAATCTATTTTAGCTTTATTTTCATCCAGAAAATCACAACCAATGCTCGCATCACTGTTTAGGCTGTTAACTACTAGAAACATTGTTTCAAAACACACATTTTCAATCTCAACTGGTCGTAATCATTGTCTTTTTATTAATTGTGCCGATCGTCCAATGGCTACTCTGCATACTAAATTTGATGTTTGTAAGCTCATTATTTTCCTGCCTTTCTTTATTAAATGAAGATATAATTTCTGTGAACACACACTAGCTGATGCACCAGAGTCAACACTAACTAGGTATTCTTTGTCATACAATCTAATTTTGATATATGGGGTATCAAAGTCGCCTTTCTCATTTTTGTTAACCTTAATTTCGCCAATATCATTACCATTCCTTGCTAGAGTATTAGGGTCTATTTGCGAATCCTTTGTGACGCCTCTGTGACCCTTGTCCATTACGTCACATTTCAGTTTTCCTGCTCACGGTTTTCATCTATTTGCGGTCGGCCATTTTGAATAGGAGCTACAGTTATTTCTTGCTGGGTTCCTTGATTTCCATGACCTCTAAGGTGAAAATTTTGTCTCTGGCCTCTGTTTGAATTTTCATCTTCGGACCGATATCCCACGTTTTCATTCCTCCATTCTGGGCTATATCTTCCTCGAAAATGATTATTCTGGTTTCTCCCACATTGCTGATTTCCGAACGGTAATTCTCGTGCTACCTTAACAAAGTTGATTGTTTCCCGGCACTTACATCTAGGATCATTCCTGTCTGGATTATATATAAATTGTGGCAATTGGGGTCGATATCTTTCTCTTGCAGAGTTATTATTTCTATACTGACCTCAGTATCCAGAGCTTCCATGTGACTGATATTGGTTGTGTATAGCATTTGGCCCCTGGTAGAACTGATTTCTAGGCTGATATATTTCTCCCGTTTGGTTTTCTAGTGCAGATACCAAATCAACAGTTTCTATTATTGTTTTAGGGTTTGCGATCAGAAGATAGTTTTGTATTCTAAGAGGAAAGTGATTGGTTATCAAATTGATAAAGTCCTCTTCGGAAATTTTAGGTCTGAGATGTTTGATGTATTTAGATTGATGTAGAATATAATCTGCCATACTTATGTTTTCCCTGTCAGAATACTGTCCACAACTAAGCTTTGCTCGTATTTTATGTTGTTTACTTGCATTCCAAAACCGGTTTAAGAAGAGATGTTGGAAGTGTTCAAAATTCGTTTCAGGCCCCATTGATATTTGTACCCAATTTAAAGTATGATTTTTTAGACATCTTCGAACTATTATCATTTTAAGTGCATCAGGCACATTTTTTACTCTGAAGTACTCTTGAAGTTGTTCTATGAAGCATACAGCACTGTCCTCATTTAGTTCAGAAAAAATAGGTAATGGCAAATCATTTAGCACAGAGCTGTGATAATTTTGTGGAACTGGTTTGGTCAAAATACTAGTTCTATCCGTTACATTGTTATAAGTGTCTCTATTGAGTACTGATTGCCCCGTAGCAACACTTGTCTGGTTCGATATAATGGAGTTTGTTCCTCCCTGATTTTAACTATCACTTAAGTTAACAGGTTGTACATGATTGTCATTAATGTTAACATGCAACATATTAACTTTAGAAACTAAATTCTCAATTGTTTTCTGAGAATTACGAGAAGCTGAATCCTGTTTATTTATCTCAAATTCCAATTTATTATTTATAATCTTTACCTCATCTTCTAATTTCTTTAATATTTCTTGATCAGCAGAATTTAACTTCTCGTTCCAGATTTGCTCATTTTCTTTTTGTTGTTGTTCAATTTTCTTATCTAAACTAGACACATCACTACTCAAACTTACATGCACAAGCTGCATATCATCATTAGTCTTTTCAATTAGACCTTTTAACTCTGATCCCAGCCTTAGAATTTTAGAATTTAATAATTTGTCATTTTGTCCTAAATTTTTCTTAACCTGTACAATCTCTTTTGAGCTCTTTACAATTTCCTCATATAATCTATCCTCTCGGATGGACATTTCCTTACAAATTTCACTTGCAGTGCTTTTCAGCTTATCCTGATTTTCTTTAGAAATCTGTTCTACCCTCTTTTCTACTTCATAAAGTCTGTTGTTTAATTGATACACTGTCTTTTGCATTTCCTCTTTGAGTTCAACCCCAATTCTTTTACTTTCTTGACCCTGCATTTCTAATTTCTCATCTATTGATTTCATTTCCTGACCATCTTTCTCTAATTTCTGATCTATTGATTTCATCATTTCTATCAGGGCATGCAATTCACCATTCGACTGTTTGGTTACCGTCTGTGAATCTAAACTTTCCACCTGATAATTTCCTGTGTCATTCATACTTAATACTACATCTGGGTTAGCTACCTGCTCGGGTTCCATATCTATTTCTGTTGACAGTGTATTAACCTCTACTGATTCTACTGTTGACGTTTCTACATCTGACATTTTTCTACAAATTATTTTCTTATTTCTTAATAACATATAGAACCTGAAAAATCTTAAATAACAAACACACTACAATTTTATTTTGTTTAGATCTGACCTTTGTTTTTGTCCTTTTACTCCATCCCGTAAAAATGATAACCACTGGTCCTAGATGTAAATGGAAAGCTCCTCTGACAACTCTGCCCCTTTCTTCCTCAAGTTCTTTCCATGTTCCCTGTTGCTGATGAGAGGTGTTGTAATGCTGGTCGTCTATGATGTCCAATCCACTTCATTCTCGTTCTAGTTAGCGTTTCCTAGGTGTCTTTTTCTGCTCTGCTCTCTTCTTTCTTCTCGCACTAATTCATCAACACCATCATTGTTTCTCTATTCCTTCGTGCCCCAAAGTTGGTCGCCATTCTTTGTCGCGTTCCCCCCTGTCACTTGCGTCACTTTAGCAGCAACCTTATGTCATTGGCAAATGCTATTGATTGTTCTTATTCGGAGTTAATTTATTAGTGCTGTCTAAGTCGTGTCCACGGCTGCTTATCGGCTACGGCTTAAGGAGAGCATGCTGGTATGGAGATCTTGGGTTCGTGGGAAGAGAAACAATAATAAATTATGCACTAAGAACTGTTTATTCCACTCACAGTTTTATATCAAGTCCCCGGTAAAAGAAATGTTTTCACTACTGGTGTTCCCACAGCTGGCGTTTTCCACCAACACTTCTCCCCAACTGGCTTTCAGGTTCTGACCTGCATTCCTCTCTCTAAAGGGAGCGTCTGAGTTGGGGGATGTGGTCATTAACCAACCCTCGTTTTCTGTTTGAAAAGGACTAAGGAGCATTCTTTGCATGTAGTGAAAACATTCTTTCGTTGGGGCAATTTTTTACACACATGTTACATTATTTCACATACATATATATTAATGAGGTCATTATAAATAATGCCTCAGGATGAGTTGATTAATGACACTAAACAACACTTTTAGATTTTCCAAAACATGTTCTGGGTAATTTAAAGGTAAGTGTTGTTTAGTGTCATTAATTGACTCATCCTTATATTTATTTAGTATAACAACACGGTTTTCAACACTTCCATGAAAGGAAATTATAAAATAATTCCTGTTTATAAAACTTCTCATTCAGTTTTTAATTCAGCATTGTGTGGAGGTATTCAAGAAATACATGTTAATGAGATAAAAATGTCTGAAACAATTTTTACTGATGGAAAGAGAAAAATGCACAATAAAATCGTGTCAGTAGTGAATTTTTTAACTATTTCTTATTACAATATCTAGCACAACTTCTTACATATATAACATAATATATAGTGAATACAAAATCTTATATACTCCTCGTTTTGGAGTTGCGTTTTCCCATGCCCCATTATAGTTAACACAGGTTTTGTATATATTGGAGCATTTTTAAATTGGGATCTAGATTTTTGTTTCCCTGTATACCTTATACTAATTTCTCCTAGTTCTCAGTAGTCTTCCCTGTTTCCCAAAGCCATTTTTGTCTTACGTTGCCAATAAAGTTTCCCAGTTTTAGTATGCTTATTTCTGATCTTAGATTCAAGATTCTTTTGCCTCTTATTTCATTTGGTATGCTTAAATTTGTCTCTCTAATATTTTGTTTCTTGACAGTCAGAAATATAATGCCAATTACTATCTTCTTTTTCACACATTGGATATCTTCCTTTAATACGAGCACTGTTCAATAAAGAATGATCACAATTTTTTTTAGCCAACATACCTTTACTCATCCTCATAATTTTGATGGTAGTTCTCAAAATAGTCTCCCCTGAATGCAATGCACTTGTCCCAACGTTTCTGCCAGTCTTCAAAGACATGCGGGAAACCATTTATTGAGAGATCCTTCAAAATCGCCTCTGCAGCCTTCACCACCGCTTCTGATGATGGATAATGCCTCCGACAAAGGCGTTTCTTCAAGTTAGGTAATAGAAAAGAGTCACATGGGGCTAAATCCGGACTATAGGGAGGGTGAGGGATGCAGTTCATGTTGATTTTTGCAAGATATTCAGCAACAACTTTGGTGGTATACAGCCGTATATTATCGTGGTGCAGCATCCAGCCTGCTTCACGGAATTGTGGTCTTTTACTCTTTATATGAACTTGCAATATTTTCAGGACATCCCCTTAGTATTGTCCAGTTACTGGTGTGTGCAGGTACAACATGCTGATAAACCATTCCATGAATATCAAAGAATGAGATGACCATAACTTTCGCATCAGAAGCAACCACTTTTGCTTTATTGGGGGTTGGTGATGAAGGAGATTTCCACACTGAACTTTGCTGTTTTCTCTCAGGATCAAAATGATGCAGCCAAGTTTCATAAGTAGTGATTAGGTTTGAAAGAAACTCCAGATCTACCTCTAATATCAACTTTAACTGCATGCAGACCTGCATGCGAATGTCCTTTTGTTCGGAAATCAACAGTCTTGGAACCCATCGCGCACAAACATGTCTCATGTGAAATGTTTCTCTCACCAACGTGTGGGCGGCATCCAATGAAATGTTCAGTATTTCAGAAAGTGGTCTTAAGGTAATTCGTCGATCCTCTCTCACAATGGCAGCAGTGATGATGTTTTCTTCCGTAAGAGCAGTAACTGGAGCACCGGGTCCACCTTCCTTTTAAATTGATTGTCTCCCCTCTTTAAACATTTTAAAGCACCTTCGAGCTGTGCTCTAGGGAAGAACAGACTCTCCATAGGCCTCCAGTGACATTGTATAGGCGTCAAGTGAAGACTTTTTGAGACGAAATCAGAATTTCAAAGCTCCATATTGTTCCTCACGTGTTACCTCTATTGCAGCGGTAGGCGATATTGAACATGTCTGAACTTGCCTGGTTCTCACAGGTGGGAACCAGGAGTACCAACAATGAAACTACGGTGTATTTGTTTCACACACAGCTAACAGAGTATAATAAGATTGAATTTTAGGACGAAAAATTATGATCCTTCTTTATTGAACAGCCCTCGTATATCCATTCCTTATACCCCTTAAGTATTACTTATGTTCTAAACCATGCCAACTCTTCTGTTCCTACTTTATCACAGATGTCAATATATTTTTCTCCGCCCCAATCATTTTTCAGTGTTTTATATAATTTCAGAGATCTTTTGTTATTAAAATTAGCCTGTAACTCTTGTTTTTCAATATCTTCAATTCTTGTATTTAATTCTTTCCAGAATCCTTGTTCTATTCTTCCACTATCTAACCATTAGCAACCCATACCTATTTCCTGTAAAATCCTTTGAATTTTATATATACAAGTCTCTCTCTCTCTTTATTCTTGTTTGTGCTACCAAACACTGTTTAACGGTATTTTCCTCATCTAAATTCCATATTCTGAGTCAATATTTCAGAATTCTTTCCATCACATTGCTTTTATAAGCCAATCTTGTTAATCCCATTAAAGCCGCCTCGTTCAGTGAAGATCTAAGAGATACTGGGTTTGAATAAGTCAGCTCCAAATGGAGTAGCTAGAGTGGAACTTGGAAGACCTTGCAGGAGTGGGGTGATCATAGAAAGATATTTAAAATATTGGTATAGCTGTATAAAAAAGGATGATGATAATACCTTAAAGATCTGCCTAGAACAACAGAAGAATTCAACATGTAAGAACAGCTGGTGGACAGAGCTAGAGAGAACGCTGCTCAAAATAGGGATGGGGGATATCTGGCATGAGAGAGAAAGAAATGTAAAAGGTTTTTGGACAATTATTAAGAATAGGATAGAGGACATTGACAGACAAGTGACGTGGGGAAATCTGATAAGTAGGAAATCACTATATGTATACTAGAAAATAAAGACAGAATGGGGAAGGGAAACCTATATAGACATATGTGACAGATATGAGAGGGAGGGTTTAGCTTGATTAAGGACAGGAGCCATATTGAGAGGGGGTTCACCAAAGGAGTGCATTCTATGTGGAAAGAAAATAATTTTAGAACATTAAGTAGTGGAGTGTAAAGGAATTGAAAACTGCAGGAAATTAATATTTGATAAGAACTGGGATAATAAAGGGGCTTACATAGTAACAACAAAAATGCTTACGTTGAAAAGAGAGAAAAGATTAAGGGAGGTGGGGAAATTTGCTGACAAAATCAAAGAGGTATAGTTAAGAAGTGCAAGGAAGTAAGAGATAGAGAAATGGAAGATACAATCAGAACATTAGGTCAAGGTCGTATAAGGGCTAGGATAGAGGTTAACGGCCAGGGAGCCAACACCACTATCATCCCGTAATATAAGCAGCTGACAAATTTGTACCTAGATTAGAATTGTAAAACTTGTAACTGAGATTGTAAAATATGGAAGTACAAATAAATATTATTATTAAGTAAGCATAAAACAAGTCTACAAAATAGTCTATTTATAACATTTATCGCTTTCCATCCGTCATCTGGCCTCCATATTTCTATTCCATATAGCATTCTGCTTTCTACAATTGAGCCCAACACCCTTTCTGACTTGCATATTTGGTATTTTGTTAATACATGATCTAATAACACTCAGCCATTTTTCCATCTGCCAGTGCTTTCCTTTTTTGGTCACTCTATTCACCTTTACTAGATAATCTTACTCCTAGATACCTGCCTCGGTAGTTTAGGATGGTATTATGTATGCCTCACGTTCAAGAGGTCTCGAGTTCGAATCTTGGTCAGGGTGAGTTACCTGTATAAGTTTTTTGCGGGGTTTCCTTTATCCTAAGAAAACAAATGTCAGGTAACTCTAAGGTCCATGGACCCCGGACTTATTTGAGCATCATTCCACCCATGCCATTCATTGCCTGATATGACTTCACATTGGAGGACGTAAATTACAACAACAACAAAAAAAAATACTCCTAGGTAATCAATATACTTAACCACCTCAATTTATGAACCTTCCCACCATCATTTTTCTTCTCTTTTTAGTTTGAAACCTTTTTTTTACCACAATGATCTTAGGTTTAAACCCCATTCTTTACAAAACTTGCCTATTGCTTCCCAGGATTGTTTTAAGCCTATACTTAATTGTGTCATTAAAGAATTATAGAGATAGTTTAATGTGTATCTTGTATTTTTACAGTGAGCCCCATTCCTGAATCATCTCCACGTAGTGATAAGGTAGGCGATTCAGTGAGTGCCATGTGTCAACAGTTATCGAAAGGACTGTCACTGCTGTCTTCTAATGGCTATTTCTTAACGGAGACAGGTAACTTTTACATTCCATTGTTTAAGGACTATGATACAATGAACCACAAAATCAATATAATTTTGAGTGGAACTAATACTCAATGCTCCACTTATTGCTGTATTTACCTAGAGCGTGTTTCGTTAGGATCTTCCTGACATCATCAGCTGTTGTCGAATAATGCATGTCGGTTCGGTGAACTCCTCGGAGGTGATAGGTGTGTCTCTGTCTGTATTTTGATAAACTTGAAATTTGGGTTTGCTTCAAAGGTAGGGTGTAAATTAAACAATTTTCTTTCATATTTCTTTATGAAGATTTTTTCCCACGTGGTTAATGCCGCTGGACCTTGTACACTTTTTAATAAATGGATTTCTCGTTCTATATCGTGATTCTTCTTGCAAAAATGTTGCGCTACCGCCGATTTATTATTTTCTTTGTTCCTGATGTTCCTAAAATGCTCTTTAAGCCTAATTTTCAAGTTGCTTTTTGTTTTTCCAATGTAAAGGTTGTCACAGCCCTTGCAATTTATCCAGTATATGCCTGATCTTTTGTCTGTGGGTATCTCCTTTGTATTATGTGATTTCAAAAGGTGTTGTACGCTAAATTTGTTCTGTGGGGCCAAAGTAATATTGTGCTCTTTGAAGACCTTTCGGAAAAGGTGTGTAGCTCTGGGTAAATTTTGTGTATGAAGTTTCATTGCTGATTGGGGAAAGAGTAGTTACTTGTTTGCATCTTTGTTGTCTTTTGAATTTATAATTTGCCTTTTTGACCAATTCAGCACTGAATCCATTGTATTCTGTAATGTGAATGATATTATTGTACTCTTTTATATATTCTATCTTGTTTAAAGGTACATTAACAAGCCTGTAAGTTAAACTGTTGATAACAGCATGCTTGTGTTGTCTTGGGTTATAGCCATCTGATTTTATGAAATTTCCTGTGTGCGTTTCCTTTCTATGTATGCCAAATTCTAGTTTTGTATGTTTTCTGGTTAGTTTCAAATCTAAGAAAGGGATTTCATTGTTTGTCTCTTTTTCTATGGACAATTTTATTGCCGGATTTTGTAAATTAAGTAGTTTTAATGCATCATCCAATTGTTTCTCATTTACTACTGCCCAAATGTCATCCACATATCTATAGCAATGTTTGAAAATCAGTGGGAATGCCTTTGTGATATGGGTTTCCAAAAAGCTCATGAAGAGCTCTGCCAAAAATAGGGACAATGGGTTGCCCATAGATAGTCCTGATTTTTGTTGGAAATTTCTTTTATTGAATGTAAAAAAGGACTGTTCAGTGCAAATATTAGTTAAGTGAACGTATTCCTCTATGATATTTTAGTCTAATTGTTGGGACTGAAGCCGTATTTGCATGTACTCCATGAGTTTGTCTCTCGGAACACTTGGGAACACATAGATTACATCCAAAGATACCATTCGGTCGGTGGGAGAAAATTGTAGATTTTTAGTTTTGTCGATGAATTCCAATGAATTTTTAATACTGTGGCTTTTAAATTTTGGTACCTCCTTAAATTTAGCCATTTGGATAGTTTGTAGCAGGGTGTGTTGATGTTGTTAATGATTGGGCGCATCTTATTTCCTGTTTTATGAATTTTGGGTAATCCATATGTTAGCTACTGTAGGGTTGTCTGGTTTTAAACTTTGTTTGCTTTCTTTTGGTATGATCATTTTATGTTTGATTGTTTCATTTAACTGTTTTGCACACATATTTAAAGGTTCAGACTATATTTCCTGGAATTCATCACTTGCCAATAAATCTGTCATTCTAGAAATGTAGTCCTGTTTGTCCATGAAAGTCTGTCTTATATCCTTTGTCTGCTTTTGTATAAAAAATAACTTTTTTATTCAGAGATTTAAGTATTTTCAAGTATGGTTTGGGTTTACCACTTTCCCTTTCTATTTTTTCTAAGATCTTCCCACATTTGCTCCTAATTGCTGATTTCTGCCCCGTATTTAGACCCTCAGTAGCTACTTCAGTGTCAACTATATAATCTTGTGTTGTATCAGAGAAATCTATGCAAGTTTTTAACCCTTTGTTTAAGAATGCTCTTTCCACATGTGTGAAAGTTTTATGAGAGAGATTTATTACTTCATTCTGATTCTGCTTGTTTGTGGCTGGCATTTCGTGTGGTTTGTTTTCGCCAAAATTAGACCCTGCATTTTTCTATTTTGTTTTCGTGCTTTTTGTTTTACGCGAGTGTTTATAGGCGTAAAAGCACAGTTTTCCAAGTTGTTCCCAAAGGATGTTTCCTAATGTTTTGGACAATTTCATATGTAATTCATAGAGTTTCAAATGTAATTTCGATAATTTACTGTAGTGTTTTGAAATTTCTATTCCTATTATTTTCTTTTTGGCTGCCCTTTGTTGTTTTTTTGTTCGGTTCATTTTTACGTATTTTCTAACAAAGTTTGGGCTTACTTTGTTTTTCATGCATGACTTTAGAAGCTAGATGTCTAGTGAAACGAATTTCCTTTTTTCCTTGATTTTTAGGTAGCATTGTATGTCTACCTTTTGGTTGCTTATGGCATTGTTATAATATGTATAATGCTGGAAACTAACCTCTACATCCTCCGTTTCATTCATCTTGTCGGTTGTATTCATCTTGTCCATAATGGGCCTGATTGCCAAACTATATTCCATTGTGTAAGGACTATGATACAATGATGCACAAAATTCATATAATTTTGAGTCGAACTAATACTCAAAATTATATTAACTTTTACATGTTTGTATGAGCAGTCTGAAAGAAAGAACATGTCAGTTTATTTGCAAATGGAAATGCTTTTATAGGTGGGAAGGCTTCCATGGCTTGTGTCATTGTGGATATCTTGAGCTTCTGTAGAAGGCCATGTCATTGTTTGGCTTATCGCCGACATTTCCCCCATCTTTATAGCCTTCCTCAGGCTTCCTCAGCTTGAACTCTTCAAACAGACCAAAGGAGCAGCCATGGGTTCCTCCCTCTCACCCGTGGTGGCCAACATCTTCATGGAAGGCTTCGAAAACACAGCCATAGAAACATACCACCTCAAACCTGCACTATGGCTCAGATATGTAGACGATACATTCATAGTATAGCCACACAGTAGAGAGACAATAGACGGTTTTTTCAATCATCTCAACAGTGTACGCCCAAAAATAAAGTTCACTATGGAATTAGAAGACAATAACAGCTTGCCTTTCCTGGATGCCCTTGTACAACAAGACAATGTCAGCAGCACCATCGAATGCTCAGTCTACAGAAAGCCTACCCACACAGACAGGTACATAGATGCAACCTCGAATCACCCAACCCCTCGATAAAAAGAAAAAAGAGGAATGATAAAGGTGCTCTTCCACAGAGCAGAGCACATTTGTGATCCGAAGTTACTTGACAACAAACTTAAACACTTGTATAAAACCCTCCGGGCAAATGGTTATTCTTATAAAGAAATAAAGAGAATACATAACCACACCAAACACAACACAAATACTGACGCCAAACAGGATGACCAAGAACCACAAAAGTGGATCAGCATTCAGTACATTCGAGATTATCAGACAGAATTTCACGAATACTCAGAAACTACAACATAAAAACCATCTACAAACCCCCAAAAAAACTCAAGTCACTCCTCCCCCCAATCAAAGACGGCAGTGACCCCCTTCTCAACTCAGGTATCTACAGAAACACGCGTGACTGCGGGAAGAAATACATTGACCATACCGGAAGATCAATAACAATGCACAAGAAAGAAGACATCCGAAGCCTCAAGCTAAACCAAACAGAAAAGTCTGCTATAGACGAACACGCCATAATTAACTGCCACCACATAGATTTTGACTCCACAGAACTAATATCAGTTTGCAGCAATTTTACCCATAGGCTGGTACGCGAGAGCATAGAAATATTTAAAGAAAAAGATAGCATGAACCGAGATGGTGGCAAACTGCTTCATGACACCTGGAAGAGCCTACTTGCAGGAAGCCCCACCATTGGCAAACCATTGCCCAATCAACGATCAGGGGTGGGTGTATGGTGGATATACTACTGCATAGTTTTACCTTTGAGGCTATACATTTCAATTCATTTGATTATTTACAATACAATTTCCGTAGGAGAGGGGATCCGTCCCCTTCAGCTGCCGTGGTGCAGGCACTGCGGACCCCTAGCACTCATGGTACCTCTGGCATTACTAGGGGAACCTTGGGCCGAACATTCGAGCCCCTCCCATCGGTGAGTTGTTCGGATTGGGTTGGACTCCAGGGGGCAGTGTATTCCTGACACCGGCGGGATATCGGGTACATCCGGCCAGGCTACGTCCGCCCGGAGGGGGTAGAGGGTTGCCTAAGAAGTCCCGGGTACTAGCCTGCAGAGCTAGTAGAAGGTGTGCTAGATCACCAGGCGGACCCACCAAGGTTTTCGGTAATCTTCCCAGTGGAGTTGATGCGTGTAAGTGGCGTATCCACTTCCATCCCGTCTTGACATTGTTGTCGATGGGGGGGGGGGGTTGGTTTAAAGAAATCAGGTACTGCCCTATAGAAAGAGCCCCAGAATTATCCATCGCTCCCGGGTAGAAGGAGGCCAGGGTCTTTGGACTTTTGGGCAGATCCTCTGCACTTAACAACAATAACAAGCATTTTTAGAAACAAGTCTGTGTGTTAGTTAAATATCAAAGTTCAGCATCGTCCAAGCAGGCAACTTGAAGATTTCCAAGAAAATCCCTAACTCAATGTTCCTTTGCATGAAACATTCTTCAAAAGTTTTAATTTTCTCAAAAATGGTTTTAATGATTTTCATTAAAATGTTATTTGTTTTAAATGTTTTCATCTAAATGAGATGTGTATATTGATTTTCTGGGAATGTTCTGGATGTCCTCTTCATTCTGAATGACTTTTGCATAACTCTGAAATGATAAATCTTATTATAAATTACAATTATCTTAATCGCAAAAACTATTTGTAGTTGATACAAATTAATGATGCTTTAAAATTACTAAATTTACAAGTTAAAGCTATAAAATTCACGTTAGAAACTGAAATTAATGGATTTCTTCCTTTTCTAGATTTGAAAATAATTAGAAATAATAACAAATTAGATTTTGGTATTTATAGGAAATCTACTCATTATGATAATTACATAAAAAATAAAAGTTTTAACCCTTTTTCACGTAAATTTGCTGTTTTAATAGTTTGATTTATAGATTATGACTACAAAAGCTTTCCTGAACATATGTTAATTGTGATATGTGGAGCATTTTAAGTAATAAAAAATACAGAAAAGAAAGTTTTGAGAAAAACCACATTTAAAATTGGAATGTGCATTACAGTATTGTGTTCAGCAAAGTCCACACAAATTGATAAATATGGCAATTTTTGCATTTTTCCAGGTGTTTATTAAATTTCACAGATTTTTTTCAACTTGTTGCTAACAAAGGTTGTAATTGTTCCAGCCAACAACTTCATCTAGTACAATCTCCAACTCTGTGAACGAAATAGCCAAACAATTGTTCTCTTCGCCTGCAACGTCTACCGCAATGCCAAGTGAGTTATGAGTGATCTATAGATCTCAGACAGCTAAAAAACTGTAATTTCAGTGGCCTGTATGCCTGGTTTACTTCAACTACACTTGCTCACTAGCGGTGAATGACCTACTCAAGGCTATGTATGTTAACTGCCAGTTATTGATTCTGTTCATTCTATAAAGACTAGAATGTGTTCATTGTGCATCTCAAAATTGAAAGCTTATCAGACATCTGTGTTATGTATAAATTACGTTACAGGATTCTTTTTATTCTTGCTGTTCTCGTCTTATTATTAATCCACTGAAATGTTAACTGCAAAATTCACTGTTGAACAATAAATGTTTATGTATGATACATATGTAAAAAGCAAATCATATAGACAGATGTGTAGACAATTTCAGAAGACATTTGCTGATATTCCATTTCTAAATAGAGATACTCTGTAACCTTGCGATTTTATAATTCACTGAATTATGTGGATAATACATTGTCCACTTTCCGTCTTGAAACGTTCAAGTCACTTGTCCTTCTTTGCACCTCGTTTTAAATTTACGTAATAATGAGTTAGAATATGCATCGAAAGGAATATGCCGATCTCGCCTTAGCTTCAAATATTAATAACTTTGTGATTTTATAATTCACTGAATTATGTGGATAATGCGCTGTCCACCTCCTGTCTTAAACGTTTAAGTCACTTGTCCTTCTTTGCTCCTCGTTTTAAATTTACGTAATACTGACAAGTTGTTTGGTGCTTGTAGTAGTGACACATGTATTTGAATTAAATTCGATTCCAATATTTTCCCTATGAGATCTTTGTCTTTTGCATTCACCGCATCCATCCTCTTATTTTCTACAATATCCTTACACTTCATCACCAGTTCAATTAACAATTTTTCTCCATCGATGGGAAATTTGTCACGGCTTTATTTATGATTTTGTTCATCCACCATTTTTCAGCTTGTGCAGATGAAAATGAAACCAAAAGCGCGTCACAGTATTTGAAGCCTTTGAACCTAGAAAATTTCTCACAACTTTTATGTCACGTGTTTGAAAATATCTCTGGAGCGATAAATCTTATTTTCAGCATTTGAATTTTCTTTGTGATTATACTGTGTTATTTATGGATGCTGCATGCGCATGGTATTACAACCTCTACTTCCATATGCATACATATACTGGGTATTCGTTTTTAATTGTTTCTTTGATGGTTCCATATGACTGATTAGAGAGTATTTAGTTTCAACAAGTTGAAGAAAACAAGTATTACCACATACCACCTAAGAGGAATGTTCTAGGCCGAACTTAGTTCTAAAATAAGTGAGATACATGTGCGTACAAAGTAATGCAGTGGCTTGGTTGTCGTTAAAATGTTCAAATCATAGTATTTACCAATTGGAGGGGGGGCGACAATAAAATAGGTATCATAAAACTTGCAGTAAAACAGCTAGCAATACTGAATATTTACACAAATTTATGTACATATGTGTCATTTTTGTATATCATGCCATAATAAAGCATCATAAAATAATAATGCCTTGTAATTATTAAACTATAGATGAGTCATATTTATTACACATCAGCTTCACTTATGTACCTATATTGAGTACATGTTTCGCGAACTATCGTTTGCATCATCTACTCTAATGTGACTAAAGCTTGATCCAGTGGTGTGGATAGCTCTGGAGTTGCTGCTGCCATCTGTTGATTTTGTGATGAATTTAAATGTGGGGTTGTCTTCTAGCGGGATTTCCAAGTTCATTGGTTGATTTTTATATTTTTCTGTGTATATTCTCTCCCATATGACGAGTTCACTATGTTTTTGTACATATTTTAGTAATTTGCTGCTATCTTCAATTTCATGATTTTCAGACCAGAAATGAGCTGCTATTGCGGATTTATCAATATAAATAAAGAAAGTTTCTCTGAAAATATAAAACTTACTTTTGGAACATCCCTTATAAATCCAATTTGATTGCATACTTAGTTTAATCCTCTGATAGGCATGCGCCTAGCAGAACACCATTGGTTGCGTGGTTCTGTGAGGCCCATACAATATTTATGTGGTTATATGCTGGTATTTCTTTTTGTTTTAATTTTTTCTCCTATTTTTGGCTTTATTTAGAATAATTATATACGAGTTTTATTAGAATAATCATAATAAATACATCAGCTATAATAAAATACAAATAGAGTTTACATTATAATTTATATTACAATATGTGTAAAGAAAATAGCTTGGTATTAGAAATGTTCAGTTACTCAGTCATCAATTTGTCTATTGGTAAGACCTGAAGCCTTTTCGAGGAGCATTATTGATTAAGGCTTCACGGGTGTCAGCCACGTCAAATGTATAAAAGTTGAGCTTTTGGCCATGGAGTGCACAATGACTGAAACCTTAATCAATAATTCAACTATTGTTCTGTATTTTGCCCACTAAGCAGTTAGAGCGAGTAATTTGGGTATGTTTTCTCAAACAGAGAGAAGCATTGCATATTCCACATTCATATTTAGTTTTCTTCTTTTTGTCTTTACTGCAGGGTTCACATCATTGCCTTTTCAATGATTTTGGTGCATTCGGCAACTCATCTTCTGTGGGTTATTCTGGTTTATATTTTTTTAGAAGCTTTTCAAATAATTGGGTATGATTAATGCTGTTGCTCTTCTTTGTAGCTGTTATGACAGTAAAGCTTGGGACAGCACTTTCAGATATTTCTGTCTTGTGAAATATTTGTTTAGATTTCCAAGTAAGACCTTAGAATTGATAACTGCAATATTCAGGATATGGTAAAAGAATACCATTGGCCCCCCTTGTTGTTCTGGCTACATCGTACTATATGCACACATTTCCTTGAGTGGTAGTTTTACCTTGTGGTGTGGGCAAGGTGGAAGAAGCAAGAGCTAACGTTCTTTTGTTTCTGCAGTATGGTCAACCAACGAAAACACAATTCAGCAAAATAGCATGTAAGATAAGCGAAGATACATGCCACAAGTGTGACATATGTGGACAAACAGTAAATTGAACTTGATCAGATAGGCTGTATGTGTATATACTTACTATTTATGAAACACATAAAAATATAAAACAAATATTATGACAGTTATAAATACTTACACTCATTTGTTTTGTGATTCTTCGTTTCTGATTCGAGTCCAGTGCAACACTTTCTTTGCTAGTATGCTCTGATATATTGATAATAGTTTCATCAATTACATTTTCTATTACACCATCATTTTTCCATTATTTCATTTCCAGTTCTTGGTCGTTCTTGCAGTATCCTTCCCAATCCATCGCGGTTATGGAAGAGAATGTTTCAATAGCAATTTTCTGCAGACTTGTGGCTGACATATCATCAGTAACGTTGCTTTCTCTAAACATTCTTTATTTTTGCCCATGTCAGTGTAATTGCACTCAGATCACAGTTATACGGAGGTACACGAATAATAGTGTGTCCCCTTTCGAGAGCCATAACATCCGAACATACGTAAACTGGTGAGCTAATTAACCTCGAAATTGCTCCAAACATAATATGGTGCAGATGTGAAAGCGTAGCATATTAGCCACTAGATGTCAGAGTGTATAGCGCATTTCATGTTTCAAAGTTGTCATCTGTGTTTACAGAGTTAAACAAAACCTAACGAAAGAGGACTTGGAGCCTGATCACTCAAGTTATTGTGCACATATAGTACATAGCATGCAAATTATCCACTAGATCAACTGTAAATTTAGTTTTGTTGGAATAAATGATTATTTCAGGCTTTTTCTCGGCAACTTCTGACGGTGCAATGAAACATGTAGATCTGAGATCAAAACTACTGTTTTAGGCTGTTTTTGAAACACATGAAACAATTAAGTTAATTGATGAAAATTAATTGTTCCTCCATACTAGCCGTGTATAGGCTAAGGTTTTGGTTAGATAGTCCACCTGAAAAATTCAATGCTATTGCTAGGATTTGAACATGGATCTCCTGGTTTCCATCCATTCACTCTTAACCTTTGAGCTACTATGGTAAATAATATTTTCAGCTTATACACGTATTATATAAATCTTTGTTTTGACATAATAAACAGTATTGGCCTTTTATGACATCTTTAAGTATCTGAAAATTTACAAGGTTGGTCGTGACTTGGATTTACCATTCACGTAGACAGCTCTTGCGATTTCTGTAATTACTCTAAATTAAATTAAATGCTTGTATGGTAAAACAAGGAAATTTTTCTCTTCACATCACAATATTATAAATCGTATGTATTTGCCACATTATTTAATTTATTGTTGGAAATATTGACACCTTAGGTTATTTGCAAAATTTTATACATAAGATAACTTAGTAGCTGGAAAATATTCTATTAAAAAGTAAAACATATTACATGTACAAATATGAAATATTTCATATTTCAACTAGAGCTTTTGATACAAACCTATTTTAGGTTTAATTTTATTTAAGATTATTTTGGATTGTAGCATATAGGGAATGAGGCTAAAGATAAGTGAAAGTGTGAAAGTAATCAGAGAAATAGAAGCAAATAAAATTGAATATTAATCATGATTTTAATAATAACAAAATTAATGTAACTTTTAAAGAAATACTATTTTAGTGTTAGATAATGTGAAAAAGTGGTTTAAAAATTTAAAAAAAAATTATTAAATATTACAGTGAACATGATTATAATTGGATGGACGTAGACCAATAGAAAGATGTTGAGTTGCCATAGCAGTGGCAGGACCATTAACATGAATTTGGCTGAAGCTAGCATTCTTCTGTGTTTACCCTTGATAGGGAACGCACATGGGTGTGAGTGTCCATAAGTCTGCAGAAAGGACACAGTGCATAGAACATTGCGAAAGCAACAATTGTTTTTAAAAGTATGTAATATCGACATTAAGAAATGTGATTGTTTGTTCAGCATTTAAAACAGTTATTTCAAAAGGTTCAATTAAATTAAAATACATTTTAGGAAAAGAAGGTCTTAAAAATTATTTAATCTTTCTACATGTCCATGATGACTTGTCATCCGCGACTACAACCTGAAAATTAGATCTCATGCTAACACGAGAGCAGCTTTGTGAGGTTCCATGTTCCCATTTCAATTGGGAATCTTGAGTCCAGAATCCAGCTTCAAGATAATCAACATGATTATTTTTATCTTCTTTGTTAAGAAAATGTGACAGAAATTTCAGGCATTCTGTATCATTAATATGGTGGAAGCATTCTATCCGACACCGGAAATAATATTGCATTACATTAGCATCAGTAATAAAGCTCCCTGTAAAGAATAGAAGTAATGCAGCAATATTTATTGTCTTATTTACTTACTTGCGATCTACTCCAACACTTTTGCCAGGTTCAGGATTGCTGTGATAGTTCAAGTAGGGTAGTCCATGAACTCTTTCCTGTTTTATTTTCTTTCTTTTTGTACTGCTCCGCAGTTCCCTTTCTTTTTGGTGACATGATTCCTTCACAACTAGAAGCTTCTGACTGAACAGCTGCAGTCTCAACAAATGCAGAGAAACAAGCATTATTAGATGGATGTAATATACCACCCATTTATAAAGACTAAAATTGAGTCATACCTTTTAAAACCTGTAACTTCACTCACATCCGTTTAAAAAATCAAGAACATTTTCGAAACTGTTGCAGTTTCATCCTCAGCAGATTTGCGATTCATCACAGTTGGTTGTTGTCTGGATCTCTTGTAATTGGCTCCCTCTCTCGGAAGATTCTTTACGTAAGTTCAGTAGACCACTCACTGATGGCACATCAAAATTTAGAATATGTGGAATGTTTTTAATTATAAAAAATGTTTCCCATGTTGTAAGTTCAAGTTTTGTTGACAGTGGTTTTAGTAGTTTGATTTCCTCTCCGATGTGGTGGTTAGTGTAGATTGTGTTGAAATTAAACTATTTTCTTTCATATTTCTTTATGAAGATTTTAGCTGGAAGAAATTTTCATAAAATAATATGAAAGCAAATTGTTTAATTTCGACACTACCTTTGAAGAAAACCCAAACTTCAAGTTCATCAAGATACTCACAGAGGTGCACCTATCACCTCCAAGGAGTTCACCAAACCAACGTCCATTAGTCGACAACAGCTGATGATGTTAGCAAGATGCTAACGAAACATGTTCTAGGTAAATACTAGCAATAAGTGAGCATTGAGTATTAGTTGGACTCAAAATTATATTAATATTGTGCTTCATTGTATCTTAGTCCTTACACATTGGAATTACATTTAGGTATTTATAATGCAACTGTCCGTATAAAGAAAGGACTTTCTTTGACACTGTCCAGCAATCCATCATATTTTTTTTTACAGGTCAACTTATTACCAATAAGTAGAAAACACATTGGTCAACCAAGAAAAAGCTGGCATTGGCAAAATGACATGTTAAATATTTCTCTAATGCATGAAGCAATGCAGTGTAGCTGTGATAACATTTGCATGACTGATTATTTTAAATTAATAACTTAAACTCAAGTTGATAGTATTAAATACTTGATTATTGAGAGGATTAGATATTGCTTCTCTGGAAGCCTGTTATTCACCCACCGTTTTAAGGTGTTCTTCTTTAATGTGAAAGTTGTCACACATCGAAACAAAACACAGCCATAATGGCAGTACTAAATAAATAAGGATGTCTGTTGTCAACCTATCACTGAATTTTAGTTACGCTGATGTTACACCTATTCTTTGTCGCTACTCAGCACTTGCAGCTGCTCTATTCCTTCTCTTATAAAAATCTTTCTGTGGCTATGCTTTGCTGCTTATTGCCTTCAATATTGTCACATTAGAGTAGCTACAAAATAAGAATGAACATGGGTTGAGCCAATAAGGTTATCCTACTGTCTTGGGGTAGCCAGTTCCACGGCAAACGGGCGCCAGAGATGGAAGATATATCTGTCTTTGTCTCAACCTAGCAAGTATCATACAGATGCTGAGATGTACAGTGATACAGGAGCTGACATAAAAGTTCACTTAATATTTCAGCATGTTTGTGAGAACATGCACAATGATTATCGCATAACCTGAATCTTAAAACCTTGAACTGGGGAACAGTTCGCTTACGTAGCTACCATTCATATGCACACAAAACAAAATGATTCAAATTAGATGTGTTCTACAAAATAAGGTGTTTATGAGGGGCAATCAAATATAAACAGGCCTTTCGTTCCAGAAATTTTTTTCATGAAGAATAATTGAAATTAACATTTTTCTTACTTTTCTACATATTTACCCATCTTTGAGTGGAACAAACATGAAGTCACGTGGTGAGAATTCTGGGCTGTAGGGTGGATGTGGAAGGGCAGTTCAGTGCATTTTGGCCAATTTTTGCTGTGTTGGTGCTGCAGTGTGTGGTCTGGCATTATCCTGCAGAATCAACACATTTCTGATCAGGCTACTGCAACATTTTGACCAGAAAGCAACTCGAATTTGGCTGAGGTCACAGTAGTAGGCAGCATTAATGGTCCATGGTCGTTGTCGCTTTTGTTTGAGGAAATCAATGAGAAGGACATCTACTGAGTCTCAGAACACTATGACCAAAACTTTCCCTGCAGACAGTCTTGACTTGGCTTTCACCAGTGGTTGCTCTCCACTCCTCCACTCCAGAATGGCCCTCTTTGATATGGGTGTGTAATGATGCACCCATGTCTTATCACAAGTGATGATTCTGTCCAGAAAAGCATCAGCTTCCTCTTCGTAGTGCATGAGAAGCGTGCGACACATTTGAACTCGCACTGCTTTCTCTTCTGCAGTGAGATACTGCGGAACGCAATGAGCTGACACTTTTCTCAATTTCAGCTACCTTCGAATGATTGATTGGACACTCCCATAGCTTATGAGAAGATGTCGACAAATCTCAAGCACTGTGATGTGACGATCCCTTTCAATGATGTCTTGAACAGCTTGATTGTTTTCTGGATTGATGCTGGTGCATGGGCGGTGAGGGTGGGCCAAGTTTTCAACACGTTCACGTCCTTCATTAAACTCATGGCACTAATGTGTAACTCTGGACCATGAAAGGGTTCTTTCCCCAAACTGTGGGAGTAACCAACGGCAAATTTCAGCTGCACCGACATTTTCATTGACAAGAAACTTCATTATTACTCGTGCAACAGCTGAATGCACCTCTCTCTGAGACATCTCAGCAGTAACTAAGGGACAATCAAACGAGTTCCCAAGGCCACTGTCCCCTTCCAGGGACCTCAGTGCATGTGCTGTAAAAGCCTCAAACCCATAAGGCACTCTATGCGTGCACAGTAAACAAAGGCCTGTTAATATTTGATTGCCCCTCGTACTAGAGTGGAACAAAATAATGACCTTTCAATGATTTGTGAATATAGTTTCTACTCTAATAATGCCATATTTGTATACCGCCTGTAATGGACTTTACACCAATTTGTGTTTCATTAAAATAATAAATACATAGGGTAAGGTGACCTAATATGGAATACTTTTTATATGTACTTAATTTATTGCCCTTAAATTTGATATATAAATCTCATAATTGATAAAACAATTCCTCGCTAACTTAGGAATATAGTATTCAAAACACAAAGCGGACAGTCTGTAAAGTTAATCATAACAAAATATGAGCAAATAGAATATCAACCAATTTTGGTCAATATATGCTTGAAGTAAGCGACCATTATAACAGAAAAACATGTTTAAATTGATATTCTGTTTTGAATTTTATAGTCAGTTCTCAATATTACTGTAAATTAACATTTTAACTTGCATAGCACATTCTTTTTCACGCACTTCCCACAATTGAACCGATTTTTTGGGTTTCCAGCACATTGTTCATGGGCCCATAACTTGCATGTTTGGCACTGAACCCAGTCATCATCAACACTTTTTGAATTGCCACAGTAGATACATTCGGCATCTTCCTCAGCAAGCTTTCACTAGACGTCTTCTCATCTTCAGAACTGGAGCATGTTTCATTGCAGAGTTTCTTCGCTCTCTTACTGCTTCCTTTTTTCGGGAAAAGCTTGCATTTACTGGAAATCGGTTTATCTGTAGTGTGTGATTTAGCCTGTTCCAACTCTTTCTTGTTTGGAGTGGACGTAAGTAATTTTGCTGACCCAGGTTTTGGACCTCTTTTGTTTGTTGCACTTAAACCTAGGCAGGGAAGCGGGCTTAGTTCACATATGCTGGTGCTTGATTGTTTAGAATTATCGTCAGCTTCTTTGCTGCTGATTGTTTCCTTGTCAGTGGGCTCTTCTAGGAAGTCGTAATCATCAAAATGTATTTCTATTGATGGGGTAGATACCAGCCTTCCTAAATCCATTTATGGCAACTTCCATTGTTGCTGCTTTAACATAAGCTTTTCCTAGAAGCTCCGAAATCTGGTAGTGTGTAACTGGACGTATCGGGTCTCTGTGATTCGCCAACCATGTCCGAATTTCGGCATTGTAGAAATTCTTTAAGGGATGCATAAATGCAACATCTAGTGGTTGCAGTTTATGAGAGCTGTGTGGAGGAAGACACACAATCGAAACGTGATGCTCCTTTGCGTAAACAATAACATCCAAATTTCTTGAGTGAGAATAGTGGCCATCGAGTATTAAGAGGACTGGGTCTGATGCAGAGGGTTTGGTAGTTGCTACAAAATGTTTGAACCATTTCGTGAATATGTCCATCTGGATCCACCCAGATTTATGGCAGTCGAATATTGACCCAGGGGGTGCACCATCCATTAGCTCGTTCTTCATATTTTTTCTTGGAAATATGAGGAGTGGTGGCACATAATTCCCAGCAGCACTCATGCACACGACGACGGTGACTAAACTTCCCCGTTCAGCAGAAGAAAGTGAACCTACTTGTTTCTTCCCTTTCTTTGCTATGACCTTGACCTGTTTTGATTGTACAACGGTCAAGCCTGTCTCATCACAATTGTATATTCTGTTGGGTTTGTAGCAATGTCGTTCAAACTCTTTTTCTAAAATATCAAAGAACTGAGACACACTTTCTCTGTTGAACCCGCGCACTCTGGACAGTGATGTTGATTCAGGTGTTCTCAAAGATATGGAGGGATTCCTCTTTAGAAATTTCTTGAACCACTTTCTTCCGGCAGACTCATTTTCTCTGTTGAATGGGTTTGCTATGTTGTTGGCACGAGCAAGCTGAAAAGCAAGTCTGCGTACATCTTTGCTGGACAGCCCAAAAAATCTTTTTTCCATCTCCATACAGTGATCTGCAAGTTCCTTTTCCATACTGAACGGCAAAGTGGGCTTTCTTCCTAACGGGACGTTAATATCATCAATATTTAAATTTCCGTCATTGTTTAACATTTTTATAAAACAGAAAAGTGTCCCTCGTGGTACACAGTATGTATTTTGGGCTCTAAGGAAACCCATCTGGTTGGAGCGCAGAGCCTCTATGGCTCCTTTCATGTTTGCGGCATCCCATGTACGTTTTGTCAATTTTGCCGGCATCTAAAACAAAACACACAATAATTCTTGTTGGAAAGCACATCTTTACAATGGTAGAAATTGTTTTGAAATATTTAAGTTAGAGCAGAAGAAAGGAAATAAAGTAATAAAATAAAACTACAAATTTATTCTGAGCGAATTTCGAAGTGATAAATGTTTACATCTCATTTATGCATCCTGACCACTAACTGAAGGTGGTGAAATTAATACTATTTAATTATTTTAGCTCTATGTGCAAAAGCATTATAACAATCATTACCATATAAAGGTGTTCCCAATATGGAATATTCAACATTGAGATCAATGCAGTATTCCATATTAGGAACATTTTCGCCATTTTGTTTTAACCATTCAGCATGCAAGCCAGTTATAGCAGCCTTTTAGTAAATTATTCAGGTTATTCCCACTATGATTCATATATCAAAATATAAAAAGTAAATGTTGATTATACTTACTTTATCCAGCTGCACTGCCCATTGAATCGCCAAGTCAGAAAAACTCAAAACTTGGGCAAACCTTTATGGCGACACAGAAAGGCTACTGAACCTTAGCAAGGAACAAAGAGCACTGCCTTCTACACTAGCGTTCCTGCAGTAGCAGTTGCACTCTTTCCCAATAGATGTCACTTTCATACAGAGTGAGAACTTAGGTATTTCACATTAGGCACGTATTCCACATTAGGGCACCTTACCCTAACATATGAATGTGTATTTATGAAGCTTTTTTACACCAGAAATCTCATGTACTAATGTTATGCATTGTATGCAGAAATTTTAGTCTTGCATCAACAATATTGCTTCTTTCAAGCAGAAATTTGCGACCATCATTTGTTCTCCTATATTTGAAACCAAGAGATTTCAGAATATTATTCATAGAAGATGCAGAATCCGTATATTCTATTTTCCCCCTCATTAAATTGGTCAGCTTTTTGGCAGCTGGATATTCACCCTTGTCATATAAATCTTAAATTGTTGTACGTGAAACACACTTTTGAAAAGTTGGTAGCGTGATTGTTAGCACCCTGATGTTTCGTTGGAGATCTATATATGGAAATTTCTAATTTGGTAAGCTGTTTGCCTTCTTTAACAATGTTCGTCACAGAAGCAGCACTGACGTGACAAGCTTGTAACATTAATTCTTGCCTCTGAGGGAAATTTGTACTTTGAAAATGTCTTTGACATCTGTTTGAAAAAGTAATACACATTAACAAGAATATTTGTAGTCTATTTATGTTAAATCTTATCAGTTGTTTCGCAGTTAGTACTAGACGCACCAGTACTACGCTTGCTAAGCGGTATATTTACTAACTTTGAAAAGCACGCGTGCACTCTTAAAAGATCACCACTTTACTGAATGCAGGGTACAAAATGCAACTGCAGCATAGCACATGTGTGCTTTTCTTCACTGACAGTTAATAATTCCTTCCTTTCTAGTCAGGCACCTTATCTTTCCATATCTCCGAAACCAGATGTACTACAAACATGGGGTTTGGACAGCAATCCTCAGAAAAAATAGCTGTATAACATGGGAAAAACAAAATAATTCTTTAATTGGTATCTTTAGAGCGTGCAAAGAAATCACCTGCATACTTCGACAAGGCGAGCCAATATGCATGCTGAACTGTACAACGTTGCACGCACCGAATTGGCTAGTAGTGATAGAACAGCCACGCCTAGCCCTGCCTAATGTTCATTCCTATTTTGTAGCTACCTTAGTGACTGATTTGATTAGTGCAGATGCTAGAGTTTTTATTGATAATGTAGTAGTGACGTCACGTGTGAGCGTCATCACCCTCTGGTGAGTGAGTCTGTGTGAATCTCTTTGTCTGCTTGTGCCGGCCTTCGCCTGGATCGGGCGTAATGCCCCATCGGTATCAGGTGTGTGGTCTGATGAATCATCTTTGTAATTATTTAGTGTAGTAAATCTTCTTATAGAGTTAATTGTGGTCTTTTAGTTAGTGCTACTCAACCTATATAGAAAATACGCGGAAATCCCAACGTCTCTGCTGAGAATGAGTCCAGTCTCATTAGTTCCCTCGTGCATGATCTGGCGACGTGCCATCCTAATCGGTGCCCATTGATGGTCAGGTCGTCACAATATCTTGGCTATGCTTTGAGACTGAAAGCCTTCAAGCTCTTGATAATGTTTGCATCTTTCTGTTGGCATCTCTGATGTCAGAGCATACTATGGTGCAATCTTCAGTGGAAATTGAAATAAAAATGGGACCAGTGGGGAGACGACAAAATTTACTGCAGATATAGTGGTTTATTGGAGCAATATTGGTGTTATACAATATTCATTTGCAGAAATTGACTGTTCACATTATCAAATAATTGCAATTTCTGAACCACTGTTATCTTGTAGAATTTAAATTGTAGTTGTCTGGTGGCATTCCAAGCCAAGGTTTGCAAAATTCCTGATCCTTATGAAAGCTTTCTATGAGATTTCTTTTGACTTCATTCTAGCTCCTTTCGTTTTCACTGACATTTTCCTCACTAAGGGCATAGTGATTTACTTTCAGTCTCTTATTAAGAGTGATTGGTTGGTATCTAATGTTAAGCAGTTAGCAAAAAAGCCATTCGCTCTCGGGCACTTCAGTAATTTACGTCCTCCAACATTAAGTCTTATCGGACGGTGAATGGAATGGGTGAAATGATGTTCAAATGAACCCAGGGTACACAGATCTTAGAGTTACCCGACATTCGTCATTTAGTATAAGGGAAAACCTCGGAAAAAACCTTATCCAGGTAAGTCACCCTGACCGAGATTCGAACTCGGGACCTCTTGAACATGAGGTAGACTCGCTGCCATCTACGCTACCGAGGCAGGTAACAGTATTTTGATGTTATGTTGGTATGTTGACTAAAGCGGAGTAGGTGGTTTCCATCCATATCTTCCTTATGTGTACAGAAAGGACACAGAAGAGATCTCGCTGTTCCAATCCTGAATAAATATTTATTGGGTCAGTCATGACCTGTTAGGAGTATGAAAGTTACTACAGAGAATTTGCTTGGTAGTGTATTGATTCTAGTCATGCTGTTACATAAATTTTCCCATAGTTTTCCTTTTGTTTGTAACATATTATGTTCTTTTAATTTTTTGATTATAGGCCGTGTGGCGAGAATGTGTCAAGACAGATGGGCATACGCCATAACAGTATAGGACATGCAACAAGGGAGGAGAAGCAGAGGATGTCTGAGGCTACAATGGTCCCAAGAGTTCAAGGATGGGCTAGATGCAAAGTGGATTAGAACGGCAAAAGACAGACATCAATGGAAGCAGGTGATAGCAGCTGTAAAGTGAAAGCGACAGTGAAAATGAAGAGTCATTTCTAGATATAACAATACAGAATTAATTAAGGATAGATAACAATAAGTAGAAAGAACTGCTACCTTTCAGGGATTTGCTCATCCTGTAAGAAACGGTTGAGCTGACCCCACCAGTGGGTGGGAGGCCCTTGCTCTTAAGGGATGTTATGGGCTATTTATATATTTATTTATGTTGATATAATTATTCTTTTGATAGAGTGATAACTTAGCGGCTCAAATGAATTTGACCTAATTCTACTGCCTTTTTCGGCTAGAAAGTCAGCTGTTTCATTACCATGTATTTTGCAATGTGCTGGTATCCAGTGAAGTATTGATATTTTATTTAAATTATTTTGATTTTATGGGATTCTGCAATATTTAGGTTTTATGGTGTTGTATCATGTTGGCACCGCTGAATCATACATCAAGGACTCATCACATTTAATGAGAGATCGTAAGCTTTCACGGTCGGAGTCCATATTACAATTATTTCCAGGCTGTTTTGCCGTGGTCTGTTGGCATAAGAACGTCCAAGCCCACAAGAAATTGAACAATTTAATACCTTCGGCCAAAGATCCCCGGGAGCCTCTGTTTTCAACCGGTGTATATCGCATTCCCTGTTTTTCCGGCTCAGCATACATCGGAACAACACAATACAGTGTGATCACCAGGATTAGAGAACATAAGAGCAACTGCCGTCTGCGCCACAGACAAAAGTCTGCAGTCGCTGAACACTCTATTGAGGCAGAAGGCAAACATATAAGATATGATACACTTCCAGGACTCGAGTAATTTTTCTACTATTGTACATTACTACATACGACTACAGCGGGAGGCCATTCAAATTTATAAGCATCCAGATAATTTTAACAGAAAGGTCAGAGACCAGAAGATCCATGGTTCTGATCCCGGCTATGGCATTGAATGTTTCATTCTGGCTCTACCCTTTCATAGTGCGTCCTACACACGGCTAGTGTGAAAGAACAATTAATTTCCATTAATTGTACATAATAGTGGTCCGAACTATAAAAGCCCAGGCCTTTAAGTACTTATAGTCTCGTTTGTTTATGAGAACTCGTAGTGGTTTCCCGGGAAAACACTATTCTGTTGAAGAATTTAATGTCATGTTGAGCATAGTAGCTCAATGGTTTAGAGCAGCTGGACAGAGACCAGAAGATGCGTGGTTTCGATCCTGGCTATGGCATTGAATTTTTCATTCTGGCTTTACCCTTTCAGAAAGGAAGACGTCTTAAAGCTCAGTAGGAACTGGCATCCTGTCATTGAGAATGAGAAATGTCATATTATAACCAGTTTTTGGTACAACTGGTTACATTGCTGTAGTTTGAATTGTTTCTTGATGATTGAGTTTGATTAAATAAGAGTCATGAGATCTCTTATTTTCAGGTGTGGTTTCTAGTGACATAAATGAAATTTTAGATAAGTTTGATTTCATAATATATAATTCAATTGTATAATCTGGATTACAGTATACTAGAACTTTCTTTCCTAATCAATCACTACATGTTACCTCCAACACATTGATAAATGCTTATTTCCCTAATAAATCTTTTCTGTTAATTAGTTAAAATTCCTCACTTCTGCATGTCCACTCATCACTATCAAGAATACTGAATATCTCTTTAAGAAGATTATTGATTTTCCGTTACTATTGTTACTCCTCTAATAATTTTATGTTTGGCCGATTTATTGCTACGTCATCACATTACGTAATACAACTATTACTATGGCCAATCACAAAATTACACATATTTTTACACATTCAAACTAAAAACTTTTTGTGTTTCCACATCAAGCAAGATTATTGATTTTCTTCATCTTAGCAACCATTCATCATTTTTTTTTTAATATTGTCATTACATGGCCCACTAATAGTCAGATCAGAAAACAAGAATTTCCAACTGGATATTCATATAAAAAGTTCTAACTAAAACATATCGTTACAATATAACAACCAAAAATGATGCGGGCCAATCTGAGTGTACTATTGCTGGACCACCCAGGCTCCGCCCCCCAACAATCAGTACAAATAGCGTGACTCAGGTGCTGAATGCTGAACTGCAGAGGAGCGCGCTCTAAGCTAAACGAATTCAAACATTACCTAGCACACAATCCAGCAATGCTAGTACTGCTCAATGAAACGTTCTTGAGCGAAAAAGCCTGCTTCTCCATCCCCAGATGCCGCGTTAATCGCAATGACCACCCAACCGAAGTAGCAAGAGGAGGAACCGCAGTACTAGTCCACAATACAATAGACCATTACCGAAGATTTATCCCACAGCTAACTCACATGGAGGGAACAGCAGTTTCCATTAACATCAAAGATCAACCGTTAACAGTACTGAGTATATATAACCCTTTGGGACAACTTTTATATCAAGATTTTGACACAGTACTTAACTTAGGGCAGCAAGTCATAGTAGCAGGGGAGTTCAATGCCTCACACAAAAGCTGGGGATGCCACTCAGTGTGACTGGCAATACCCTACACAGACACATGCTAAACAGCAATTATATAATCGCGCACACACCTGAGCATACATACATACATACCCAAAAACAGGCAACAACGACCATACACACTAGATCTAGCCCTCTAAAAAGACAACATCTAACCTACGGCTAATAGACAGCCTAGCATCAGATCACTACGCAGTCCAAATTGAAATAGAAGAACCACCAACTCTTACCCCACCATCGCTAAGAAGGGATTTCCATTGTGTAAATTGGGCGGTTTTCCACGAAAACTTAGACTCTCACCTCCAGGACCAGGAAACGGTAGACAGACAGACTGTTAAACTTGAGATGGCAATACAGGCGGCAATACGCACAACTGTCCCACTAAAAACCCCACCGTAACATGAAATAAACTGCCCACCGGACATAATCGTGCTAATGCGAGAGCGAGATCGCGAAAGGCGTAAATGGCAGCGTACAAGAAACATTGTACATAAAGTAAACCAGGCTACACTCAACAGCCAAATAAAGAAACGAATAAGCGCAATACTGCAGCAACAAAGGGAAAACACCATTGCGAGTGCGCAAGAGGACAGCCGCCAGATTTGGCAATGAACTAAAAGGTTGATTAAGGAATCACTCAAGGTGCCACCACTGAGCATACCGGATACCCCGAATAGCTATGCCGAAACCACAGAAGACAAAGTGAATTACTCGCGGATGCATTCGAAGCAACCTTCTGTCCTAATCAAGAACCTAACGATACAAACTTCAGCATGCAAGTAGAACAAAGCGTTGCCGACATCCTAACAAACCCTACACACAATAGAGCACGAAAAATGAACAAAGGGTAACTAAAGTGGCTAATTAAAAACCTCAAGGACACTAAAGCTCCTGGCCCCAACAGAATACCTAATTTGGTACTGAAGAACTTGAGTGACCTTGCATTAGAGATACTTTGCGATATCACAAACTACTGCCTACAATTTGGCTTCTTTCCAAACCCATGGAAGCATGCCCGAGTTTTAATGTTCCCAAAGCCGGGGAAGGATCCTAAGCTACCAAACAACTACAGGCCCATCAGCCTACTAAACACCGTTAGTAAGGTGGCAGAAAAGGTCATACTCAAGCGACTAATTACCCACATCAAAAAGCACAACATACTGATTAATGAACAATTTGCCTTTCGGGCAAGCCATTCCACTACTCTACAGCTCACCAGATTTATGGAAAATATTAGGAATGGCAACAATACTAACCGATGTAGGCCGTGGTCTTTCTTGACATCCAACGTGCATTTGATACAGTGTATCATCCAGGCCTGTTATACAAGCTGAGGAGATTAAACTTTCCTGATACTATCGTGAAACTTATAGCTAGAACGCACCTTCGAGGTAGTAATCAATGAAACCGCCTCAACTGCAAAACACATAAGAGCTGGGGTTCCCCAGGGGAGTATCCTGGGACCTGTATTTTTCAACGTGGATATAAATGACATTCCCACCACCACGAATATGCAGCTATCAATATACTCGGATGACACAGCAATAGCCACGCAGTCGTGGAAACCGGAGATGGCGGCAAGATGACTGCAAAGCGCCCTAGATGATCTAACACCCTGGTTAAGCAGTTGGCGTATAAAAGTAAATGCAACTAAATCACAATTGGTTTTATTCACACAGCAAGCATCCCATAAAGTTACCCTAAGGCCACTCATACTATTTCAGGAAAATATCCAGTGGACCGATCACGTAAAATATCTTGGAGTTACACTTGATAAGAAACTTACATTCGCTCAACATGTGAAGAGCTTCAAACAAAAAGCCAACTATCAGCTACACCGGCTATACCCCTTACTAAATAGAAACACAGAAATTAGCACCAAATTAGGTCTAACCCTTTATAAAACACTGATAAGACTAATCATTACATATGCAGCCCCTATATGGGGCCATTGCGCAAAGACACACATAAAACAGCTCCAAGTGCTTCAAAACAAAATACTGAGGATAATTACCAAAGTACCTCAGACTGCACCAGTAGACATCCTCTACAATAATCTTAACATGCACACCATAGAACAATTTATTAAGCGGCTAGCCTTTAACATTTATAAAAGTGGCGAGAATCACTTTAATCTCCTCATTACGAACCGGGACAGTATGACGCCAACATAGGCAAACACAAAAGGCCCCTGTCGCTGTTTTACAGGACCATCCCGATAAACAATCACACCGATGATGCAGACGTGAATGACTCTCACTCGACTTATGCAACCAGCAAATTGACTAACAACAAGACAACACATCCACTGCCCTTCTGCGGCCCTCAAAGTCCTTGTGCTACACAGCCAAGGCAGACCCGGGGGTAGAGGCGCCCCCCCCCCCCTGCAAGGGGCACAGGCTCGCAGCATCAGAAAGGCAGGCTGTCTGCCATGTGCGCACTGATGATGACAATTTGCACACCAATGGACACAAGTGACAGATGCAGCCATTAGGCTAAAAAACATTTATTAGTTCCATTAACAAATAGTTATTATAGGGTGTACTTCAATTAAGCTTGACGTTACCTATAGATACTATACTATATAGTGATGACGACCCCAGGCTGATTTTTATGTCACCTGCATGTTATGTACAATAGCATAGTTACAACTTCACCCTCCCGTACACCGGGACTAGGAGAATTAGATTAGACTACTAACAACGTAAGCACTATGTGCAGACCTGATTACATCCTGAACGTGCGGCACATTGCCCAAGATTACCAGTGATGGAAAGGTGGGCATCAGGGTCCTGTGACCATGACGCCTCCCTCCCCAACACACCATAGAGATTCGCTACATACAAATAACCGACAACTGCATGTGGGTGCTTAATGCCCAGCGAAACATTGCCAGGGTGCTGCCTTAGGTAGTGGAGGGTTTTAATAGGTATTCCGCAACAGTGCCATCCACCAAGGTGGGTAAATTACATTTTTTCCTTCCACGTCAGACGGAGTGAAACTCTCTCCAAGAAAACTTTGACTGCACCACTGAAGATGTCTACCGCAGTTGGGAACAAAACGTTTGGACGTTTTTATGCCACCAGACCACAGCAAAACAGCCCGGAAATAATTAATTGTAATATTATCTCATTTCATTCAAAAGTTGAAGACCATCACACTGCAGCCTCATGACTTACTCATCAGCTTCGATGTTGTGTCTCTCTTCACTATGGTCCCTATAAATGAGGCCATCAAACAACTGGAACACGTATTTCTGGATGACTTACTGGCACTTTCTCGACAGGTTCTCACCATTATACTTCCAATGGAACCAGACTTTCTTTGAACAGATTGACGGGGTTGCAATGGGAAGCCTGCTGAGCCCAGTTATTGCCAACTTTTTCATAGAATCCTTTGAATCCACAGCCCTGAGTTCTGCCACACACAAACCATCTGTTTGGTTCCGCTATGTGGATGACACCTTCGTCATCTGAAGTCACGGTGAGTCAGCACTTAACAGATTTCTTCATCATCTGAACAACATTAACCCACATATCTAGTTTAGTATGGAAAAAGGGATAGATGGACAGCTCTACCTTTTCTTGATGTTATGGTCAAAAGAAAAGCAGACGGCACCCTTGGACACACGGTATACCGCAAGCCCACACATATGGACCAATATTTAAACAAGAACTCCATTCACCACCCCAGACAGAAGTGCGCCATTATAAAGACCTTTACAGACCGCGCTACCCGGATCTGCGAGCCAGATTTGCTAAAACAAGAACTGCGTCATTTTGAACAGGCCCTGGTGACCAATGACTGCACGGCATAAAAGTCTGCAGCACTATCGATCACATAAACCACAATATAACAGCCTCAAGAAAGAAGAACTGCCCAAAAGCAAAGGTACTGCCTTACTTCAAAAACGTTACAGACAGTACAGAATGCTTACCTAAGTGCCATGAGGTTAAAACCATCTTCAAGTCTACAAGACTAATCAGTTCACTATTATGCTTCACCAAAGACCCCAGGGACCAGTTCAGCCAGTGTGTACAAAATCACTTGCTCTTGTGGTTCAGTTTGCGTCAACACCCGGCTCATGGAACACAAGAGATGCTGCCGTCTGGGCCACCCCGAGAAGTCCACAGTTGCTGAACATGCACTTTGGGCAGAAGAACACACAATTTAATACCAGGAAACATCAGTCCTATCATCTAAGCCATACAATCATGGCAGACTACAACGGAAAGCCATAAAAATTTACAAACACCCCTACAATTTTAACATGAAAGAGGAAGCTTTAAAGCTAAACAAAAATTGGCATCCAATCCTTGAGCGGATCAAACACTTTAATAATAATCACAGAATACACGCGAACCAATCAAGTTCCGACTACACAGAGCAACTAGTCCCTGCCTATTATCATGCCCTCACACACAGCACGAGCTGAGCCAAACACGAGACAGCAGACTAGGTATAAATACGGCCGCATCTCCTGCTAGTGAGTCGGTTGCGACTGAAACTCACCCAGAAGACTGAGACCATGCCACCACTGATGATGTTCACTACAGATGTGTGTGAAACGTCTGGATCTTCCAACTCCAGCAGACCATGGCTCCTGAGCCTGGAAAATTCTTCTATCCACAAATTAGACTCTGGCCATGAAAGCTTACGACTATCTGTTGTATCAGATGTTATGGATATTATAGGTTTTTAAGAGTCATATAGTAATACAACTTTTTCAAATTTATTTATATGATATAGAAGATTTTGTAAGTTCTGAAGGATTGCCAACATTTCTCCATTAAAATATATAGCATTTAAACTTAATCTTTAGTAGAAAAAGAAGACTGGGCAAATTGCACCAGCGCTAGTACCAGCATTATTTGTTAAGCTTTAACCATCATTGGCAAGAAACCTTAAATTTCTAGTGTCATTTGTTTCAGGACACATGAAGAGGTTTCAGTTTTTGTAACTTCCAAGTTGCAAGTGTAGATAGTGTTGCATATCAAACATTTCTAAATGACTGATACTTGTTTGTAAGTTTTCTTTTAAGTAAGGAAAATTTAATTTTTGTTTGATTTCTTTGGCTTTAGTAAGAAAACTTTGTAGAATTTTTAAGTTTACTTGTGATTTTCTCTTTTGTCAGTCATGAGTAGGGCCCAGATTTTATGTAATAACAATTTAAGAAATATTTACATAAACATGTAACAAAATATTGTGAAATATGTAACTAAATATCCAATTACATGTAAAATAAAAAATATTATTTCTTTGTTGTAAAAAAGAAGTCCACATAGTCAAATCTCTAACCACGGATTTCCTGGTTTCCATCCCGTCGCTCTAACCCACTGAGCTACCATGGCCAAAGTGCCGTCCTGACACTAAACTCTCCATTTGACTCGTATAGTTCCCAGGTAAAGCACTAGGGCCTCTCGCATCCGAGATGCACCATTTGTGGCAACTTACTATCGTAAGTACTTTAGTCCCAGGCTCAATTTGTGGTTCAAATCCCAGCCATGGCATTGAATTTTTAATGTTGACTATCAAAAACCTTAGCCTTTATATGGCTAGTGTGAAGAAATGATTGATTTCCATCAATTAATTAAAATAATAAGAGTTAAATGATGAAGCCTGGGACTCAATCCACTCATTTCATTCTTACAAACTTTACTTTCTCCATGATAAACTCAACAGTCTGCAACGAAATCATTTCAGTTAAAAAGTCAATATACTTATACACTTTGCTAAATATGGGAGGTACTTATGTGTTTATAAAACATGTTAGCATCCATATACAGAGGTCCATGGTTTGATTTCATGGTAGAATATGGAAATTCCTTTTTGGCCAGGATTATTACTTTCTCAGTAGAAAAGTATGAATGAGAGTGTACCTAAATGTGTGGGTCAGTAAAATTAATGTTGGTGATCTTGCAGTTGGGTGGCTGTCATGTGCTGCAGTAAGAAATGACGTAACTGTAGCAAACTGTTGTAGCTTCTTATTCTTGTGCAATTTATTCTTTATTTTATCATCTTTATCATTGTTATACAAGATGAAGAAAGAGTATGCAATTTTGTCTATATCTTTTAAATGGAATCAGTAAAGTTAAATGCTGATTTTTTTGTATTCGATATGTAAAAGAAATTGCGTTTGCCTAGGAATGCTTAAGTTTTTATTTTAGAAAACATTGTTTCAGCATCACTTACTTTAAAAAGCACTAGCAAAATTGGTATCATTATTCACCCATTCGAGTCTGACCAGTTTTTGTACGCATTACTGTTATTTTGGCTACAGAGTGTTGGTAACTTCAGCGAGTAGAAGTTTTCGCTGTTGGCAATGTTCCAGCTACCGAGATCACACCACCCATTCTCCTAACAGATGACAGTCACTCATTGTAGTTTATAACTTAGAATAAAACCTATTCTGAAATTCCTCTCCTAGCTCAGAATATCAACTTTTAGAAGTGAACAAGTGAGGCCCTATGTTAAAATTGGGAACATGAAGATAATAACAGTGTGAGTGGTTATCTGGGTGGGTACTAAACTCTAAAGAATAGCACTTTCAAATGCTTACGTTGTTTATCAAAATTTTTCAGGCATACCACCACACAAACTCGTTCTGAAAGTTGGTGCTACTGTTATACTAATCACAAATATAAACTTGAGACGGAGAAACAGGGTTAATAAATAGACGCAAATATAAATATTTGTAATAAAAAACTTCACTTATCTTAAAAAAATGGTGTTAATTCTTCTTTCTAATGGAGATCGATTTCAAAATCAGATTGTTTTCATCATCAGTTCATCAGTAAACTTTGTAGTCAAGGATTCCAGTTAAGACTTTATACAAAGACTATACAAATGAAGAATGAAAAATTTAAATATCAAAATACTGTTAATGATATATCTACCCTTAGAAAAATAAAAGACGATTATAATTTTAAAAAATTTACTTACCGTCCTTAGGTTAATAAACATTTTTAAACATTTTTAGAAGAAGTTGGTATAACTTCAGTAAAATCAATGAGACCTTGTACAACAGACCTGGGAAGCAGTACTCAGCATGTGACACAGCTTCAGACACATTTGAGGGCAATAGAGTTCTTTGGATGTAAAAATCCTTAACATGCTATCCTTCAGATGAGAAGTAAAGCTGGAGGCCTGTGTCAAGCTTGATAAGGAGGCCTCTGAGCAATATTAACAGGCTTTCACAACCAATACAGAATGTGAAGCTTAGAAGCACAGCATTTAAACAGCGATCATAAATAAAAACTCAATTTCAGTTTACTCCATTCTTGACCATTACAGCGGAAAATTTAAGAGAAAAACAGTTCCATCTAATGCATGTATATGTAAGCTACTGCAGTTACCAAAGTGAGGAACAACCGTGTTCTCTTCTTTGGAGCAATGTTCCCCAGGCCTCTTCTACAATGATTCAGGTTGATCTGGTATCTCATTGTGAAACTGCTTTAATTAAAAGTAATGGACCAATTTTAATTTCTGTTCTGTTTTACGTGATGACTAGCACAAATGTGTACAATTTAGAAGTGCAACTATGGAGCATCTTAATGAATATTTGCATACATTCTTAATTTTTAATAGTTTTGGGTTCATCCTAGTGTTATAAGCTTTAATTTGGATTTGTTACATTTATCAATTTATCAGTTCTTGTCTTCGCCACCACTTAGACTAGGTCGTTGTCTTGGATAATTTCTTCAGTTCCTCGAACATCATCTTCTCCCAAAGTATATATTTGAAAGAAGCGCAGAGACAGTTAAGCACAACTTAGCACAAAAGTGAATTGAGAAGATTTTGACACACTGCTTCACTCACACTGTTTTTTCACAGGACATATTTCAAGAGCTTTTGCTCTTATCATCAGCTGGAACTTATCTTCTCCTTCTTGAACAACTGCATGCTGCTCTAACTCTCCGTCAAGCTGTGTCCACCATTTTCGAGGAAGTGATAATCTTAAATGCTCTGATGAACTTATCTTGGTCAATGTAACTTTACTTGATCTGGTCATATTTGGTGTTATCCCTAGAAAGAAGAATAATAATAATTGATGATAATGATTTATGTATATAAGGGCGTTCAACTACTGGGTCATCAGCGACCTTTCAAAACCTCATGGCAATCATCAGAGAAAAACTGGACTATAAGTTACGAAAATCAAAATAAAACATCAAATAAAATTAAAGCTCCCAATTAGGCATAAAAAACGAATGAAAAACAATATAGTAATTAAAACAATAACAATTAATAAAATGCCAACTGGCATAAAAAGCCATTTTCTATATTAAATTGAGTAACTTAGCATGATAAAACAAACTACCTGCGCAGCAGTGGTCGAATTAATTTTAGCCTTTTTTTTTTTGGGAGGGGGGGAGCTGGGCTAGCATTTTCAGCAGGTTTATCCTGCCTATTTTTCACTGTTATGGCAGTGAGGGCAGGATCTTCCTACTCCTTATCCTCTATGGAGGCGGACCACTTTCCAAATGAAAATTTTGGTTCGAGAGCTTCAGAAGATGATCTAGGAGGAGATGACTGTGGACTTTTATGCTGGTTTGTTTTCTTGGTACTAGTTTTAGTAATTTCATTTTGGCTTTCATAATTTTTGTGGCCTTTGTTGGTAAAACACTTTCGACCAGGAGAATGTTATTGCAAGATCAAATATATGAATTTACTGGACCAGCAATATTGTCTAAAACCTTCTGAATATCAAACGGGTTCACAGTAGTAAATTTCCAGCCTTCCTTATTTCTAGTAATGACTAAGTAGCGAGTACCATAAGCCTCAACTTCTTTTCCAATATTCTTAACACGCTGGTTTATTTTGTTTATTTCCGGCCATAGTGACAATGTCCTCCACCATTGCAAGTGTATCCAATGGTGTGCTCACATCCTACGTGGGACACACAGGACGGACAACTGAGGAAAGATGCAAGGAGCACCAGCGCAACATCAGGCTCCTACAACAGCAGTAGCCCAACATTGCATAGAGCAGGTCCATAAAATTGACTTCAATAACTTTACCGTCCTGGACCAAGCCAAAAAATACTTTGACAGGACATTAAGGAGGCCATTCAGAAAAAAGGACATCCATTCAATTTCAGTAGGGATTCTGGTCTTCAACTGAGCCCATCCTGGACACCGGCCAACAAAACCATTTTGACTGCAGACTCCAACTGCACGGCTCAAGTGACGGACCGCGCCGAAAACGACAGTAACTCCAATCACACGCATTCAGTGACGAATATCACGGAAAACACCAAAGCGGATGGTAGCTGTGTCCATCGCCAGCTGTGCCATTGGCTCTTGACAGCAACATGGGGAAGAAGAGAAACGGCGCAACACGCAAGCAGAGCCAGACAGCGAAGCCACCATCACCGCGGCTCTCGCCAGCCAGCTCTCGGGCGCCGTCTCCTGCCTCGCTGCCGGCCCCGGCAGACGAGAGAGAAACTCCCGCGGAGCTGACAGGGAAGTTTTGGGCCACTCGGCCTGCTTCTCCCACCGCGCCGGACGCCCTCCAGGAGACCAGTCAGCCGTCGCTGCAAATGGCCGCTGGGTCCCCCAAATCAACACGGCCAGCCTTCACCACAGCACCGCCGGAATCACCACTGCTTAACCGAGCAGCAACGCAATCAACTTCGCCGACACCAAAGGCTAGCCGATCCCCAACTGCTGCGACCGCCACTCAACCGCCGTCAGCAAGCAACACCACACACACTGCTGTAGTCATCGGAGCACCCCTGGACCCCCCTGCAAGGTATCTGAGTGCAGAGGGTCTACTGCCATTAGCCTTGCTCCCGTAGGAACAAGACCCGGGCCTCTTAAAACCAGGGAGTATCCGAGCTGTCCCAAAGGGCTCTCGGCATCCTCCGTGGGGCTTTCCATTAGGGCAAGACCTAGTTTCCTAACAAGCCCCCCCCATCTGGTCCTAGGGACACAAGACGGGACGGAAGTGGATACGCCACTTACGCGCGTCAACACTCAAGGTGATGACTACCGATATGACCTCGGTGGGGCCGCCTGGTGATCTAGCACACCTTCTACTAGCTGAGCAGGCTAGTACCCGGAAACTTAATGGCTTCCCTCAACCCCGTCCGAAGTCGTACACAATCTCCCACGGGTATCGGGAACACACTGTCCCCTCGAGACCAACCCATTCCGAACAACTCCCGAAGGAGGGGCTCGGCTGTTCGGCCCGAGGTTCCTCTAGTAACGTCAGAGGTACCACGAGTGCTAAGGGTCCGCAGCGCACGCACTTTGGCAGCTGAAAGTGACGGATCCCTTCCCCTACGGAACCCTGCAAGGTATATCCGCACCGCTGCTACGCAGAAGTGGCCCACAGCCATAAGCGCCACACGGATCTCGTCGCGACGAGGCCCAACGACCTGCGTGCGCCTGCAGTTTGCAGATCCTTGGGCCCGCGACGCCGCCTTGACGTCAGGTCTGCTCATATTGGTGCAGCTCCTGAAGATGGAGGTCAGCTGACTGCAGCGACACATCCCGTGCCGGAACTGCTGCGCCTATGGGCACAGCGCAGACACATGCACCGTGTCGCCACGGTGCCACTACTGTGGCTCTACCGCTCCAACTGCAGCATGCAGAGCTCACGATCTCCGCCGACGCCGCCAGTTCTGCGCTACTTTTGACGGTCTCGGCCATTTCACAGGGCAGATGCAGTGCCGGGCATACCCTCGCGAAAACCCAACGAGACCGACACCCCGGAGCACTGCCACCAGCGAAACTGCGGCATGGCAGCTAGCACTTGGTTGCCTCCGGGAGGACCTGCAACAAGTCAACAGCAGACTCCAGTCCCTTGAAGAGCTCCTCGCAACAGTCACCGCCGCCAACCACCGGACTCCAGCGTAAGAGGTCCTTAACCTCAACCAGCGCCTGGGCAACCTGGAGGAATCCGTCACCGCCGCTGCCCAACAACAGAAGTCTAACCACGCCGCCCTCATCGAACTCAAAGACACACTGACAACTAACGAACGGACTTACTCCACTGGACAAACTCTCCTCTTCAGTAACCCAACTACAGCAGACAACAAAGACCATCAACTCCCAACTTCATCGCACAGAACAGTTAGCCAACGAACAGAAAGACATAATTGCCTCACTACAACACAAGATGCACCGAGTGGAGACTCATCTCAACGACACACTTTCCTGCCAGCCGACGGACTCTTCCACCCTCAACAGCAGACTCGACCAGCTCCACTCACAACTCACAGAATTGGAACCAGCCTCCACACAGAACTGAATGACCTGAAATGTACAGAACAAATCATCGCCGACTATGACACACAAAACACCAGGAGGATCCAGGCTCAGTTCCCTAACATCTGGAGACCACCTCGCCCACCACCGCACACCTGATGACGCCTCAACAGCTCTCCCCCCCGGCAATAACTGTCGGAAATTATGCCCTTCAATGACAAATATATTTAAAATAAAGACTTCACTTTCTACTCCTCACCTTGAATACCTTCCTGCATTTTCACCTTTAATCTCCACGCGCCTCGTTCAGGGCCTTTTGGTGATGTTCGACACCTGGCAAGCATTCTACACCCGCTCGCCGTTATTGACGGCCAGCTCTGCACCTTTACCATTACTGACGGGAGTGCTTATAGTGGGATCCCACAAAGCCACCCAAAATACCTTCCTTACTTTCTCGCCTTCTATCCTTTAGTAGTTAGTAAATCAATCCATTCCAATATTGTTTACTCAGTCATTGGCCAGGGCAGGGCGTGCTTTGCCTTCCGATTAATATATGTATAGGGTCACATTTTTCAGCAATTACTCAGTTCCTGATGAAGGCCATGGGGTGTAAAACGGCCGAAAGCTCGACCTTCTTAAATTTGATGCGGCTGATGAACTCTGAAGCCTTAATCAAATTGTACCAAAGTAACCAAAATTAGGCAAATGAGTCAACCTTGTATATACTTTTCTCCACATACAAGTTTTTTTAACGAAGACTAGTTTCTGGGAACTTCTTCCCTATCGTCAGTTATGCGGTTGACTGATGATGCTTCCGGTGTCTGCATCTGGCTTGGTGTGGTGCTGCCATCTAATGTTTGATGACGTCATGTACGGCGGGTATTTTAAAATTCATCAAGAGGAATCTAGGAACAAGAATAAAAGAACACTTCAGAAATATGAAATTCAAACACATGGACAAGTCTGCCATAGCACATCACTTTTGGTCTGAGAATCACAACATAAAACAAGAAGTAGAACTGATCAAATAGGCAAAGAAACCTCTACAACTACAGATTTGGGAAAACATATTTATTACGAAGAAACAGGACCTCCAGAAGATATATAAAAACATTGTGTATCGAGAAATACTAAAATATAACTTCGTTTTATGGAGTTTATTTACTGCAGGTACAGCCCTGACAATGCAAACATCAGCAATACCGAGATGCTTCCAATGTGACGTGCAAACGTAGCACAGTTCAACATGGTGCTTCTTCGAAACCGTTCTTGTGCAGTTAAAATTCTAATAGTATAGTGGCATTGGCAGTGCTTTTGTGATAATTTTGGCGTTTGCTGGTAAAGAATTTAATTACGGAGGCTCCTACAAAGCTAAAGACAAGAAAGGTATTCCATTCTGTTGCAAAACATATAATATATCGGGTTATACAGTTCCGTAAACACAGGAGAAAAAAGTTACTCGTACCCTTTGAAAAAGCAACACTTAGGACAGCACAAAATAGTGGGAAAGTCTGGGTAAACCATCATGAAAATGCTTCAACAACTGCGGTTAAGGCAACAACTCCGAGGAATAATCGAAAATCATGCAAAATGATATCTCTTGATTAGTTGATAAGTGCGTTATGTGTAGAAACCTTTTTGAATATTATGAACAGAAAAAGGAAATCCTTACTTTGATTAAACTTCTGAACTTGGCTAAAAAAGAAATAAGCTTTCAGGGTGGCAAAGAAACATTTAGAAAAAATATTAAGAAAATTGGATTTCAATGTAAGAAATGGAATTACAAACCTTTGGTACTTAAAATTACGACGCCTTTTTTAGAACAACTTCTCCTGCATCTTGGTCTTGCGTTTCTTGACTCGGTCTTACTATCGGAACTTTGGCGTTTTCCTTTATAAGTTCTTTCTGTAAATTTGTTACTGCGTTTAGCAAAGTCTTGTCCTTTTTTCTTTGTGCCCTTTTGGCATTTGTGTGAAGTAACGTTTCACTCCCTTTCGGCTTCCCCATTTGGTTTTACGGGAATTTGGAAGTCTTGTTTATTCCACGTTTCCTAGTCAAACAGAAAATTATCGTATATTGATATCCGGTTGTTATGGAAATCGTACGTCATTCACATGCATTTAAATTAAACAAAAGCGTGTTCTTCTCAACTGTAGTACAAAGTCTCCTTACAGAAATATATCCCTCTATCTACCAACGTTAATCGAGATAAACGTGTATAGAAATTGTCTTATATTTACCCAAGTTTCTTGTAAGTGCATGGAAATTAGAGAACAAAGTTGGTTTGAAGCAACACACCATAGAAATATAAAACTGATCGCTGAGTGATTTCTTTGATATTTTGTCTTCTTTACAATGCCAAGAGATAAAGATAACGTAGTAATGTTTGAACGAAATGAAAAAATAAAACACGTAAATTAAAACAAATAGAAAATAATGTATTTGACGAGTTCCTACACGTTAAGGTGCTTTAAGAAGCGTTTTAGTGAAATAAAATTTAGGTATAATAAAAAATTTAGACAAGGGTAACACATCCAAAAAACTTAGCGCATAACATACTGCAAATAACATTTGTTCAATAAGTATCAGTTGCAAAGCAAACCTTTATCTGTCGGTGCTTGAAAGATGATGGTAATTTGTAACTTAATTTTTCAAGTCCACGGACGTAAATATTAGGGCAATCAAATATAAGCAGGCCTTTCGTTCCAGAAAATTTATTCATGAAGAATAATTGAAATTAACATTTTTATTACTTTTCTACATATTCACGCATCTTTTCTATGCATTTTTTCCAACGGACAGGCAGTTTTTTTTAATGCCAGTTTCAAAGAAAGTACGAGGACTGGTGCAGAGCCAGTTGCGCACGAAGTCTGTCACCTCCTCATTGGTTGTGAAACGATGTCCTCCAAGAGCTTCTTTGAGTGGACCAAACATGAAGAAGTCACATAGTGAGAGGACCTCGAAGTCCTTGTGCTACACAGCCAAGGCGGACCTGGGGGTAGAGCCCCCCCCCCTCCCGCAAGTGGCACAGGCTTGCACCTGCATCAGAAAGGCAGGCTGCCTGCCATGTTCGCACTGATGACGACAATTTGCACAACAATGGACACGAGTGACAGACGCAGCCATAAGGCTAAACACATATATTAGTTCCATTAACAAATAGTTATTATACGCTGTACTTCAATTAAGCTTGACGTTACCTATAGATACTATACTATATAGTGATGACGTCCCCAGGCTCATTTTTATGTCACCTGCATGTTATGTGCAGTAGCATAGATACAACTTCACCCACCCGTACACCGGGACTAGGAGAATTAGATTCCGGCATTATGGCGGCGTTGATATGAACATGTCAATTAACAGAGTCGTTAATAATAGTATATTGCGATACTTATGTGGCAAACAATACGGAACGGGGAAAGGTTTGAAAAAACGAGGCGCTTGCATTGAGATTTTTCAATTCTCGAGATTCCGTTATGTGCTAACTACATGTTTATTGCACATTATTTTTGGCACTATGTGTATTTATATGAATCTGAATTTTAGTAATTAATATATTAGCAGAAATATTAATAAATATAATTGAAGATAAATGTTAGATTTTAAAACGTGCATTGCCTATATCTGTTTCTATGCAGAAATACTTAACGCACTGTGCGGGAATGTCAACTTACGATGCATAGCAACAATAACGGTAAGTATGGAATATTAGTTACATAGCGAAAAAATTATTTAAAAGAACTCACACGTGAAAACTCTACAACGCAGGAATGTACGAACAACCATTTTTCTGTTGTTAAAGTAGGCTAATACAGATTAACTGCATATTTTTGTTGAGGTGATATAACTCGAACTCTTGTTTATGTTTCGAGTGTTGAGAGGATAAAGAAAGGGGATCTGATGGTTAACATTGCAGCGCCCTCGTGGTGAAACAGATGACCTTCACGTATCTTCTTTTAAAATTCAGACTGTAGTAAATAGTTAAACTCTGCTTTTTCTTCATTTCTTACTGCCTCAAATCGTAGGCAATGCGTCGGGTAGTAGAGTGGTGTAACTAAAACGTCTCCCTCTTCGGTGAGCTATTGCTATCACATAATGTTCGCACCCTTTCTAAATTCAATCCCTCATTTCCTTAATTTGATAGTATTAAAACTCTGTCACTAGTTGATATATTGAAATTAAATTACTTCCAGCAGTGTGCTTACATCGTTAAATTAACATTTTCTTAATATATTTTTCTTTATTTCTTTTTTATTTTTGCCTCCTCCAACGTTAAGTCATATCGGAAGATGAATGAAATAGATGAAATGATGCGCAAATGAGCCCAGGGTCCATGGAGTTCAGAGTTAGCCGATATTCGTCTTTCAGATTAAGGGAAAAATCCGGAAGTAAAGCTTATCCGGTAACTCACCCTGATCGAGATTCGAACGCGGGACCTCTTGAAGGTGGATTTTAAACTATTTATATAAATTATTATCTCACAGAGAGTGTTCAGGATATTTCAAGGTGTTGTCGTATAATAAAGCTGGACCAAATTCTTAGATTTCGTTGAATAATAAATTTAAGATATTTTTATAGGAAAATCTTTAAATATATTATGGTTTTGATTTATACGAGTATTGTGCTTTACAGCAACCCTTGTTCCCTGCCGATGGAAAACGTAAAGCTTAAGTGCGAGTTTACTTCTAGTGACCGCGCCATGTGGTTGGCTTGGTAGGGAAAAGGTGGTCTTACCCCTAACCGTAAAGTCATAAACATCTTAGGATACGCTTACCGGGTGGAGGGGTGAAGAATGTTAGGTTCGTGTTTATAGCTGAGAATAGCCAGTGGTGGCGTTTAAAATAACGTTTAGAATTAAAAAGAATTTCAAGCTGATTTCACTGTATGAAATAATCATTTTGTTTACTTATTGATATTTTCAAATAAATTTCAAATAATTAATATATCCTATAATACATAATGTTACAACGCTTTATAACATAACTGGCCACGCGGTGGCTCAGTGGTTAGACCGCTTGGCTCTCACCAAGGCGGCCCGGGTTCAATCCTAGGCGACCGCAAAGTGAGATTTGTGATGGACAACACGGCGCTGGGGCGGGTTTTCTCCGGGACCTCCGGTTTCCCCCGCCATCTCATTCCACCGGTGCTCCATCTTCATCTCATGTATCATCAGTGTCATCGCCTGCGGTACCGTATGTAATAAAAGTGGGCGTTAAACACTACACATTTATAACATAACTGAAAAAAGATATATTACCTATGCTGTTATGGTATTAGTACTTATATTACCTACAAGAACTACATCATACTATTAGCATAATGTCCAAGGAAAGTTTACTAAAACATTCCGATAACTTGCTGTAGGGCCATCATTACAATTTTAAAATGGTTAAATTGCATCAATGTGCATGAATTTGTGAGCGATATTTACTTGCAAATGAAAGAAGCAATTTGGATATTCTGGTAGTTAATAATAATTTATAAGCAAAGACTGTACTTTAGAGCTTTGTTTATTGCAATCGTGAGCCTTTTTATCCTAACACATTTTTCTATATTTGATGGCAGATACCCGCAGTGAATCAAATTTCAGTTGATTTAAAAAAGCAGTAAATGCCTCAAAAGAAAAAAAAACCGACCTAAGGAATTAAAGAAAAACTAGTAAGGAAAACCTATTACACTTTTCAAATGCTGGAAGGTTTTTACAAGGATGTCTGCTAATTTTACAAGTTTGAATAAAGTTAAGCAGTGCAATTTTTTTTGGGGGGGGGGTCCTATGTTAAACACAACTTAAATAAATAATCATATACATTCCACACAATATTTAAATATGTCATAAACACTTAAAAACACGAGAAAGTTTAGAAATACTGTTAGGTATGTATTACAAGTATGAATGTTTGCATATCCGAAGGAAACTTACAAACATGTCCTAAAAGAGGTAGACATTGTCAGGCGACCGTCATTCAATTTTTAAAAATGAAATATAAAAGTATGTTAAATTATCCAGGAGAGATGTAATGATAGACTGGCTTAGGCAAAACCTCCCAGCAGAACAGTTCCATGCCATTAACTTCTCCACTGTTTTCAGTTCTGATACTTACAGCTTAACTGAAGGAAAGAAAGAAATCTGTGTGGCTGGCAGAAATGCTACTTTCAGAATGGACATAATTAAGCGTTCTGAAGACAAATTTGCCAGCATGCAGCTCAGAATTGGCAAGGATGTTGCAGGCACGCGAAAAATGAAATTGAAGCAGATATGCAAAACGAAGTATTATTCTTAGATGCAGACCAGGAAACAGTAATTAACTTGGCAGAGGACGGTGATGATTTATTTCAATAGATGACGATGAAGCCCAGTGTCAAACAGAGGAAGCAATAAGAGATGAAACTACCGCTCAAAGTATCTAAAACTCATAATCAACTGCAACAGCACATAATATATGAAAGCAGCCGCAAGGTAAGGGTGCAAGAAGGTCTCAGTTTGCAGTGAGATAAGAGAGCCAGCATCTTCCCCCCACTACACCATTCGATACTCCTTCACTGCCACTTCATCTGAACCAAACTGTACATGGATAGTATCTGGATTGTTGTCAATATAGATTAATAGAGCAGTAGCTAGATACACCATCACGAGTGAAATTGTACTTATGAGCGAACAGTTGCGTGGTCTCCAAAATGTTCATTCCCTGTATCTCGTTCATGTCAAAATGCTCAAAATATCAACTCTCTGTTATCTAAATAATTTTAACCCTAACGTTGACCACAAAAGCGACTAAAGATCATTTATGGACAATTTTCGCGTTAAAGTCTCACCTTAACCTTAATTTTGACAATCGCAGAACGGAAAAGAGAGAGGAAAGAAGAGAATAATAAAGGTTGGTTCACAATACCTTGGGAACGGGAATTTATATCGATGAGCTTATGGATAACAAATTGAAAAGTCAACTTTGTGTAAAGCAAACTGGCAAATGACATTTATCTGTTCTTCCGATTCAACCAATAATGCAGATACTTCAAGGAGTAAACATGTTGTAATGGCAGATCCATTATTGTTTCCGATTGCTCAACTCAAAGAGAGCTCATTCCTTTAATGATAGTATATCTAAAAGACACTTTTTTTAATTTACGTCCTTTAACTTTTTAAGTCATATCGAACGATGAATGGAACGGGTGAAATGATTCTCAAATGGGCCCAGGTCCATGGAGCTTAGAGTTACGCAACATTCGTCTTTTAGGATAAATGAAAACCCCGAATAAACCTTATCCAGGTAATTCACCCTGACCGAGATTCGAACTCGGGACCTCTTGAACGTGAGGCACACACGCTACCATCTACGCTACCGAGGCGGACACTTGTTGTTTTGCTTCATTTTATAAATATTTCTATTCTTTTTGGCGAGAGAGCAGCCCATTTTGAGTTCCATAGAAACAAATTGAACACAACGCCTCCACTGAAAGAATCAATGTTCAGTAAATCAGAGAATCACTAATACTCCCTTCTGGTTTCCGGATCCAGTTAAAGCTTCCCATCAGTTTTGAACGCTAACATTGCAGTACACGTATTTAACTATATCGTTCTGGATTTATATTATCCCTCATTTTGAACCAGCCTTTAAAATTCATTTTTCTTTTTAGACAGTTTAAAGTCAGGAACCCTAGATCAGATTTTGCACGATAAAAAGAAAAGAGAAAATGTTTTTGACGCATTGCATCAATATTTAATAGAGGTTACCTCTAAGAACTGTCGTCATTTACGTGCGTATTTCCCGTTCGTTTGCTCTGATCTTCATTTTGTTCTGTTGCAGCAACTGGACTGCTTTCCAGATCTTTGCCAAACTCTGATACAACAATACCATCTTTAACTCTGGGAGAAGGAAAACCATGCTTTCCTTCGTTTATTTCCACACCCGCTGAAGATATGGTACCTTAAGACTTGGCAGCGAAAACTTCCCTTAAAACATCCTGCCCAACAGAGCCTGTATTGATGCTCCGAACTTGCGAACCCACATTTCTGTCAGGCTGTTTGCGTTGGTGTGTCAAGTTTCCTGCTGACCAAGCTGGACTGACAATAAGTACAATATAAGGGCTGGAAGGCCTACTGCTCTGTATACTAACATCTGTCAGCTGTAGGGACCCTGACTCTGCACTGTACTGGCTCTTCTCGCATCACCCTTCCTCCAGGGGATGTCCCACTTGGGAGCATAGGGTACAATAGACAAAGATTGGTCGCAGTGCCGAATCACCTCAGAAAAAAATAGAACATCTGTCAGTAATATATCTTCCAATGTACAAAACTGCATTAGGTGCCGGTATTTCAGGTAACATGCTTAGGAATTCTTGAGACAGATATTCAGAAGTCTTGTTAATTTACTATTTCACCAGAATCTGTATCTTTATTATTTTTTTTTTATTTTTTATTTATATTTGTATATATATACATATATATGTAGTTTACGTCCTCCAACGTTGTCATATCGAACGGTGGATGAATTGGGTGAAATGATGCTTAAATGAGTTCAGGGTCCATGGAGCTTAGAGTTACCCGGCATTCGTCTTGAAGGATAAGGGAAAACCCCGGAGAAAACCTTATACAGGTAACTCACATCTGTATCTTGATGAATGGATTCCTTAAGTGATCTTTTCTCTGTCTCTGGGGTCGCCGCTTGGAGCTTGCCGTTCATCTGCTTGCGTTCATCTCTTACAGTTTAGCAGTTACGCAGAAATAAATTTTAATTAAATAGACGTCAGAAAATCTAAATATTTATTTTATTTCACATGCAAATATGATAAACATATGTGGTTGTAATAAAATTTTACAGCCACAGAAAATAGGGGAATACTGACAATCACCCCATTTAAAATATAGTTTGGTAGCGGGACTTTCATAAGGTTCTTCCAGGCGAATTTTTGAAAGATTTTAATGTTCGGTGCTAAGTGACCTAAGTGAAAATTAAAACTCAGCAGAATGCGACAAATTTGTTTCGGAGTTAAAAGATCCTCACCATGGCTTCCTCCGGAAGAGAAGTGAAGCCAGTGGTCCCACGTCGTAGATTTATAGCAGACAAAGAACCTCAATCTGATAAAGCGGCCTATGAGAAAACTTAAGAGGTCTTTCACACCAAAATAGAACGGTATGATGAATGAAAGTAGTTTAAAGGCGCCCATAAATAGAAACTCAGTTTTTCAATTTCCTAGTGAAGGTGTAAGGAAAACCTTACCACAGTTATCTGTTAACCTTAGCCATGTTTGTATATTGCTATAATACACTCTGCTTTTACTTTATCTTGGTGAAAAGTCTCCAAAGAATAATAACAAACACAACAAAATCTGTACTACCCAGAGAATTCGATCACATTTTATTCCTCCATGATAATCCTGATGCAAAGTCAAAGTAATATAAATATACTTGTTCTATAATGATTCAGATGTCGAATTATGATATCTACGTGTAGTGATCCTTTCTTTTACTTAGAAGTGAACATTTTAAATTGCCTTATTGTCTAAATCGTTTGAGAAGAACACGGTGCTTCAATTTTGAAATGATTATATCTGAAATTATAAAATTAACCAGTGCACAAGAGTGGAAGAGAAGGAGCGTGCCGCAGCAGTCCGAGTAGTTACGGCAGTGCCTGTTGATGACTGGGATAGCGCAGGCCTGAGGAGGGAGCAGCTGGTGGACGCAGACTTGGGGCCACTCTTGAGGTAAGCGGAGGCAGGGAAAAGACCAACCTGGGAGGACATCGCACCGAGGAGAGCCACATGCAAGTCGTACTGTGCCCAATGGGACTCGTTGAAGATCAGAGAGGGCGGTCTCTTCCGGGTATGGGAATCACCCGATGAAAAGACGCAGAGAGAACAGTTGGTAAGTTCCCGGAAGTCTTGGAGGAAGCGCACGCCGGTACTTCAGGAGGACACCTGTAGAACTTGAATATGCATTGAATATCATTTAACAATCTATCATTGCTTTATATTTTAGTTCTAAAATCTAATTCCACTCTTCTTACGTAAACAGATCCAATACCTAATGGTTATTAAATCGTATGGCATTTTTTGTACAATTTATGTCCTCCAACGTTAAGTCATATCGGACGATGAATGAAATGATGCGCAAATGTGTCCAGGGTCCGTGGAGCCTAGAGTTGACTGACATTCGTCTTTAAGGTTAAGAGAAAACCCCGGAAAATACATTATCCAGGTAACTCGCCCTGGCCGAGATTCGAACTCGGGACCTCTTGAACGTAAGGCAGACACACTACCATCAAATCGGAGGGCAGATTGTGATGCACATATCATGTTGGCGCGATACTCCTTTCCCACGACCATAACAAGTGAATGTAGTTCGCATGCTCGCATTGTATCCAAGTATTTCATTGTGTAACGTTATTCAGTGGCTGATATCAGTTTCTCTATTTATGTTTCAGTGTGAAACGTGTTATAAATTCACTTGATTCAGTGTATGAGTAATTTAATATTACGAAAACTTTAACCTATAAATAATAAACTTCTTAAAGCTGCCTTTTTCAAAGTGAGCATTAGAAGAAAGGATTGGTATAAAAATGCTAGGGCGACCAATACCCGAGCTATATATTGAGAAAAAAAAAGAAGAAGAAATTCTGTTTATACCATGAAGAAACATGGGCGCATGGACTTCATTTTTCGAAACTAGGTGTGTCGCATGAACCTTTTTCCTGCAGCTCGCTGTTGTTTTTCAGCATGAGCCGCCACTGTATATCAGTGTCAAGAACTATTACATGGTGTATAGCAAATAGTACCCATGGTCCTTAGTCTCAAATCGTAGCCAATGGATGCTTCTAAACCAATGATATTCAATCTTATTTACTTATAATCAATAGTATTTTTTTTCTTTTTTTTTTTTTTGCAGATGAGACAAACCTTATTTTCAGAAATAGCGATGAAAGACCTATGCAGGAATAAATCAATTATGCCATTACAGAATTGGAGAAATGGATGGCAAGAAGTAAGCTTCGCATAAATATAAATATAAGACAGTAACTCTTAAATTCCAGCTGTTTGAAGGAAAAGAAGAAAGAAAGAAAGAAAGAAAGAAAGAAATAATATTTGCATTTTCAAGCACTCGTTAGGTCATCTAGCAATTTTTATTGTATAATATCTAAGATTTACATTATTTAACACACCTAATATCACAATTGGGCACTTCAAAGCACATATCGGTGTATTACTTGACTTGTAAAATTTCCCCTTGTAGGAAGTTTGTGTTGGAGAATTTGGGCCCTCATGGTTGACTGTAGTTGGTTTGCAACAATAAATTTCTAAATTCATTTGCCTGCTCATCAGACAGGAGTTCTAGATGTTTTAAGTATTCATCGTGTTCTGCTATACTGTTTAGACTCTCTTTGGGAGATAATAGACTTTGAGATGTATTTATTTGTTCCTCATTTGCATATTCTACATTTTCTCTCTGTTGTGTATCACACAATTGTCTTCGTCTGGGGTGTTTCCAAAGAAGGTTACAATCTTGGGTTCTTCTTCGCTCACTGTAGTCAGGTTCTGGAGAAGCACTTCTTGAGTAGCGTGTATCCTCTGAATCACACCAACTCCTGGTAGTCAGTTTCATTGGTCTCCTTCTTTCACTGGAGTAAGGTTCTGGAGAAGGACTTCTTGAATAGCATCTGTGCTCTGAATTACACCAACTCCTGGTAGTCAGTTTCTCTGGTCTCCTTCTTTCACTGGAGTGAGGTTCTGGAGAAGGACTTCTTGAGCAGCATCTATGCTCTGAATCACACCAACTCCTGGTAGTCAGTTTCTCTGCTCTGCTTCGTTCACTGAAGTGAGGTTCTGGAGAAGGACTTCTTGAGCAGCATCTGTGCTCTGAATCACACCAACTACTGGTAGTCAGTTTCTCTGGTCTCCTTCTTTCACTGTAGTGAGGTTCTGGAGAAGGACTTCTTAAGTATCGTGTATCCTCTGAATCACACCAACTCCTGGTAGTCAGTTTCTCTGTTCTGCTTCGTTCACTGGAGTGGGGTTCTGGAGAAGGACTTCTTGAGCAGCATCTATGCTCTGAATCACACCAACTCCTGGTAGTCAGTTCCTCTGGTCTGCTTTTTAGTGGTTGCTTGGTAGGTGATCTTGTTCTAAAGGTTCCAGAGGAAGTTGAATCTTGCATGACATCGTAACTTCTATCTGGTAACCTCGAGTACCTTCTCTGTCTAGGACGATATGGCTCAGAAATCGTGGGCTTTCGGACTGTAACTGCTTGTGCTGTTAGAGGCTTTTCCTCTTGTGGTGGATTGAAGTCGTAATCGAATACTTCTCCTTCCTCCTCCTGCAATTCTTCTTCATCGAATTCATAGTCATAAAGTCCCCGCTCTAAAAGTTCTCTCAAAACTACAGGATCATCGGGATATTGGGAATATGCATTGCTGTGGGAAGCTAAAGAGTAGTCAGGTAATATATCTCTCTCTGCGCTCAATTTTCTGGGATTATGTAGTTGCTGCCAGTTACTAGCAGAGCTGCCTCCAGCTGTTGCTGTCTTCAAACTTCCTTCAAGCCTTCTTCTTGTCGTTGGAGAAAGAGTTGGGCTTCTACGTTCCATTTGGTAGACAAAAGATCTTCTTACAAGTCATACAAGTTTTTTGTTTGTATTATCAAATTAAATAACTGTTTAATTTAAAAACCGTACCTCGGAATATGGTCCTCGTGATTTCAAACTTTCAAATTATAGGCTGTGGACTCCTTTACTACGAATTTTGAATTATATATACGAAAATTTTGAAGATTAAGCTCCTGGTGTTGAATCTATTTCGTTGTTTTTAATTGTTTAATTCGCATACTCCAATTAAACTATTTAGTCATATGACGGCTTTGACTTGAGAAACAACCACAGAGTAATAAACAACTGATGGTGTTATTACTCACTGTTACTCCCTGACCAATGTTTGTGTATATGTTCTGTGAGCTTAGATGACTTCATGAGAATATAACAAGTAAATATAAATACATTTTTTGAAGAAACCAGTAAAAAAGGTAACGGTTACAATATATGGATTAATAAAACCTTGGAATTTGATGTTGAATAAGAGTTAGAGTTATAACCCAAAACTATTCCAACGAGATGAACTTTCTCTATGTTCATGTTCGAGCCTTCTCCGAATAAACTGAATAAACGAAGTGTTTTTTTTTTTACTCTGTGTGCCTTCATAATATTGGTATTTGATTTATTTGTATTCTGAGAACTGACTTAAAATTGTGGAGGCTTAATGGTTGTGTTAGAATGGAACTTCCTATCTTTCTTGTGGATCACTGTTTGCAACATTTGAATATATCGAGGTTTAACTGTATTGGAACACCACAGTGAAGCGAAATAATTATTAATTATTAGAAATTCATAAATAAATAATTAATAAATTAATAAATACCACTCATCTAATAAAAAATAATTTGAATATAAATCTTAGTGCACGTGGTGTTTATTAGAGATGGATTCACTTGGCGCTCACCATACCCCCGTATAATAATGATAATGATAATTGTAATAATAATAATAATAATAATAATAATAATAATAATAATAATAATAATAATAATAATAATAATAATAATAATAATAATAATAATAATAATAATAATAATAATAATAATAATAATAATAATAATAATAATAATAATAATAATAATAATAATAATAATAATAATAATAATAATAATAATAATAATAATAATAATAATAATAATAATAATAATAATAATAATAATAATAATAATAATAATAATAATAATAATAATAATAATAATAATAATAATAATAATAATAATAATAATAATAATAATAATAATAATAATAATAATAATAATAATAATAATAATAATAATAATAATAATAATAATAATAATAATAATAATAATAATAATAATAATAATAATAATAATAATAATAATAATAATAATAATAATAATAATAATAATAATAATAATAATAATAATAATAATAATAATAATAATAATAATAATAATAATAATAATAATAATAATAATAATAATAATAATAATAATAATAATAATAATAATAATAATAATAATAATAATAATAATAATAATAATAATAATAATTATAATAATAATGCTCTGTCGTGGCTCCTTGAGACGGTCATTTTCTCTCCTCTCGCTTTATCCTTTTTCCTGTCGGGGGCAGTTTCCATCTAAGTAAAATGTAGGAACCCTTCCCTCTGCTCTGTCGTGTCTCCTTGGGATGGTCGTTCTGTCTCCTCTCGCTTTATCCTTTTTCCTGTTGGGGCAGTTTCCATCTAAGTAAAATATAGGAACCCTTCCCTCTGCTCTGTCGTGGCTCCTTTGGATGGTCGTTCTGTCTCCTCTCGCTTTATCCTTTTTTCTGTTGGGGGCAGTTTCCATCTAAGTAAAATGTAGGAACCCTTCCCTCTGCTCTGTCGTGGCTCCTTGAGACGGTCGTTCTGTCTCCTCTCGCTTTATCCTTTTTCCTGTTGGGGGCAGTATCTATCTAAGTAAAATGTAGGGACCCTTCCCTCTGCTCTGTCGTGGCTCCTTTGGATGGTCGTTCTGTCTCCTCTCGCTTTATCCTTTTTTCTGTTGGGGGCAGTTTCCATCTAAGTAAAATGTAGGGACCCTTCCCTCTGCTCTGCCAAGGCTCCTTGAGACGGTCGTTCTGTCTCCTCTCGCTTTATCCTTTTTCCTGTTGGTGGCAGTTTCTATCTAAGTAAAATTTAGGAACCCCTCCCTCTGCTCTGTCGTGGCTCCTTGAGACGGTCGTTCTGTCTCCTCTCGCTTTATCCTTTTTCCTGTTGGTGGCAGTTTCTATCTAAGTAAAATGTAGGAACCCTTCCCTCTGCTCTGTCGTGGCTCCTTGGGACGGTCGTTCTGTCTCCTTTCGCTTTATCCTTTTTCCTGTTGGGGGCAGTTTCTATCTATGTAAAATGTAGGGACCCTTCCCTCTGCTCTGTCGTGGCTCCTTGAGACGGTCGTTCTGTCTCCTCTCGCTTTATCCTTTTTTCTGTTGGTGGCAGTTTCTAAGTAAAATGTAGGAACCCTTCCCTCTGCTCTGTCGTGGCTCCTTGGGACGGTCCTTCTGTCTCCTCTCGCTTTATCGTTTTTCCTGTTGGTGGCAGTTTCTATCTAAGTAAAATGTAGGAACCCTTCCCTCTGCTCTGTCGTGGCTCCTTGGGACGGTCGTTCTGTCTCCTTTCGCTTTATCCTTTTTCCTGTTGGGGGCAGTTTCTATCTATGTAAAATGTAGGGACCCTTCCCTCTGCTCTGTCGTGGCTCCTTGAGACGGTCGTTCTGTCTCCTCTCGCTTTATCCTTTTTCCTGTTGGTGGCAGTTTCTATCTAAGTAAAATGTAGGAACCCTTCCCTCTGCTCTGTCGTGGCTCCTTGGGACGGTCGTTCTGTCTCCTTTCGCTTTATCCTTTTTCCTGTTGGGGGCAGTTTCTATCTATGTAAAATGTAGGAACCCTTCCCTCTGCTCTGTCGTGGCTCCTTGGGACGGTCGTTCTGTCTCCTCTCGCTTTATCCTTTTTCCTGTTGGGGCAGTTTCCATCTGAGTAAAATGTAGGAACCCTTCCCTCTGCTCTGCCGAGGCTCCTTGAGACGGTCGTTCTGTCTCCTTTCGCTTTATCCTTTTTCCTGTTGGGGGCAGTATCTATCTAAGTAAAATGTAGGAACCCTTCCGTCTTCTCTGCCGAGGCTCCTTGAGACGTTCGTTCTGTCTTATCTCGCTTTATCGTTTTTCCCCGGGGATGTCCCACTTGGGGGCCTAGGTACAATAGACCGAGTTTGGACCGCCGTGGCGAGTCCCTTCTGAAATAACCCAGTTCCGTTTCAATGTCTGTCACAAACACTCATTTTGGATATTGAAAAAGAAAACGAATCAGCAATCGTGGCATTTCTTAAATTTTATACCTCGCATTACTACTTACCTCTTATAGCAACTACAGAAAGATTCATACTCTGCTTCCATAAAGAGATTTGTCTGAACTGAAACAAAGACGCTCCCAACTAATGCTTGCAGCGGGAGAATAAAGTAGATGTGGACAAAACCATGTGACTGTTGATTGTAGTGCGCCTTCTTTCCATGATGCTTCTGTCCTTGAAAAGGTACTACTACAAAAGTGTGGAGCGTGAGTTCGTTTTCCTAAAGCTCACAAGTGCGTACTAAGCATACCATAAAAACATAAACTGCTACATAGTTGAGTTAAATAAGACCTGAGGCTTTCCTGGCGACGAATATGCCCAAGCTGTTCTCGGGAAGCAAGCCAGGAGAAAAAACGATTAGAAATCGACGTTTCGGGAGTGTGCATCTCTCCCATCATCAGGATATTTATTAAATCTTATAACTACAAATGAATGACTGGATATAACAAAAATATAAACAAAGACAAAACACTATCAACATTCGCATTACTGAACAAAAGAATGCTTCCAGTAAATTAAATGCCAGGTCAGGAGGTGGCGTTAGTATAGAAAATTAATTGGGTCAAAGAAGCGTAACTATTTAACTAGATTATCAAGCTGTATTGAGCCCTCCTCGGTAGCGTAGATGGTAGCGTGTCTGTCTCACGTTCAAGAGGTCTCGAGTTCGAATCTCGCTCAGGGCGAGTTATCTGGATAAGGATTTTCCTGGGTTTTCCCTTGTCGTCGAAGACCAATGTCGAGTAATTCTAAGCTCCTTGGACCCGGACTCATTTGAGCATTATTTCACCCATTTTGTTCATCGTCCGATATGACTTAACGTTGGAGGACGTAAATTAAAATAAAGGTTTAACAGTACTGTCATTCCGAACACACGTGGACGCGCAGTGATACAAACCAGTGTTTTGTTTACGGTACTTTATTCTCTCGTAGGACGTATATGGAGTTATGTGCTATGAAGACCATTTACATCAAACAAAAATAGATTTAATCAGGTTTTCAAGAAACAAGCCCCCTTTAAGTTAAAGTTTAAACGGATAAGCACTTCCTTCCTCCCTTCCTCCCTTCATCCCTCCCTCCCTCCCTCCCTCCCTCCCTTCCTTCCTTCCATCCTTTCGTTCCTTGCTTCCTTATTCATTCCTTCATTCATTCATTCATTCATTCATTCATTCATTTATAAGAGATATTCAAAATCTTGCTACACAAATTGAAACCCTTTTACACAAATTAAGACCAACGTTTTCTGTCAAATGCATTTTAATGATATTAATATATCAGCGGTATTCTTTTTACAAGGAATAAAATAATTGAATTTTCAAAAAAAATACTGTATTTTCTGTTCTCTATGGTTCCGCAAACAATCTGTAGATTTAGACAAATTAGTAAACATCTATTGCACAGGACATCTGTTATGCTCTGCAAAACCTCTGAGACAATGTACACAATGTTGATAGGCTATTCCTTTTTCTTTCTGCACATGCAAATGTTGATAATTACTGATTTCAAGCCGAGGAATTGTATTAGTGATATCCTTAATAAATATAAACTTTTAATATTGCCATGTTTTTAGCCACAAATTAGCTTTTTATAGCCTAGCAACTAATTTCATGTTATAGGTTAAGATATACTATCTTATCTCTCTACAGTTTGCGTGTGTGTGCTTTCAGATTAACTTCGTCATTTTTGGTACTAATAAACCTTTAAAATGTTAAAACGTTAGATTAACACCAAAGACCATTAGACTTTTACTTTTATTATACAAGCTCCGCCACACACACACACACACACACACACACACACACACACACACACACACACACACACACACACAGAGACACACACACACATACACACACACGCACACACATACACAACATTTAGCGTGTTTTATTTAAATTAGGCCCGCCTCTCTATAGAGCGAAAGTTTTATCAGCTTCAGTACATGGTCTTCCAAATGGAAACGTGTAATCTACAATTTGCGAGTAAAAGGCCAACACGTTCCATTGGATGTGCACTAAAAAGTAAAATGATGTATCGACACTCACTTTTTTTTTTAATTTACGTCCTCCAACGTTAAGTCATATCGGACGATGGAATGGGTGAAGCGAAGCTCAAATGAGTCCGGGTCCATGGAGCTTAAAGTTACCAGACATTCGTCTATCAGGATAAGGGAAGACCCTGGAAAAACCCTTATCCAGGTAACTCACCGTAACCGAGATTCGAAGTCGGGATCTCTTGAACGTGAGGCAGACACGCTGTCATCTACGTTACCGAGGCGGGCATTGTACGACTCTTGTTTATATATACAAAAGTCATTTTCTCTCAGAATATACAGTTCCACAATTTTAGTATATTTCTCTTTGTATTACTAGAATTCGCTTTGCCTAAGATATCCAAAGGCCCCTCGACTGCATTTCTTTTCTTGACTTTTCTTTATTGGGCGTTTTTCTTCTGTTCGTTTCCAATGTTTGCTAGGGAAAGGAAACTTAGAGACGAATCTCATCGAATTTTTCGGAAATGTGGACGAACAAATCGAAGTTACAGTACAAGAAACTGCCAACATTAATAAGAACGTCAGTTAATGCTTTTCGAAGGTACACTTACTCAGGTACTGCACGTGAGCAGTTACTTCAGATATGTTTAACTTTAGCTCCGCCAACCAGAGGCCAACGATTCTACTTAATTAAGATTTTTGGATAATGTTCAAATGCAAAGTTAACTATCAAGGTTTTTGGAATACCTTTCATCTCATCAGTATCTGACATATTGAAGTATTAACACCCCTATCAAACAACAGGATTAGCATAGTCACCATTAATCCATAAATGTCTTGGTCTTCTTGCCACCCCAAAGAGAAAGCTTTGTTGTTATTTTTTTATATTTTTGTAGCGGAACATGGTGGAATTTTGCTCAACCTGTAGCGACATTCAATGTAATTTGGTTGGCAACACTAAGCTGCAGTGTCATTCTGGTTCACGTTCTGGACAACGTATAGTAGAAGAGGAAGCCATCTTTTGATTCTTAGGCTTGAGTTGAGGCACATCCCATGTTCCACTAGCAGTGAAATGGCATGCTTCTTGAATTCACCCGGTGAGCATTCAAATATTGTTCATATTTAATGATGCTTAATGATATGTATTTTAGCGTTTTTTGGTGTATAACAATGTCAAATTCCTAGGCTTCTTTTATTTTTGTAGAATCAAAGGAACCAACAACTTATTTATTTCCATGCTTACTTTCCGCATAGCTCCGTTATATGAAGTTTAATAACCAGAATATTGCTTATTTTGCTGCGCCTTCAATTATTTACTTTATTGACATAAGCGTGAGCTTAAATTAAGGATTGTCATTCATGAAATTATGTGCTAGAACTTTGTTGGCTCGTTTAACCCAAGAGCCATACTCTTACAACTAACATTAATAGGGTAGGAAAACCTGACAAATTAGTACATGAGTCAGGGTATATAACTGATGACATAAATTTCATAAAAGGCACTATTTTTATATAGTTTTAATCACTTTGGTTGAATTATAATTCACAAGTGCAGAATAAATTATTATGAAGGATAAGAAACACATTAAACTGTATCATTTGCACTGAATATTTGTAGTTGATAGTATTTCTAATCAAACTTGCTACAAATATCACCAAGAAAATTACTACATTCATTAAAAAGCTAATGAAAGAATGGAAAGCAAATTCTTCCTTATTTGTAATTAGCATAAAGCATAACCTAGAGCTTTAAACATTTGTAATAACGAAATTAGTGTTAGTCACAATTACCTCATTACAACCACCAACACCAAAACCATAATTAACACTCCAGTATGTATTTCTTCACCACGACCCTCAAGTTAAACACACAAAATACCGAGAACTCCAATTTGATAAGTTGTTTCTACAAACTTTTACCTTGGTATTCATTAATACCATGGCTCTGATTTATATAGCAGCACATTAACATTTAAGGAAATCTTTACAACCAAAGCTTATAACGTGACAAATCATAACATAAACACTCAAATTCAGGTATATCTACATTTCTGAAACTTTTTAACATATCTATACAGCAATAATGTACAATGCTTTTAGAGTAGTAGGATTTTCAAGAAGGCTATCTTTCATATTTACGGATTATACACATTGGCTAATCATCATTTAACTGTCCAAGTTTAGATACCTTTCAGGCAGGAGTCCCTGAATTTTGTATCAAGTCACAGCCACAGTTTTGATATTTCTGAAAGTTCACATACTTGGGGTAGATTGACACGATGAAGCAAGTCATATACAAAGTAGACACAGTGTATCACACTATCGCAAATAGATTCTGTTCTCTGAAACAAACAAAAGGAACCAATGCAGTTACATACTTTTAAAAAATTCATTATCAGTTCATATATTTTAGATCACTTAGTCCAGGAAAAGTATTAAAAAGTAATACTGTAGGTGAAAGATATTTCTGTAAGTATGCTGTATACATGACTATCACAAAATGCTTAAGAGTTAAAGTTTAAAGTGTTGTGATGACATGCATGATATAATAAATATTTATAAAGCTAATAAGCAACTGTTAAAGTATTGCTCTTTTTGATGACTGCTAATTATATGGACTAAATGAACCAAAAGGAAATTACAATGTGTAAAACCTGTACAGCATGAATTTATTAAGCTTAAATATAGAAGAAATCACACTATGATATTCAAAGTGCATATTTGACAAATGTACACACCAAACATGCTGCCACAAATAATGATGAATGTCAAACTTACATATGCATCAATGATGTTGAAACACTCTAAGACGTCGTGCAGTGCTTCCACGGTAGGTAATGATACCTAATAATCTGTTTTGCTACTTGCACCACCAGTGTATATACAGCAAGGCAAGGATGGTGATTATGCCATCTTTCATGGCTGATGCATGATCCACACATACATCCCCAATCCAATCTAAGTTTATGTTTCCACACATAACTTCTGTAGCACGGTGCTTCACACCAGGCAAGTGACTACTGGTACTGAGCATATCTTCCACAAGAGTACTACCAAGAGCTCTACATAAATCCTCAGATGGATATGTTAGAACTGGACTTTGTTCGTTATACTCTTCGAAATATATATCCAAGTGCCTACTCTCCATTGAGTCTGTTGTGAGTGCAATCCGACATGTGTTACAAAGGTTATGACGAAGAAGACTGCTGGCAATATATCCTGAAACCTTTGCGTTTGAGTAGGACTCAACCACTTCAGCCATTAAACTGAGATTTGGAGGATCCTGCTGCAAAGCAGAGCTAGGAACCTGATTTGCAACAGACTGTGGTTCAGCATAAACTAAGCTGTGAAGATTATTTTAAACCTCACCAGTGTTTTCCTCCAATTCACAGTTTAAATCCCTGAAATCCCCAAAAGCCATGCCATTTACAATGGCGGTCTTAAGGGCCGCCAGAAACTGGACCACTGATGGGTTGTCATTTGATCCACAGCAAGACCGAATGCAACCAAACAAGTGCTCGATGGGATCCTGGTTGAGGGTTCTGGTTTCAAGGAAGGTGAAGTTTTTTTCCTTCAGTTTATGCCACAAAATCCGCAAACCATTTAGGGTGGCAATCCAGTAATCTTGAGATGGTGGACGGTATACTTTATGACATAAGCTGCTGGAATCAGAATGTTCACCACTGTTAGCAGACCTTTTCAGAAACTGTAAACTATCAAATTTGGCAACAGCTTCCTCCCAAAACTGGAAGTGCAAGTTTTCTCGGCTGACATCAACACGACATCTTAGATTTCCTGGACCTCCTGGTTCCTCCTCTCCCATTGCAGCTATCAAACAATTTCTTTATAAAGTAACAAAGTGCTGCTGTGCCAACGGCAGACAATCTTGGTGTTTGACCTAAGAAACATAACAGTGTGTTAATACCCCCCCCCCTTTATCTCCACTGGCTTACTATTAGCACAATTTTAATGCATTTAGATTATACTGTTACATATTATTTAGGACTACCATTTGTAATATTAGAGCTTACCTTGGGCGACAAGGGAGTAAATCGCACCTGCCATTTTATGGCAGAAAACCTGCGCTGCCAATTTCACCTTCATTTTTGAGGCACCTTTAGGTTCTACATGCTGTCGTGTGATAGTATGCAGAAGCCTAAAGGGGCTAGGCTCATCAACCATGAAAGCATCATGAATATCTTTCAATGATGCTATCAGTGGGACTAAAGGTTTGCCTCCAAACTCCTCATACAGAAGCACATCAGACTCCAGAAGTCTGTTTCAAGTGCATTTCAAGAGGTGGGGTGGATCAAATAGTGTCACCACCTCTGGTCCTCTGTATGAAAAGACTGGATTCTGAAATGAACTGCCCAAAGCTTTTACTGTCTTTACATTGTTGGTGCCCATGTCACAGACAGTGGCCACAACATGCAATCCAGCATTTGTATAAGCTTCAAGCACTTCTTTCGAGATCTCCACCAGATCTTCCGCCTTCACAGGACCTCTACTGAAGTAGAATGCTACTGGCTGCATCCATTTCTTAAGCAGGCCCTGGACCATGAATACAAGGTTATGTTTTGCCACCGCATTGGAAGCACCTGCATTGCCCTTGTCTTCATAGCCCATGATCTTATCTGACTTAGAGTTGGGGTCTGCATGTTCCCTAATGGACATCTTATCGAATATTAGGGAACATATACAATCCAGCTCTTCAAAATGAGATGCAGTCTCATGCAGAACTCTGAACATGTGAACTGTGAAGGCTGAAGATCTGGTGCAGATCTTGAAAGAAGTTCTTAAAGCTTGTACAAATGCTGGATTGCATGTTGTGGCCACTGTCTTTGACATGGGCACCAACAATGTAAAGACAGTAAAAGCTTTGGGCAGTTCTTTTCAGAATCCAGTCTTTTCATACAGAGGACAAGAGGTGGTGACACTATTTGATCCACCCCACCTCTTGAAATGCACTTGAAACAGACTTCTGGAGTCTGATGTGCTGCTGTATGAGGAGTTTGGAGGCAAAACTTTAGTCCCACTGATAGCATCATGGAAAGATATTCATGATGCTTTCATGGATGATGAGCCTAGCCCCTTTAGGCTTCTGCATACTATCACACGACAGCATGTAGAACCTAAAGGTGCCTCAAAAATGAAGGTGAAATTGACAGCGCAGGCTTTCTGCCATAAAATGGCAGGTGCCATTTACTTCCTTGTTGCCTAAGGTAAGCTCCAATATTACAAATGGTTGTCCTAAATAATATGTAACAGTATAATCTAAATGCATTAAAATTGTGCTAATAGTAAGCCAGTGGAGATAAAGGGGGGGGGGGGGCATTAACATATTGTTATGTTTCTTAGGTCAAACACCAAGATCGTCTGCCATTGGCACAGCAGCATTTTGTTCCTTTATGAACAAATTATTTAATAGCTGCAATGGGAGAGGAAAGGAACCAGGAGGTCCAGGAAATCTAAGATGTCATGTTGATGTCAGCCGAGAAAACTTGCACTTCCAGTTTTGGGAGGAAGCTGTTGCCAAATTTGATAGTTTACAGTTTCTGAAAAGGTCTGCTAACAGTGGTGAACATTCTGATTCCAGCAACTTATGTCATAAAGTATACCGTCCACCATCTCAAGATGGCTGGATTGCCACCTTAAATGGTTTGCAGATTTTGTGGCATAAACTGAAGGAAAAGAACTTCACCTTCCTTGAAACCAGAACCCTCAACCAGGATCCCATTGAGCACTTGTTTGGTTGCATTCGATCTTGCTGTGGATCAAATGCCAACCCATCAGTGGTCCAGTTTCTGGCAGCCCTTAAGACCGCCATTGTCAATGGCATGGCTTTTGGGGATTTCAGGGGTTTAAACTGTGAATTGGAGGAAAACACTGGTGAGGTTTTAAATAATCTTCACAGCTTAGTTTATGCTGAACCACAGTCTGTTGCAAATCAGGTTCCTAGCTCTGCTTTGCAGCAGGATCCTCCAAATCTCAGTTTAATGGCTGAAGTGGTTGAGTCCTACTCAAACGCAAAGGTTTCAGGATATATTGCCAGCAGGCTTCTTCGTCATAACCTTTGCAAAAAATGTCGGATTGCACTCACAACAGACTCGATGGAGATTAGGTACTTGGGTATTTATTTCAAAGAGTATATCAAACAAAGTCCAGTTCCAACATATCCATCTGAAGATTTATGTAGTGCTGTAGCTCTTGGTGGTACTCTTGTGGAAGATATGCTCAGTACCAGTAGTCACTTGCCTGGTGTGAAGCACCGTGCTACAGAAGTTATGTGTGGAAACATAAATTTAGACTGGATTGGGGAGGTATGTGTGGATCATGCACTAGCCATGAAAGATGGCATAATCAACATCCTTGCCCAGCTGTGTATACACTGGTGGTGCAAGAGGCAAAACAGATTATTAGGCATCAGTACCTACCGAGGAAGTACTGCACTACGTCTTAGAGTGTTTCAACATCATTGATGCATATGTAAGTTTGACATTCATCATTATTTGTGGCAGCATGTTTGGTGTGTACATTTGTCAAATATGCACTTTGAATATCATAGTGTGATTTCTTCAATATTTAAGCTTAATAAATTCATGCTGTACAGGTTTTACACATTGCAATTTCCTTTTGGTTCATTTAGTCCATATAATTAGCAGTCATCAAAAAGAGCAATACTTTAACAGTTGCTTATTAGCTTTATAAATATTTATTATCTCATGCATGTCATCACAACACTTTAAACTTTAACTCCCAAGCATTTTGTGATAGTCATGTATACAGCATACTTACAGAAATATTTTTCATCTACAGTATCACTTTTTAATACTTTTCCTGGACTAAGTGATCTAAAATATATGCACTGATAATGAATTTTTTAAAAGTATGTATCTGCATTGGTTCCTTTTGTTTGTTTCAGAGAACAGAATCTATTTGCGATAGTGTGATACACTGTGTCTGCTTTGTGTATTACTTGCTTCATCGTGTCAATCTACCTCAAGTATGTGAACTTTCAGAAACATCAAAACTGTGGCTGTGATTTGATAAAAAATTCAGGGACGCCTGCCTGAAAGCTATCTAAACTTGTACAGTTAAATGGTGATTAGCAAATGTGTATAATCCGTAAATATAAAAGACAGCTTTCTTCTTGTTTAGCATTTTTCAAATACCTCAAAAGAGAGTAATCTCTTACAACTTACAACATTGATGAAAAAGCTTAGTAAAATGTGTTTCTTAATGAGGGCGATTACAGGCATGTCAAGCTTGAAAGTTCGGAGAATAGTGTACTTTTCATATATACACAGTTTGTTGGCATATGGTATAATTTTTTGGGGAAATTCTAAAGACAGTATAAAAGTATTCAGATACCAAAAGAAAATAATTAGAATCATAGCAGATGTCTCAAGCACAACTAGTTGTAAGCCATACTTCAGTAAATTAGGTATCTTACCACTGCCAAGTATATAGATATATGAAACTCTTGTACATATGAAAGCAAGCCTAATTTTATTCAAAACAAGTTCTGAAATTCATATACACAACACTAGAACAAAGAATAACTTATTTGTGAAGTCACACAAAACCAAGATGTATGAAAATAGTTTCACATATGCTGGCTTACATCTTTACAATAAGCTACCTGAATCTATAAAAAAGATTGAATCACAACATCAATTTAAGAAATTGTTATTAAACTTCCTTAGAGCCAATAGCTTCAACAGCGTGGATGAATTTTTAAATTTGTAAATATTTAGTTTAGCTACCTTAATTATAAATATTGTACTTAGTTTTTAGTTCTTAGTTTTTAATTTGACGTGTCCTATAACATGTACATGTTTTAATGGATGAATCAATAAAACAAGTCAAATCAAATCAACTAGTGATGAGAAGTGCTATGCTATTTCATTTCTTTTATTTGAATGACCGGGTTATCTTTTGGTAAAATAGCACTTGAAAATCCTACTACTCTAAAAGCATTTTACATCATTGGTGCATAGATATGTTAAAAAGTTTCAGAAATGTATATATTTGTTATAACCTTTGGTTGTAAAGATTTCCTTAAATGTTAACGTGCTGTTTATATAAGTCAGAGTCATGGTATTAATGAATACCAAGGTAAAGTTTTGTAGAAACAACTTATCAAATTGGAGTTCTCAGTACTTTATGTGTTTAACATGAGCGTGGTGATGAAGAAATACATACTGGAGTGTTAATTATGGTTTTGGTGTTGGTGGTAGTAATGAGGTAATTGTGACTAACACTAATTTCGTTATTACAAGTGTTTAAAGCCATAGTTATGCTTTATGCTAATTACAATTAAGTAATGATCTGCTTTCCATTCTTTCATTAGCTTTTTAAAGAATGTAAAATTTTTCTTGGTGATATTTGTAGCAATTTTGATTAGAATACTATCAACTTCAAATATTCAGTGCAAATGATACAGTTTAATGTGTTTCTTATCTTTCATTATTGGTGTATAGATATGTTAAAAAGTTTCAGAAATGTAGATATACCAGAATTTGAGTGTTTATGTTATGATTTGTCACGTTATAAGCTTTGGTTGTAAAGATTTCCTTAAATGTTAATGTGTTGCTATATAAATCAGAGCCATGGTATTAATGAATACCAAGGTAAAAGTTCGTAGAAACAACTTATCAAATTGGAGTTCTCAGTATTTTGTGTGTTTAACTTGAGGGTCGTGGTGAAGAAATACATACTGGAGTGTTAATTATGGTTTTGGTGTTGGTGGTTGTAATGAGGTAATTGTGACTAACACTAATTTCGTTATTACAAATGTTTAAAGCTCTAGGTTATGCTTTATGCTAATTACAAATAAGGAAGAATTTGCTTTCCATTCTTTCATTAGCTTTTTAATGAATGTAGTAATTTTCTTGGTGATATTTGTAGCAATTTTGATTAGAATACTATCAACTACAAATATTCAGTGCAAATGATACAGTTTAATGTGTTTCTTATCTTTCATAATAATTTATTCTGCACTTGTGAATGTTAATTCAACCAAGGTGAATAGAACTATATAAAAATAGTGCCTTTTATGAAATTTATGTCATCAGTTATATACCCTGACTCATGTACTAATTTGTGAGGTTTTCCTACACTATTAATGCCATATGAATCAATCACAAGTTACAAGTTTTTCTCTAAATATTCTTTTGTACACTTGTACTGCAAGTAATACATATACTATAGACCTTTTCAAATTCTTATTAAATATGAGCTTTAACAGAGCTGCTTTGTTTTCATTTTAAACAGATAGTGCTATTTTTTGTACATAGATGTTGCTGTTCTCATTTAAAATTTATATATACATTTCTTTAGTGGTTTTTATACGCTTCTTTTCCAGCAAATTTTACACATTCTGTGTACAAAGAAAACAGCATTTCACATAACCTTATAGTTTCGTTTCCTGTTTTCCTGTACTTACAGAGTCAGTATTTTGGTGTTAAGAAGGTTTGAAATGAGGCAAAGAGGATACAGATGTGTTGTATAACCTCAAAATCATCTTAAGTGATCTCACTCTCTCGTTTATTAAAGTTGTAATTGTAATTAAGGAAAAAATATTATTTTTCAACAGGAATATTAAAGATATACTTTGTGGAAGTCATAATTATTCATATTTAGCAGGAAAAGTTCAAGTTGACAGGTAGATTCTTGAGATATTATATTCATAAATTCATTGGACAACTTCTTTCGAAGTCAAATCTCGCACACTGATGAATAGTTTATCGCACATTTCCTCAGTGTATTTGACGCGTATTATCCTAATATGAATAGTTGATATGTACCGTAAACTATTCATGTGTGACGAGAAGTGATTTCGAAAGAATTTGGATTCTATCAGTCAATGAAAACGGGAGCTGAAGGGAAGGGAAAGCGAATGCAGCATAGCTCGGTCGCAATAGAAGATTACTACATTACCGGCCGTAGTTCCCAAGGTCGCCGTAGTCTAAAGGTTCCGGAAAGAGCGCTCTATGCGGCTTCAAATTTTACCACGGAGTTGAGAGTCTGGTATTAAACTGTGCACTGCAATTTCATTCTGGTGCGCATTTTGGATAGCGTGTAGTAGAAGACTATAAGCTTGAATTGAAGTACATCCCATGTTCCACTAGCAGTGAAATGTCATGTTTCTTGAATTCACCCGGTAAGCATTCAAACATAGTTCATATTTAATGATGCCTGATGATATGTATTTTAGTGTTTGTTGGTGTATAACAATGTCGAAGTCCTCGGTATATTTGTAGTTTCAAATGAGTCAACAATTTATTTCCATTGTTACTTTCTGCATAGCTCCGTTACTTGAAGTTTAATAATCAGAATGTGGCCTATTTTGCTGCGCCTTATTTATTACGAATTATTGCTCATTTAGAGGTGACACAACAATGTGTAACCTCGTTAATTCTGTCCTGAAATAATTGAATTTTACGTTTTTATAAACCAAGTAATATATAACGTCATGAAAATGGTGCTAGATATACATAAAATAATCATATCAAAGACGTACTATTTATAATATAACTATTTACTTCATCTCCGCTTTCATTATTATTGAGCAATCCAATTCGCGGCACATGCAACTTGAATCAATCGCTGTGATTAGATTGGTATGCCTGTTTTGTAAGCGAAGCAAGAAAAGACGAAGTATTCCTTAAAGAAGCCTGCGTGCTAGGTCGCGTCCGCTTATATAAAACAGAATAGATTATTTCAGTAAAAAACTTGGTACTATATTGGAAGTAAAGATTGGTCCAATAGTTGTTTGAGCGCTCTGGAGCAGCATTTGCGATAAGGATCTTCCGAAACGGGAAAAAGCATAGTGTAAGTCTGTTTTTTTTTTTAACTTATGTGTACTTACATGGTTGTATGGAAAATTAAAACTGTCATAATTTGTTATTTTATATGGATATGTATTTCTGATATTGAATATTTTAGTCAGTAAATGAACAGACTTCATCCTTTTACTCTTTCAAGATAGTATGTTACTTTTCTTATGTAATTTCTTACTTGCTTGTTCATTGTTAGTTTTTTCAAGCATGGCTCTTTGGTTGAGAATAAAAAAATGTTATATTTAACGTTTGATTAAGGTAGGGTCTGCATATTACAACCAATGAGCAAGTGGCATTCGAAAAAGAATCGAGCCATACATTATTAGATTTGATTAGACTGATTTGTGTTCAGTAGGTTCACTTGTAGCCAGAAAAGGCTGTGAACATTGAACATGTCCAGAGGTATAAAGTTTAATAGCATATATGTACAAAAGTTAACATAAGACACATATTATAGTATACAGGAAATATGAACAACATTATGGAAAACAAAGCAGGGATAATTATATATGATACAAAATCAAACACTTTGTAATTCCGCTTTCAATTCGCTTATGTCAGTAAGTCACAACCTTTTTGCAATGGATACCATTCTTGTTATTTTTTAAATACATATACGTTAAAAATAAACTTTCAACATGCATCAAAGATTTATTGGTAATGATTTGTCATTGGAACGTTTAGATACTTCTTACAGAGCTACAGAAGCATTATCAGGATAATTTGTCATTCAGATAATCTTGTACAGAATAAAAAGATTTGGAGCAAAGGTACTCTCCAACAGCATTTTTAAAAGCACCAAAATTATCAATTTTTTTCTTTAAGAACATTAGGAAGTGCGCCAAATATTTTGATAGTTTCATAATACACACCTTTCAGGAAGCAAGAAAGTTTAGCACTGGGATAATGGTTATTATATTTTTCGCTAGTGTTTATTCTGTGAATTACATTATTTTTTTTGCAAATAAGGCACGATTACATACAAAGAATTTTAGGACCGAGACTATATACATGCAAGGGGGTGTTGTGGGTGTTTAGTAATGATTCTTATAGCTTTCTTTTGCATAAGAAATACTTTTTTACTTTCTACTGAGTTGCCCCAAAATATTTTTTTTTTGTGTAATTTACGTCCTCCAACGTTAAGTCATATCGAACGATGAATAATATACTAATATATGCATAATATACTAATTTAAGTATGTCAATAGAACTCACAGTAACCAGCTCTCGGATAACATAACAGGCAGAGCTGAGGTTAGGTAAGATATAATTTATGTGAGCTTTCCAATCAAAACATCTGCCCACTTGAAGGCCCAGAAATTTTATGCTGTCAATTTCTTCCAATAGCATATCATTAATCCCAATTTCTATTTGAGTATGTGACCTACGACAAGTTATAAATTTAACCACTTTTGTTTTGTCTAGATTCACAGATTATTTGTTCGCTTTAAACCAGCATAACATACAGTTCACAACATAATTCATTTTAATAATACATTCGTTTAAATTTGTACTGGTCACCAGGACACTAGTGTCATCGGCGAAAAGAACTGTACTTGCAATGTCCTTTACATAAAGTGAGAGGTCATTTCTATAGATCAGAAATAATAATCTTGGGGTACTCCATGAGTTACTACTTTCCAGTTCGAAGTTTGTTTTATTAATTATACATTTATTAAATTTTTAATATAAGAAAAAGCTTAATATGAAGTTTCATTGTTAGCTTGCTACTTCTCTGCCTCATATTCAACAATTCATTGTAATAAACGGAGTTTATATATTACTCATTGAAATGTTACTTCATCGTAATGGGTAATGTTTAATCAAACGATCTTACGTTTTTAGATATTTACGTGATTAATGAAATATAATAGTCGAATTTTCTAGGAATGTCTTCAAAAGTCCTTTACGTTTTGGGTGACTTGAATAAAAGGTTATCAATAAAGGACACAAGCTTATTGAATTAAAAATTTAAATCTCATTTAAACACACAATTTATGTGATATACCAACACTTTCGCGATATCCCTAGTTATTTCTTCAATGTTTCCAATGGTTATACTTTCCTCTAACAGGAATACGTTACATGTTTTTCTCTTGGCTATGCAAGAACTAAATTTCATTACTTAAAACGTACTGAATTCTTATCACACCAACATCAAAATTAGGAACAAGGTAATTTCTCCAACTGTTTATTTCGATTAACATTAAATAGGCAAGTATATAATCTTTTCTAAAAATTATCACTATTAAAACGCCCTCCTTATAAATAAAAAACAGCTTAATGGAGGTTCCTAACAATTCAAAAGGGCGTATTTAAACAAAACTGCAGAACAGCCAACCAATAATTGAAATTAAGCTAGTGAGTAAACCTTGGAAAAAACGCATGCTTTTCAAGGTCCGTTTTAATGAGGGCCACATTCACGCTGAAACCGGCAAAGATGCTGTATCATGGCGTACGAATATGGCGGACGTGACATTATAGCTCGAGCGTTGCCAACATCCACAGCACGCCATCGCGGAGAACACCAACATTACGTAAGCAAACTAGCGATACTGTAATGCAACTAAGCACTATTCCCATTTCAGTATCGCTAGTTTATAATAACGTGTATCTGTATTCGCGTATATGAGAACTCAGCAGTTGGCAACAACTTGTTTCTGTGACGTCATTCCATACCAACATAACTGTACACCGTGAAAATGCATCTTTAACCTGAAACCAGTAAAAAGTTAATGGTTGCTTGTTTAAAACAAGAATTCTGTGCATTTTAATGGGCAATTACATTGAAAGTTTTGCTTAAAAATGTTTTTATCCACTTCATATTGAAAGAAGAAATCCGTGACTAAAAATAAGGGCTGTAAATACTTTAGTGATATGATAAACTAGGCTATTATATTAATGACTAAACTTCATATCTTTAATATTAACATGTATCAACAGATAAAAGATTATAACTTATTGAATTAAATTTGCTTCACTCAATGGGTTCAGTTCTTTACTTATAGGCCAAAGTTGTTCCCAGCAGAGATGGTATGTTTTTAACTTGTGTTGTATTCTATTTGAAGATGAGAATTATGCTTTTCTAAAATTCTGTTATCAGTTTGTGATTGTCATATCTTCTACAGGTATGATAAAGCTGCAACTAAGATAGCCTTTTGTCAATTTCCTTTTGTCAATCTTTGTCTGTTTCCTTCATTATTTAATTCTAGTGAAGTATTTTTCATTTCACAAAGAGAAGATGCCATCCTCCGGCCTAATTGCTTTTATCCAAAATTACAGTTCATCCCACAATATCCTTCCAAAAACAATCCTTTAAAGCGATTTTATGCTGTTACATAATAGTTTGCTTTAGGAACAAGCACAAAGCACTCGGTATAACCTGAGCACAGTCTAGGTTGTGCATTTGTAAATTCACAGGCCTAATTACACATCACTGAAGAAATGAGAGTTTATAACTGATAACTGATATATTTGTTGTTTCCACAGTGACCAAAAAGATAATTCAGTATTTCCAAAAGCCTTAGGAGGAATTAAAACTGAACACATTGGTAAAGTTGAGATTTCAGCTTAAGGGAAATTTCTTTTTAATTGTTAAGCCATACTTTTACAGGTACACTCATTTAATAAGATTTTGACAGTTAATCTGTTTCAACATAAAAATGCCAGCAGCCTAATTCTTCTGTCATTTAACTTTATTTAATATACACTGGGAAATAACGGATATAAATAAATACCTACTGCCTTAAATGGTAGACACAGTTAAAAACAGTAAGCCATATTCTACATCGTATTACATAAGGAACAAACTAACTACTGGAAATCTTGAACTGAATACTGTTAATTAGTATAATGATTAATTATTTAATAAACACTGATCATTTATTTCAGACTTCAATGAATGTATTATTTTGCATATACAAACATTTATTATGAAAATGCTCACTACGCGTTCAGTGATTAAAATAATTGCAATACAAATTTATAGTGAATATTAAATGAAACATATGAAACAGAACAGTAAATAAAATTATTTTGGTTACAAGCACACACATTACACACACTCAAAATTTATAAATAAAAGGTTTATTTACTGGTTATGATAGCAACACTTCAATCAATATACTGTCTCCTGCAACTACATAGAACTGGTAATGTTACTCATCAAACCAGTGGTGAATCATGTGACATTTGGGGAAGCGGCTCTCGTATATCTGAACTCATGGACTTGGGTTTGAAGCTTGTTGCCTGTATACAGTTAGTGTTTGCATGAACGTCATACCACGCTTCATCCCTCCATTAAACAATGTGTTAATTTAAAGCATTAATTGAACTGTTTAATTTATGACACATATATACTTGCATGCCAGTTAAAATGCATTACTATATTGAAGAGAAAAAAAGGAGCTATGCAATACTCTATATATGAAGAAAGATAAATCAGATCATGTATTTTAAAATTCTGGTTGGATGCACTCACATGGGTTTTGCTACTCTTGTGGATACTGTTCTAACAAACACGTTTTCCTCTGCTTCACGTTAATATCTATGTAAAGATATTTACTATCTCTGTAAAGTAGGCAAATTTCTTGGAAATCATATCACATCGTTGGAGGAATTTGAATTGCCAAATTTCTCATTCAGCCAACTTATTGAGTAAGATATACCATTCACAGACATAGGCAAGAACACCCTCACATGGAGATTTTTCTGATATTACTTTCTTTATTGAAGTATTTCCAATAAAATCTTGGTAACAAATTTCTGAATGTAATGCAATACCTTTACTGCTTTAGCATGTGCATGGTAGAGAAAGTAAATATACAATAAAAAAAGAAAATCTATTTGTCACCATTAAGTTTAGAAACCTTGCACTTATTCTATTCAACACCTGGCAAAGTGGGCAAGCAAAATGTTTTTAAAAAGATGTATATCCCAAAAACAAAAAATGTGTGCTAGCTAGCAAGGTACACACAAAATGGGTAAAATAATTTCTTAATTAAATGGATGTGAGACGCTGTGTTACAGTGAAGTCTATTGTTGAAATAAATGGCATAAAACCCATGGCGTGACAGCCCTTAGAGGGCCAAGGCCTACCAACCCGACTGCCGGCCTCACGCCCACTTACGCAGAGCAGAGGTGGACGATCATCCAACCGATACGTGGAGGAGATGTGGCCAGCATCTCGGCATCCCCCAGCTGGAATGTTGGTTTTCATGACCAGGGCCGCTTACCTAAAATGGCATAAAGTATACCTATAATTTGTACTATAACACACTAAAGGAAACAAATATTTCATTTGATTTATGACACAACTTTTTACACAACTTTTTTATCTGTTTATAATAAACAACATATTAGGTTAAAATAAATGCATAACTAATGGCAGTAAGCGTGATTACAATTGCATAATTTAAATTAATAGTTTTAAAAGGAGCATAGGGCTTGCTTGATTTTTAAGACAACTTCAACTGTTTGCAATAAGCAACATGCAGGATGAAGTAAAGTACACATATCGAGATTTAACTAAAAAGTAATAATAAAGTACACATATTAGATGAACAAATAATCACAAAAGTGAATCGAGAAGATATTGACACATTGCTTCACACTCACTGTTTTTTCACAGGACATGTTTCAAGAACTTTTGCTCTTATCAGCTAGTACTCGACTCAGCTGTCGAGTACCAGCTGATGATAAGAACAAAAGCTCTTGAAACATGTCCTGTGAATAAACAGTGTGTGTGAAGCAATGTGTCAATATCTCCTTGATTCACTTTTGTGCTAAGTTGTGCTTCACTGTCTCTACACTTCTTTCAAGTTTATACTTGTAGTGCACAAATAATATTGGTCAAGAGGCATGACAGCATTTGTTCACATACGTTATAGTGTAATGCTTTGAAATGAAAGGAAATGAACTGCTTGCTTTAGCACTATTTTTAAGTGTTTGTAACATCACTATGTGAGATGAAATAAAAAAATGCAAATTAAATGTGAATGTGATACTCGAAAAGTTGCATGAAAGCATGTATTCGCATAATTTATGGTGTTATCCTTTGAATTGAAAGGATGCATGCCTTATAGCACCATTTTTATCTCTTTCTAATATCAATATGTAAGATGAAAGGAAAAATACAAATTAAATGCGCAAATGATACTCGACAAGATGTATGAAATCATATATTCACATAATTTATTATAAATAATTGGAAATGGTGAGCTGGATTTTTAAGACTATTTTCAACTGCAATGAAATAAAAATGAATACAATTAAATATATAATACTAAACAAGGCACATGAAAGCATGTACTAATCCTAAATGCTGATCTGAAAATTGATGATCAGCTGCTCTTCCTTCTGTTAAGTCCTGCAATTTTGGATTAGTGATTAGTTATACAATTTGCATCAAAATGCTTTGCTTGAAATGCTATAATGGAAGGAAGCTTTCTCATTTTGAATTTATGTTACACAAATCTATTAATCATTCCAAAATTGTTAACTTCCATACCATTAATCCTTTCCGTAATCTTTGTTTTAATATTTGCTGCCTCCAAAAGAAGCACTTGCTTCAACATGCTTCCCAGTTTTGCTTTGCATTGATGGAAGAAATAATCCATAAATCGTAATTTGCTGTTGCAACTTATTCTATACAGTGCTACACTATTGCTTTGGTATAAGCACTATTAGTGTGTATGATATGCTGTTCTAATAGAGATATGTTGATGCCCTGTAATTGTTGTGTGCCAGGGTATAAATCTAGTTACAGTAAAGGAAAAAAAGGAAAAGTACAGCGTAAAGCTTGTACGTTCAATAAGTTAATTGCTATAAACTACAGTGTATCAAGTATTAGTTATCATTGTGTATATAACTTTGAGAACAGTGTAAATAGTGACAGTTGCTTTTATAAATTATGTTATTAGTAATTTAAATACATAGCTATAGTTTAGAAATAATACTATTATGTGTTGCATGCAAAACTACAGACTACATGGAAGTTGTGTTGTTTTACAATGCGGATTTAACACTATATATTTCAGTTTCAGATTTAGGACACTTATTTTTCATATTTCCTTTGTCATTTTGTATTCTGTCTGCAAAAACTAGTGAAGTAGTTTCATAAGGTACCAAGTAATAGATTGCTATAGAGAAGTGAAAAGCTTTCAGTCAAAGCAAAAGTAAAATTTCACTCTTATAAACTTCTAAATCCAATAGCCTATTACTCTAAAAAGCAGAATTTGCTTCAAACATTCAGTGTGATTTGTGCAATTATATAATTTTAAATTCAAATGTTTTTAGTTGCATATTCTTACAGAGTTTTCACTTCCTCAGTACAGATTTATTACATAGAGCTACATTCATTGCTATAATCCTATAAAATACACTTGTATTTAAATGATTATTTACAATTTCTCAAGATTATATATGCATTTGAATATAAGGAATATTTTTCATTAGGTATTTAATATTTAATATTTTTATAGGTTGCACAATGCTCTTGAATACTGAAATATTTAAATGAAAGCTTTGATACAAGTCGCTTACCATTTTGCCTAGTCCTCAATGGCAACAATATCTCATTGCAATGACTTCTTGCTGTCAAGTGTCACTGGATTTCTTATTTCATGTGTCGCTATTCAGGGAAGTCGGGGAAGAGACTGAAGTACTGTCTTCAACAAATTAAACACAATAGTTCCAGAAAGGTTTTTAATTTACAAACAGTAACCTAGCACAGAGTTAAACAACTTTGTCTTTAATCATATTTTAACTCCGCTATGCCTGACATTTCTTCTTCTTTATTATTGTTATGCTTGTCACTGCTTTTCATTCTATTGTCTTCCGTTAAAATTCTTTCAAATCTTTCTTCTGTTAGAGCATCTTTTTCCCAGTACTCCCATTCTATTTCATCCACATTATGACATATCTTTCTCCCATTCCATTTGCCAATTTACTGAAATTATTGGTGGCACATTTCAACGTCTTTTGTTTTAAAGTTTACATTTCTACAAGCTATCCAGTGGTTGACATCTGCCCATTTAATTCTATAGGATTCAAATTAGGATGCTGCAGAGTAATCCTTAAGGTTACATGGTTATATTCTGACAGTATTTTTTCAACCAAAAAGTTCTTCTACGTAGGTTTGTTGGCTAGAATTAAATCATACAACTTAGTTTTGGTGCCATTTTCATCAAAGGAGATAACGTGATACTGTAGCCAAGAAAGTATATCTTTCCTTAAAGGACTTAAAGTTTTAGGTATTATGGTAAGAAGCATCTGTTACTAGCACCAAGTTAGGGGGTAAATTTGGATTTTACATTGTGCATAGCTATTTAACATAATTTTCAATATCCATTTCTTCATGAATGTCTTCAGGATTCTTTTGTGATTTATAACTCATTCTTTCTCTTTCTTAATCACTCTGAAATACTCAGGAGAATAGTGATCCTTATGCATTGTCTCTTTCTTATGGTATTCATGTATATTAGCAATCACCTCACAAGTTTGGCTATGAAGAGTCATTTTGCAGAAGGCATTATCACTATTATATATAGTGCATATGACAGCTCACAAGACTTAATGGTCAACTGTACTTGGAAGGGGTGGCAGAAGTTTCACACGACATATTGCATCAAGTAACAAAGGCGATAAGTTTGTTGAATACAGTAGTAGGAAGGAGACAACGGAAAAAAGGTTAGATATGAGCTCACTGACTGTTCTATGGGTGGTCACTGTTCAAGAACCATTGCGCGACATCGTCGCTAATTTATTACATAGTTTCATTCCCATCACATTGACTTCTTTGTCTTATGTTTCTTTAACATTTGTATATTTATGATAATCAGTTTCATTTCTACTATTGTAAGAGTGCACATAATTATTTTTGGTTTAAGGTTTTTCATTAGTGAGCAAAATCCTGATAATGCATACAGATAGTGTAATGTTAACATGTTATTCCAAATGTTTTTTACACAGTATTCTTGATGTGAGATTATACATTAATCATATACATATTTCTTTCAGAAACAATAAATCTTTTCATGATATTTAAATAGCAACAACCCAGATATCTGTACCACATAACATATGCATAATCCCATAATATATTAGCTTTAGCTACTTTTCTCCTAATAATGGTTTAAAATATGTCAATAGATAAACTGATTTACCAACAGTACCAAGCAGGTGTCTATATGTTTATTCCACATTAAGCTACTAACCAGTGCTTTCACAGAAATTTACAATCATACAGTATGCAATATAATTTGTTTCATTCTGAAGTTGAGCCTTTTCTTGTAGGAATTTATTTATCAAGAACTGCACTATTTTAGTTTTATTAGTAATACATTTAAGATTATTATTTAATTTAATAAGTAAAGCAGTTTTTTATACCATTTCACTATTTATTTTAGAAATATCAATTTTCTCCTACCAGGTTTTTTATGGCATGTTCCATATTTATTTTAAAAATATTTTCTTCCCCTCCAACATAAGAGAGTACTTTTGTTTTGCTTGTTTAACATATATGATGTTGTGTACAGTATAATAAAACATTTTAAACAAAGACCAATAATTTTGAGTGAAATGTGTAGTGTTTAACGCCCGCTTTTACTACATACAGCACCGCAGGCGATGACACTGATGATACATGAAATGAAGATGGAGCACCGGTGGAATGAGATGGCGTGGGAAACCGGAGATCCCGGAGAAAACCCACCCAGCGCCGTGTTGTCCACCACAGATCTCACTTTGCAGTCGCCTGGGATCGAACCCAGTGCCACTTGGTGGTATTTGACAATGACGTTCAGCGGATATCGACCAGTCGATCTCGTCTGCCTGCCCGGGTGAGATTTCAGCGGAAAAACGTCAGCTCATTACTCGACGTAATTGTATTAATTTGCACAGTACCAGTCCATTACAGCTTCCGTTACATAAAACTAACAGATCCCTTCTTCAAACCGCGAGAGAGAGAGAGAGAGAGAGAGAGAGAGAGAGAGAGAGAGAGAGAGAGAGAGAGAGAGAGAGAGAGAGAGAGAGAGAGAGAGAGAGAGAGAGAGAGAGAGAGAGAGAGAGAGAGAGAGAGAGAGAGAGAGAGAAATTATCTGTTAAATGCATGCACATGACTTTCTTACTATTATTCAAGTATCTTTACTAACACCAATTGTCTCTCTGTTAAAATAAAACTGAGTGATTTGTTATTGATATTCTTGTAGGTGCAACGGTCATATGCGAAAATACAGGGTTTAAGCGATAGTCGAATCAAAGCTGGTTGCTATGTGATAACTTAAATTCCTTTCTCTTTGCATGACCAAAATATAATTGGCTGGTCCCGTAGCTCAGTCCGTAGAGCACTTGCCTATCGTGTTGGGGGTCCCGGGTTCGATTCCCGGCTTTGGGGGTGAGGATTTGTCTCCGACCTCATCTTCCCCAGAGTCTGGAAGTATGAATGAGAGTGCGAATGTGTGCATGATCTACTGATTAAAACCCAACGTGTCTTCGCACTGGAACCATTTCCTTTTAACCCCAAAGTGTGGAGGACTTAACACCCCCAGAATTCAAAATTAGTACCTGGGTCAGATACCTATCTTGAATCAGGAACTCTGGATCTGAAGAGAATCAAGCCCCGATACTTTGGTACGACGGTGAAAGAGGACATCTGAAAGTGGTGGTTGAATGGACAAGATAGTGGAGTTATTGCTGGAATGAATGGAAGCGGAATCCAGAGACAACTAATCTACTTTATTCTGTTTTGTCCACTAAAAGTTGGGATCGAGCGCGGGCCACCTTGGAGAAAGGTGAGCGGTATGGTTGAAAGACGAGGTGATACGTAGTTATTGGTGAAATGAATGGAAGCGGAATCCGGAGAAATCTAATTTAAATGCTGCTTTGTTCACCAAACGTTTCTCTATGTTCCTCTAAGGAAGCAATCTAACCGTTCAGCTACGATACTGACTTCCTTTGGAATATGTTGAATTTATTTTCTTTATTCTATGTTGACCCCTCCTCCCCGAAACGCTTGCGCGTATTTTTTTTATTTGGCTGACCTCAAAACATGTATATCCGGTGAAATCTCGGTATCGAATATTTAACTGAATAGAATGCAATACTTCCTGTACTTGCTGTTGGTACAGTAGGCCGAAATTTCTTGTATTGTGACGCTGGCTGCCAAACAACTGCCGAGCCCAGGAATTTTTATCGTTAGTTTACTGGGAATAAAGGAAATGTTAACGTTGCTTACACATGACGAGCAGCACGTTCCTTGTCAGTCCAATCCAAACTTTTATGCGTTTGTTTGAGTTCTCAAAGTTAACGGGCAAGATATTAGTCAGAACGGGGAGATAATTGGAAATATCCTTGACGAAGCGTGTTGCAAATGTGCGGTGTATGACTGCTGTAGGAATATTAGACATAGACTTCCCCCTCACATATTCAGAATTTTTTTCGGTCGTCGTTATGTTCAGGTGCCTAGATCTCTGGCGCCAGTTATACTCGCACTGCACTTCAGTACTGTTGGGTTTCCTAGAAGTTTGCTCATAATAGAGAACAATACAACTCTACTGTTCTTGGTACATTCGCATTCTCTGAAGCAATGGTATCTGATTATAATATAACTTCATTATCCAGCTACATATAATTCGTCCGAATACAGAAATACACAAATGCACCAGCCAAAGGTAATTGACCAAAAGTTCGAGTCGAAAATCTTGACTGTAAACTAAAGGTTGATTAAGTATCTCGGATTCACTTTATATGCTGTAAGAATAAGCCCATCTGACATTAAACGAAAGCAGACAAGAAATTGTTTAATTATATGAGGCAACACTGTTCTAAAGTAAACACAAAGCTCCAGATGATAAACCGCAATTTTCGGTGAAGTTTCTCAAGTGTGTGTGTCATTGGTTCAAAATGTATGATTTCTGCTAATATTCCTTTCCTCACGGAATAAATTCATTTATTCGTGGCAGCCACAGAAACTGTTGTGCTCGACCTAAGCAGATTTTAACGTTTATCGGTCTATTACTCCATACACAACGATAAACTACCATCCGGTGATACGGTAAGCGTCCGATCATTTGGAACCGTCATTTTATTTTATAGCTTTTGGTTTAATTGCAATTGCCGTAAGGAACATGCTGCGAAGTGGTAAGTATGTGCTTGCTCTACTTTTATCACATTTATGGGTCTCTATCTTACACCGTTTAAGGGTGTTTCCCTACTTTATTTCACTTTGGACGAACAACCAATATAAAATACAGATTTTTATCTTTATACCTTATTTACCATCCACTAGATAAGACCTCCAGACCGGCTCGACCTTGCACTATTCCGCAACGTTAGACCTCATCTCACCCTCTTCACCATTCCAGCCCTTTCTTCGGACAATTATCCTAACCTTCTCCAGATACTACTGCATTCCACCAAATATTTGGTATCCAGTCTTACTGTGAATGCACGTGTAGAAACTCCCGGCGGGGGGCGGAAGTGCCTGCGAATAGTTTGACTCAAAACTCGAAATAGAATAAATGCCAAAGTTGATATTTAACTTCGGCATCTCTTCACCCCAAACTATTCTTTACTCTTAACATTTTTATTTCTCAGATTCTCAAAAAATGCTCTAATTTTAAGACGTGTAGCTTGTTACTTATAAAAGTAGATCCCAAAATTTCATGATAGACTATGAAATTCCCTTTATTTTGAAACACTTATTTCATTTTAGTAACTGGTTAATCATAAGGAATTGTATAAAACCGTACAATTCAGTGTCAATCTCGTTTGACTACCATTTCAAAGACATGGATATTATTGAATGGATGTTATAAATTTTAACACTAAGTTCCCTTTCTTTTATTTCTTGTCCTGTCACGCATAGAAAGCATGAAATTATAAGTTTGGTTATTGCTTCAGGCTACTGTATTTTCCTTATATCTACAAAGACAATGTGCAATGTCCGATACTTCTGCAAAGGTTTGTCTCGATTAACAATGAACTGAATAGAAAAGTAAGTTTTGTATTTACTGTTGCTCAAGATATTTAAAATATACTTTGCATATGTTTGGAGCCAGATAAATTTATGTGAATACAGCACATTTTGTTATGAGCAGGGCCAGTATTTTGATGACCTAAAATATCTAATAAATTAACTATCTTAAAAGTTCAATATGATATAAAAATACTTTCACTTCAGAAGTGCAGCACAGTTCTTTCATCTGTACTGTTAAAACTGAAAGTAAAAAGTAACAGTAAACTCTGATATTTATGTTTTAGGAAGTTTAAAGTACAATAAAATATTACTTTATTCAAAATAGTTGCAGGATGTAATTAGCAATATGCACGGTTCTCGAAAGTGGGGACGCCTGTTGTCGGAAAGCAAATTTTTGTATCCTGGGTTTTTATGTAGAACACTTTCCTCTTTCTTACTCTTATTCCACATCTCCCCCTACAATTCTTAAATCCGGTCTATTTATTTAACTATAAGAGTTAGTGTAATGGTTTCTCCCTAGGCATAACGTGTCTGCTTCTCACCCTACAATTTTCATATCAAATACAATTTAACTATTAGAGTCAATGTACCTATTTCTCCCTAGGCATAGCGTGTGCTAAGCAAGTACTGAGCGCCATTTTCGGGTAAAATTCTCGTATTGGCTTGGCTGCTTTCAAGATGATTGGAGCTGCGTCAGTCTCAAGAAATAAGACGTCATTTCTGGTACCCTCAGGCCATAACAAACAACACAATTTTTACCACTCGTTTCATAAATGGATACGACGAAAATCTTTACATTTACCTCCTCCCGTATATTGCTAACAGCTTGGTAATATTGTGACAGGTATTTCTTTCGAAGATTTGATTCGTCTGCTATAGGACGTCCGAAATGTATTTCTAGTAAACTTTTCAATATAGCATTGTTCAATGTCCAAAATGTGATGTTTGCGGAAACAAATAGCTTTCCCAAGTCTGCTTAAATCTGACAATTTATTCTCATTCATGGATTCACTTGTGTTTTGCACTTATTCCAACACGCATGTTGCCTAATAGTGAATTTTGTTCTGCTGATAGCTTTATTTAATTTACAAATTAAGAAACGCAAATTTGGATAGCTTTATTTTAGGCGTGGTTGAATCGACAACCACACTGTGTACAAAATCCCCCCTCAGAAAATCTTTGACTAACTTAATCAGCAACAATTGAAATAATGGATTGTCTTTGAACTTATGCATTGTTGAGCGGTACATTGGAAATATAATTGCTTGCTGCGTAACAATATGTACAATAATTGTAAGAAATCCATTTCCAAGATGTACATTGTTAACACACTGATGTATCCATTTATCTTACTTATATTTAAAATTGAAAATTATTCTAATTTGTTGAAAAAAAGAAAGATTAAGGACCAGAAAATGAAGTAAAGCGCATAAAAGTCTAAACATGACGTTAAGATTAAAAAATAAATTACCTAACAATATGTGACAAACAATGCGCAATAAAGTTAATATTGTCGCCAGTTCATTGTTGATTGGAGGCAGAGTTTGGTATTTCAATATTTTAATACTTGCTTAGTTGTATTAGGGAGGAAGAATAAAAAGGACATCATCAAAATCCGAGCCTTAATTATGACTTGCCTATCTTTTGCTAATTAAGAAAATCTTGCTTTACATCTAAGAACTTCGTATGCATATTTTATTCGAATTGGTCAGCAGTTTAGGTTAAAATAGGTTTGTGTTTAAGTATGAATAACATAATTAAAAAATCTAACTTTGGACGAATACTGAAATTTATACTTCAATTCATCATTTTTAAGGATGCATTACGAAATTCTTGCCGTAGTAAAATGTCCATTATCGTATACATTCTCAGCTAACAATTTTCACTACCGGAGTCAATATAGCTGGAAGTTATTTCCGAGCTGTTATTCCTTGGTCTGCTGGAGTTAGAATTTCCACAACTGCGGCGGACATCTTCAGTGGCGCTGTCGTATTTGCTCGGAGAAGGTCGCGTAACGCATTTTGCGATACCTCGATATTCACGATACTTGCATGGTATCGACATTAAAAGATACTTTAGTAAATTCACTCGATACTGTTTCGATACTTCGGAGGTGATTCTGCAATTTTTATTTTATTTTAAAATCACAAAACATTGCCGCAAATAGAACATTGCAAAGGCCGAAAAAATTACCAGGAATGTGGTATATACCTACACAGTAACATTATGCAAAAGGAATTATCGTGTGTCGTATTCATTGCCAAATTATTACCAGCTCCCCAGAAGAAATTATTGCATATCTCACCTCTTTCTAGTGCACTGGATTACTGGAAAACAAATACAAAATTTCCAGAACTAAAACAATTGTCACTAAATATTTGTGTATTCCACCTGCAACAGTTTTCTCTGAAAGATTAGCATAGCAGAATAAGATGTAGACAAAAATAAGAAGTAGACTCGACCCCGAAAGAGTGAAAATGTTAACAAAAACTTATAAAAGTGGACTGTTTTGCTTTTAAATGTCAGAACACAGATGGTTTTAAGTTTTCTTTTATTACATATGTGCCCCTACTTAATTTTATTGGCACCACACAATTCTCTCAATTTTGTATTGAAACTGGAAGTAGAAGTAATGGTATCGAGTATCGAAGTATTGGTTATTGTGGAAAATATCGTGTATCGGTATCGAGAAAAAGCAGACATTTACCCATCCCTAATAATTAAATATCACCTATTATATGTTTTCGGTCATCAAAATCCCAGTCATGGTTATAACAAAACGATATGCTGCATTCGCATTATTTTATCTGGCTCCAAACAAGTATTATCTTCTGGATCTGTAAATGCAAATAGTTTTAACATCCAGTCCATTGTTAAGTAACATAAACCTTGGAAGAAGCATTTTCTTAGCACAGTTCTATGTAGGGGAGAATTCAGTAGCCTTAAGCAACAACCAAACTTATCGGCTTCCATACTTTACTTTGCGTGACAAGAAAAAATAAAGATGGGAGGGAGCTTAGTGCTTAAAAGTTTACAACATCCAAATCAACAATATCGAAGTCTTTGAAATGGTAGTCAAACAAGATTGAGTGTTTGAATTGTAAGGGTTTGTACATTTTCTTATGGTTAACCAGTTACTAAACCGAAACAAACGTGTTTCAAAATAAAAGACATTTTATAGTCTCACGAAAATTAGGACGTTTATTAATAACAAAAATTACATACACGACTTAAAATTAGATATTTCATGTGAAATCTGAGAAATAAAAGTGTTAGGTGTAAAGAATAGTTTAGAGTGATGCCGAATTTCTACTTTATGTTTTTGAGTCAAACTATTCGCAGGAATGTTTAAGTCCCCTCCACCAAATTTCTACACGTGTATTTACGGTAAGACTCGTTATTAAATGTTTGGTGGAATGCAATACTGCTATCAAATATATTGGAAGGCAAAAGAAGTTCAAAGATAAAAATCCGTATTTTATGTTTGTTGTTCGTCCAAAGTGAAATGTAGTAGGAAAACAGCAATTTAACGGTGCTAGATATAAACTCATAAATGTGAATTAAACTAGAGCAAGCACATATAATACTTATCGCTTCACAGTGCTTATGGCACTTGCATTTGAACCTAAAGCCGTAAAATTAAATTATGGTTCCAAATGATCGGACGCTAACCGGATGACAGTTTATCGTTGTGTACGGAGTAATGGACTGATAGACGTTAAAAGCTGCTTGGGCCGATCAGAACAGTTGTGGCTACTACAAATAAAAGACTTCATTCCGTAGATAAAGAAATCTTAGATGAAATCACTCTCTTTGAACCAATGACACACACTGAGAAATTTCACCGAAAATGACGATTTATTATCTGGTATAAATAAAGCAGTGTGTTTAAGATCTTTATTGGCTTCTGACAAACCATTTCTCTTCTACCTTCGTTTAAGCAGGTCAGATATGCTTCTTCTTACAGCATCTAAAAGGAATCCGAGATACTTGAATCAACCTTTAGTTTACCCTCAAGATTTTCGACTCCAACTTAAGGTTCATCACATTTGTCTTTGGCCGGTTCATTTGTGTATTTCTGTATTGGAACGAGCTATAGCTGGATGATGAAGCCATATTGCCCTAAGCTCGGGATACCGTTGCTTTTGAGAATGCTGAATATACGAAGAAAGTTGAGTTGTATTACTTTCTATTATGAACAAACTTTTAGGAAACCTACCATTACTGAAGTGCGGTGTGTGGGATACACAGTTTTGCTGACCAAGTGCACTGTTATACACTTCCTTAACTGAATAAAATTGGCGTCCAAGCATCTGAAGATGACGACGCCCGACAACACACTCACTGTGTGGGGAAGTCGATGTCTAATATTCCTACACTACTCTCGCTTCATGAAGTCAAGGATATTTCTAATTATCTTCCCCTTCTGACTAATATCTTGGCCGTTTGAAAACTCAAACAAACGCGCAAATGTATCGATAGGATTGTACTAGGAATGTGTTGCTCACTATGTGTAAGCAAAGTTAACATATCCCGTACTTCCAGTAGCCTAACTATAAAAATTCCTAGGCTCAGAAGTTTGTTGGCAGCCAGGTCACAATACCAGAAGTTTCGCGCCTACAGTACCTACAACAGGTAGAGGAGTTAAATATTCCGATACCGAAATTTCACCGGTAATAACCGTTTTTAGGTCACCCGAATGGAAAGGAAATAAAAATCCGTGTATGTGTTTCGGGAGGGGAAGTTAAACTTGGAATAAAGAAATAAATAAATTCATCTTCCCAAGGGAGGTTGGCCCCACGTCCGAGCGTTAAATTGGTCGCCTTTAACCACCTGGTTCGATCCTAGGTGTCCGCATGAGGGACTTGTAGTGGATAAAGCAGCATGTGCATTAGCTTTCTCTGGACTCCGCCGCCATTCATTTCTCCAGTAACTCCATATCATCTCGCCTTTCATCCAGACCGCTCACCTTTCACCAAGGTGGGCCGAGTTAAACACCAAGGGATCGCATGGGGGATTTTTAGTGGACAAAGTAGCATCTACATTAGTTTTCTCTGGATTCCGCCGCCATTTATTCTACCAATAACTCCATGATCGCCTCTCCTTACATCCATTAAACCACCACTTTCATATTTACTGTTCACTCTCGAACCAAGCTTGATCCTCTATCTATCCTGGATATCTCGGAAGCAGAGTTCCTCTGATCCTAGACAGCCATCTGCCCAGGCACTAATTTTGAGTTCTGGTGGGTTTAAGAACTCCATACGAGGGAGGAAACGGATCCAGCGCGAATATTTTCAAGGAAACCTCCCACCCCAAACTGTCCAGAAGCTTTTATTTAAACATGTTCAAAAAATTCTCTAGACAAAATATTGAATTTTCTGGGAAAGAAGTCACAACTGACCTCCGCATAACTGACAAACTCGAAGAGATAGACAAAATCTTAATATCATTCCTTCCATCTAACTGGCTTAATAGAGCAGATGGTAGCGTCGTGTCTGCCTAGTCTTAGGAGATAGTGATTCTTTAGACATAAACATGCAGTACCTTTTTCGTACTAAGTGCTATGACTTCATGTACGAATAAGTATTAAAATTTTTTAGCCAATATCAAGGAAATTTACTATCTCAAATTTCCTTAACATACGACATCTTTGGAAAATGAATATTTTGAGTAAAATGCCATGAACGTAACATATTTTCATGACATGATATTTTCTGTATTATAACATGATGTGTAAGATATTTTCTTGACGTTTTGAGAATTTTCACAAAATTTTTCATTCTGGGTGAATTCTGAGTAATAGGTCAACCGCGTGAGATAGACAAAATCTACTATACAAATATATAGGTAGGTAGACAGTATAGATAGATAACGCTTATCACTGTATCGACTCCACTTTAATCCAGATAAACATGTTTTTCTAGTAGTTTATTGGGGCCTACGGGAGTACAGTAGGCTTTAAGCGACAATCTAATATTTTAAGAGCTATTTACTTTGTGATGCTTTTGAGATTCTATTCTCTTTGCATACCTAAGAGATTAAACATCCTAACATTAGTATTGTAAAGTTGAGAATAACAATAAATATTTCTGAAAGGGTTCACTCATAGAAATAATGTGTGCTTTTAACAAGATTTACATTTTTGTATGTTAATGCTTTGTCGATATTTTATAGTTTACCGGTTTTTAAAAGTTATCTATCATGACAAAGACTTCCGTAAACATTCCCAGTAAGTTCAAGATATACGTGTTTTTGCTCATTAAAATATTTTCAAAATTGTATTTCAATAAAAGTTCTTAAAAGTCAATCGAAATTATAAGAAAATATTCCATGGAAAACATGGTCTGGAGGGCATGAAGTTTCTTGAAAAGTTTCATGTTGTGTCTTTGGAAGATGCTGAACTTATTTATTCCAAGTTTCATTTTAACCCATTTTACATTTTTGAGAATACACACATGCTTTAAAAAAAGGCTTGTTTGCACTCGGGGACTTCAAAACGCGTATTTTCACAGAAATATCGGATTCGAATTGAATGTATATCAATACCTTCTTTGCCTACGTACTATGTACACAAGTGTTTGAAAAGTAAAAACACTTCTTTGTCAAACTTTGAGATAACTGGAATTAATTGTTCTTTCACACTAGCCGCCCACCTCGGTAGCTTAGATGGTAGTATGTCTGCCTCACGTTCAAGAGGTCCCGAGTTCGAATCTCGGTCAGGGTGAGTTACCTGGATAAGGTATTTTCCGGGGTTTTCCCTTATCCCGAAAGACAAATGTCGGGTAACTCTAAGCTCCTTGGACCCTGGATACACTTGAGCATCACTTCACTCATTTCATTCACCGTCCGATATGACAACGTTGGAGGACGTAAAATTACAACAACAACAACTTTTACACTAGCCGTGTGTAGGACTCACTTCGAAAGGGTAGAGCCAGAACAAAAAATTCAATGCCATAGCCGGGATTTGAACAACGAATCTTCTGGTCTCCGTCCAGACGCTCTAACCATTGAGCCGCTATGGCCAACGTGCCATGACACTGACTCGTGTTTTTCCCGGTAAACCACTAGGAGCTCTTATAAACACATGAGATAACTACCTTAATAGCGACTTACTATGCTGTAAGTAGTTTAAGGCCCGGGCTTTATAGTTCGGACCACTATTAGGTACAATTAATGGAAATTAATTGTTTCTTCACAGTAGCAGTGTAAAGGACGCACTATGAAAGGGTAGAGTCAGACTGAAAAATTCAGTACTATAGCCGGGATTTGAACCACGGATCTTCTGGTCTCCGCCCACCCGCTCTAACCATTGAGCTACATTAGTCAGTTGGAGAATTTAATGCCATGTTGGCACGTTGGCCATACTAGCTCAATGGTTAGAGCGACTGCACGGAGACCAGAAGATTCGTGGTTCAAATCCCGGCTATGGCATGAATTTTTCAGTCTGGCTCTAGCCTTTAATTTGAGATAACTGCTAGCATTTATGAACTAAGTAGTCAAGCATGGTCGGTGCTCTGTTGAACATTTTTAAAGAAATCATATAAACTCTAGGAAAGCTGCTGCAGCACATACATACATAGTTCATTTAGAACTTTGAAAAACAAGTCAAATCATAAACTAAAGGAACATATTTTTGTCTCTTAGTGAAATGCGCCAATCAGAATTTTGTTGTATTTTACGTGCTCTCACGTTAAGTCATATCGGACCGTGAATAAAATGGGAAAAAATGATGCTGAAATGAGCCCAGGGTCCATAGAGCTTAGAGTTATCCGTCACTCATTAGGAAGACACGACGCTACCATTTACGCCATTAAGCCAGTTGGATGGGAAGGAATGGGATGGGTGATATCCAAGTAGACAGCCATAGAACGTCATTTTAATGTGGTAAGATACATTTTTTTCAGCGAAAAGGATTCTGTGAAACTGAAATTATTACTGAAACCATGATGTTTAATTCGTTAGTGATTGTATAAATTCTCTGTCTAGGGAGAAGTGTGATGTGATATAATAGCTTAGCGGGTGATTGCATCTCGATGAGATACCGCTTGTGCTGAAGGGAAGCGACACTCGTCCAAGCTTTGTTATTTTGATGTCCTAGAACCATTGCTACTACTACAATTGGTGTTCTAGGGCTTATTTGCCCAATTGCCTCAGCTATATAAAAGGTTTGCCGATCGCATGCATTTTCCAAGCGGTTGTGCTTATGCTTGCCTATGGCACAAAAGAGAACGTATCTGGGTATAGGGTTTCATCCATCATGAGTGTGCAAAGAATTACTCAAACGTTATTTTTTCGGCGCCAAAGAATACTTCGCAGCATTTCGAAGGAAGCCGTTCGTACCGCTGGTTCCATTCTTTTAGATTGTAAAGGGAGTTCTAATTCATATTAGGAAAGCCGGAGCTGTACTAAATTACTAATTAAAGGGGTAGAGGGGGAAATCATTAAAACATTCTCAGTCACTTCAGTGATACGAGGGTTGGTCAGAAAGTAATGCCTCCTATTTTTTTTTCCTTAAATAAGTAAGTTATGTGAAAACTTGAATTTGGCGCAATTCCTCAAATCTTTTCCAATCCCTGCAGTAGTAACTTCATTAGTCAACAGGTGGCAGCACTGCACCCTCTTGCAAAGTGACTGACATCGACATTCGTATTAAACAGCGTTATGTGATTGAATTTTTGATTGCGGAAGGTGAAACGCCAATTCACATTCGCAAAAGGCTAAAAAATGTGTATGGTGATGCAACGGTGGATGTCAGCACTCTTGGACGATGGGTTGGTCGTTGTAACGAAGCTGAAGGGCAAACACCATTGGCAGATGAAAATCTAAGCGGCAGGCCGGTGATTGCAGTGACTCCATGCAACATTCAGCGAGTCGATGACATTCGTGGCGATCGCCGGGTCGAACAGGTGAATTGTGTCACATTACCTCCCTCAGTAGAGGCAGTGTAAAGACGATTATTCAACAACTGGGCTACTCAAAAGTTTGTTCACGTTGGGTACCAATGATGTTAACCGCCCAAAACAAAGAAACAAGGAAAACTATAGCCTCCGAACACTTGCAGCGCTTCAATTTGGAGGGAGAGGAGTTTCTGGGAACAATAGTTACTGGAGACGAAACGTGAGTTCATTTTTTTATCCTGAATCAAAGAGGCAGTCAATGGAATGGCATCACACAATGTCACCGATGAAAAAAGATTCAAAACTCAGCGGTCGGTAGGGAAAGTTATGGCGACAGTGTTTTGGGATGCAGAGGGTTGCTTTTTTAGAGCAGGGATGCACAATAAATTCGGTCCAATACGTCAGAACTTTCGAAAAGCTGAAAGCACAATTTCGCCGAGTTCGCCCAACAAAAACTGGCGGATGTTCTTTTGCATGGCAATGCAAGACCACACACCAGCCGTTACACCACTGCAGAAATTGAGAAATTGGGATGACACGTCTTACCTCATCTCCCATACAGCCCTGATCTGGCACCATCAGACTTCCAACTGTTCGGGCCACTAAAGGAAGCTAATCGTGGAATTCATTTTGAAGATGAAGAGGCTGTGTAAACGTCTGTGCGTAAATGGCTTAGGAAGCAAGACCGTGTGTTTTACCACACTGGAATACATGCTCTAGTTAAAAGGTGGACCAAAACTGTGGAAAAGGACGGAGATTATATTGAATCGTGACAAATTAATCGTCAATGTTTTCAAGCTGTAAATTGGATTCAATTTTCTTGGCAATTAAAAGAGAAAAAATATAGTAGGCATTACTTTTTGACCCACACTCGTTTTTTCAAGAAGGGGAAGGTACGTTTTAATTTATAAAATTGTTTTTCCAGATTGAAGAGTTATCCGTGCAAAGGTTCGCCAGCTGAGGGATAATAGGTATACGGGCGTCGGTGTTCAACGAATTTTGTTAATTGTTTCATCCTATTAAAATCCCAAGTCTTTTTGCTGGACTTGTGGCAATAAATTACGTCAAAGGATTTGTAAAACCGTTGTACTTCCACAAACACATTAAACTTATAACGTACTTGCTAAGAAGGAATTGCCGTTCAGAAAAAAAAAAGATAATCTACTTTGTTTTTAACGCTATGACAGACATGCGATACAAATGCTAAAATGCTTTACTAATCGTTATGTGAGAAAGTTCTGTCGTCTTTGTTCTAAATTTAGTAAGTTCCTCAGCGTATAGTATGTGCCTCCTATTATATAATTACTACTATTTGAAATCTGTGAATTAACTACTGAGAAAATTGTTTTGTCGATCTGGGATTGCGTAATCTTCAAATTTCACCAGCTTCAACTCAGCTTCGCTGTACATTGTATTACCAATTTCTGTAATATGTGAGAGCTTTGTACCTGTAATTTAATAGCTACGGCGCCAGAGAGAAGGGAGAAAAGTTTTAAAATTACATCTGCAATAATTATCAAATTAGCCGAACAGTCGATCGATTGACCAAAGGGGTGTCGATAGGTTGTGCATAACTTCCAGAATGCTGAAGATAGTCCGGAGGAGGATAACGAGCTCAAAGGTTCCGATGTTACAAGTTCTTTTGCGTGATTACCAGTCGATTTTTACTATCGTCCATAATTACGTTGACTACAGGAAACATTCCAGTTTGTGGGGCATAGTAGAGGATTCGCCAACGAAACTTCTATTTAATTGTACAGTAATTAAAAGGTAAAAGGGGGATGCGGGTCAATTAAATCGTCAGTCGAGTTCCAAACGCTAGTTGACATTTCAACTGGCCATTATCAAGCAAATAGCCCTTGAACTGCACTTCTTTCGAGTTTCATTTTGTGTAATTGTGTATCCATTGTAAACCATATGAGTGAGTGAGAGAGACAGAGCGAGAGAGAGAGAGAGCTTACCACAGATTTACAATAGATCTCTTTAGAATGATTTCTTTCGTTTTTTTTTTAATTTTTATTTTTTCATTACCAAGTTCCAAGTTCTGCCATAGTATCTTCATTTGTTGTTTCTCGCTATGTCGTGGAAATGCTATTGGATTTCAAACCTAGCAGAGCTACCCACTTTTAGAACATTTCCCATTCGTTTCTGTTTTAGTAGAACTGTCTTATTTTATCACATATTTGTTACTTCATATAAGTAAAAATGAATTGTTTGAAACATATTACTATAATTGATCCACATAACAAACTTTCAATAGCAAACTACTGCTTAAAACAAATTTAATGTGTTATAATAGTTTGTGGAATACATTTTATAACAACGTTAAGATGTCAAAGTTGAGGATGCAACATCATATTTTAAATAGTTTTCTCTTGCGTTAAATATCAATTCTGATTGGAAACTAAACAGATATTGCTTCGAGCACTATGCCAAGGTTCAGAAGGGGTGACATCCGGGAGCAGATACTAAGAATGGTTAGACTTGAGAACTGGCAGTAGAAGACGGGGTCCCTAACTCTTCATATTGAAACTCGCTGGCGGCTCGCACCACCAACTCCTAGCCGGGACCCGGAGAATAAAGAGCAAATTCTTGCCATGCATTCCGAAACTCACGTCGATATTTACAATCGTGAAACTGTCCACCGGGGTGAAAGGTGGTGAAATAAATCTATTTAAGCTGGAGGGTATCTACCAGGAAAATCCACACAAAGTGAAGACTGACCTCCCCTCTAATGACCAGGGAGTTACTGAGCTGTCCCAAAAAGGCGCCCAGCGCCTCCGTGGAGCTTTCTATAGGGCAAGATCTAGAGACTAAAAAGCCCCCCATCTGGTCCTATGGACTCAAGATGGGATGGAAGTGGATATGCCACTTACGCGTGCCAACCCCAAAGGGGAAGGCTACCGATTAACCTCAGTAGGGCCGCCTGGTGATCTAGCACACCTTCTACTAGCTATGCAGGCTAGTACGCGGGAATATATGGTTTCCCTCAGCCCCGTCCGGAGACGTACCCGATCTCCCACGGGTATCGGGAACCACTGCCCCCTCGAGTCCAACCCAATCCAAACAATTTCCATTCAGGGAGGGGCTCGAATGTTCGACCCGATGTTCCTCTAGTAACGTCAGAGGTACCACGAGTGCTAGGGGTCCGCAGCGCCCGCACCACGGCAGCTTGAAGGGGACGGATCTTCTCCCCTACGGGAAAAATGCAGTTATCTTTTCCAACATTTAATTTGCGACACCGATAACCCAAGGAAAAATACCTACCAGGTAGGTCGGCTACCAGAATTGAACACACGTTACATGTATACCTGCGTTACAGCTTCACGTTACTTCGTATCGAAACAACCCCGCCTTTATGCCAATTTACCGTTGTCCACTATTAAACCTTTTTCTTCTATCTACTACATGTTATATGGTTCATCCCCTCGCGCCACACAATATATGCCAAATATAGTTGTTTGCACTTTCTCCTGAAGGAAGTTGTGATGCTTTGCCATGCAAATTTTGTGTGTAGTAATATTTTGTCTTTTATGCTTTATCATTTATTGGATTGAATTTATTTGCACAACTTGATATTTACAATATTACTATCTACAATAAATACATACATATGCCTTAATCTAATTGTATAAATTTTGGTGCCTTATTCCAGCATATTTTCTTTTCCACTATATTTCTAATTCTACTTTCATGTTTCCCCTAACCATTTTAATGGCTATCAGCTGGCTATGTATATTTTCCCATTTCTTCTCTCATACTTCCTGTCTCCATGCTGCTATCTCTTTACACTGTGTCAAAATATGAACTTCACTTTCTGTTTCTCCACATAATTCACATATTTCAACATTGTTACCTTTTAATCCTCTTATAAAAACATTGATCATGTTCTTATCCAAGCCATTCCTTCCCTGTCCTGTCTGTTACATTGGTCTGTATATCTTTCTCTTCCCCACTCTCTCTTTATTAACCTATAAAATTTCAATGATTATCTGTTCTCTAGCCCTCTACATTCCCATTTTCTAGTCTCCAAGTCATCCACGATGAAGAGGTCCTTCTATTCCCAGAAAATTCAGGAAATTTCTTGAAAATAGCATGCTGTATTTTGATCCAATTCGTCAGAATCATTTTTGGTATTTTTATCAAAGTCATCAGAACCATTTTAAACAAAATCGAAAATATGTGTGTGTTGCAGCGTATAATGCTAACCTTAAGTGCCATGTTTGGTATTAACAGACACTTCGTTTTAGGACATGCTCTCTCTCTCTCTCTCTCTCTCTCTCTCTCTCTCTCTCTCTCTCTCTCTCTCTCTCTCTCTCTCTCTCTCTCTCTCTCTCTCTCTCTCTCTCTCTCTCTCTCTCTCTCTCTCTCTCTCTCTCTCTCTCACACACACACACAAAACCTAATACTTTATTTATGTATTTTCATATAGTTTAGAAACATTTTATATTTCAAGAGTAATCTGTCGAATTTTTGGGTAGAACAGAATATTTCCCCTGTTTCTGTAAGTTCGTTGCAGTTAAAGTAAAAATGTCAAAAATGCATGTTTTATCCCGAGTAACATGTTCGAAAATGTGAGATAAGCTATGAAACAGCTTTAGCTTGTATTTAAAGCATTATGCTAAAATCTACATTTTGATTCTAAACAGATTTTCACAATTGGAGTGCTTTGTCTTACAAAGGTAGATTTAGTTCGATGTCTTCTGCTGCACATACCTACAGATTTTACATGCAGTCAAATATTTTCATAAGGAAGAAACGTTGCACGTTTAAGTTTAGGGGATCTTGCTTTGTCAGTTCTGAGGAGTAGTAAGTACCCAAAGTAGCTCGAGTTAAGAGGGGACCGTCCTGACAGGTTTTGAACCGTATCTTAACGGTTTCGGCCACCGGCGTATATGTACGTGGGTATGCGTGCGTTCGCCTTCTAACCCGCCGTGAACTATTTTAGTGGAATAGTTTTATAAACCAGTAATATGTAGCAGTTTCCGGGCTTACTGGCCGTGGTCTGGTCGGAAAAACTGAAGCTCCTGACGTTTCGCTCGTAGGTGCATCGAGCATCCTCAGAGGACTCATGGCAAATTACATATTACTGGATTGACGCCGGTCGTGAAAGCCTAAGTTGTTATATTTATATAAAACTTTTATTACTTCTTTAAAATCTTGCCATTCCTATTTTTGGTAAATAATATTTTATCTTCAAACACACATGTCTATTAAAAGGGCTAAACTCTTGCTTTAAGGTGATGGACAATAATACAAAATCTTATTTCTCATAAACTACATATTTTGTTGAAAAAATATGTCGATACTTATTTTTAGAATTAATTTTTTATCTTTGCTATTATTTATCCTAGAAAATTTTTAATTTATTCTCAGGCAAAACGAGCTACAGTGTGATTTTTAAAAGAAAATACGCGAAGGTCATCAAGCCAGGGACGCGAAGGGTAAGAGGGCAATGTCGTTGCTATGGTAACGTAAACAAAGTTGCCAGATTGATTACTCTGATGAATCACATACTCTGATAGCTGGAAAACTTGTTTGTGTTTCAAGTTTTGAGAGGATAAAGAAAGAGGATATCTGCATTACTTCCTGTCTGCTGGTGGACAATATTACGGAACCTCACGTGGAGAAACAGATGACTTTTGCGTATCTTTTAAAAATAGACTGTATTTTATTGTTTCTGTTTCACATCGGAGTGTGTTTACCATATGATGCCTGAGATAAACCGAAAAGGTAAGCCAGAATAACAAACTTTGACACCCTGATTTATCTGTTTATTTCTGTCAGAACGTGTGCTTGGCGATAATTGTGAATGACGCATACTGCGTATCTTCTTCAGATATTGAGAGTACTGTCCACCTAGCATAAGAAGGCAAAGCAGAGGAATGTGCAGCGTAAACACCTTTGCTGTCCGGTTGTCATATAACTCACCCTTGCTTAATACCGCAAATTGTGCATCCTGAAAATACATCAAGGTTTAATCAAATGACATCTAGTCTTTAGCAATATATAGACGAATTAAAAATATATTTTACGTGTTGTTTTGCCCACATGTGGAATAACAATTAAGTACAAATCCGTATACACAAGTCACTCATTTATCCGCAAATATATTGCTTCTGTGTTCAAATTATAGGTAAACTTTTTGACTAAGTATATGATATTGAGCCTCCTTAACAGCCAACTTCAAAAAAGAACTACCTTCCTAAGTGCTATGGTAAAACTTTGCTAGCAATTAGAGCAACATGTGATCATTATGAAGCATGAGATATCAAGTTTCAGAAAATGTGTCTTTATTGGTCTATTAAAAATTAAATAGTAAGTTTCAATATTTAGTGGTGCGTAATTAACCATCTGCAGCATAACAATTATGAGGTTATGCAATGAAACAAGGCATACGAAAAATGAAATAGTATTAAGCCCAGCTCTTGTCGCAAAATCTAGTGAGATTGAAATAAATGGATATGCATTTGAATTCTTAACCTTAACTTGCTCGCACAGAGTGCCTGCATTGTTTTGTCTAGTCATAAAGTCAGTCACTATTGCAGGCAGCACATCTGGAAAAGAACTAGACCTGTTGAACCTGACTACGCCAGCGGCAAGAGCGTTTTCTTGCGTTAATGAATGTCAATTTTTAAATCTTACTAACAATAAAATCACATTCACAGACTTAACATAAAAGCTACCAGTGCTCGTTAAAAAGCATCGTAGAACTGTGAAGGGTAAGTAGAGGGCAAAGAGGCGAGGGACGTAATGTGGCAAGGTCGAATTAAACTTCTGGCCTGGAAATTGCACGATTGAAGAGTTAGGTTATTGGTTTCGAAAGCCAAAGACACGCAATATGAAATCGAAGTAATCGATTGCATTTTTGTTCACGAAAATTGAGTTTTTTGTCAGTGAACTTTCATTTGTTCTCAACTAACCGAGCATGGTGGCCTGGCGGTAATACTTGGCATCCCCATATATGAGGTCGAGTTTCAGTTACATTTTTACACGATTTTTCCTTAGTTCTTGTGGGGAATGCTGGTATGGTTTCTTTCTGTTACATATAAACAGCTTTAATCATTTTTATTAAAATACATTTTATATGTTGCTCACGACAAATGTATATTTTGGACTTTCTGAAAATAGGTGAGCTCGTAATTTTGTACCGTTTAAGTTTGACAGAATCTTAAATGAAGATCGTTTAAGCAGAAAATTCGTGTCAATTTCTTATGCAGATATCCATGTTTGAGACATCCTTTTAAATTATTAGTTTGAATTTTCAGGTACTTTTCTTGATTATGAAGCCGTTGTTCCCTTTTTTTTATTTTGACTAGGGAGATGGCATTTCAAATCCATCAAACAACGACCTGCTCTAACAAGATTTGATTATTGCTTACATCCGCTTTGCTCTATTCCCATTGTACCTACAGGGAAGTACGCAATAGAACCATTTCTATAAATGTTTATCCCGATTAAGATGTACTTAGAGCAATAACGTATTGTTAGCTGTGTAGATAAAAAGGTTTATTTGACGTACATTCGATTTTTTTAACATTAGGTACTCTAGGTTGTCGTTTTTTAATTACTACCAACTTTGTGGAGTTTAGGGAGCTATACCAACTAAACCACTCGAATCCTGGACCTTCGGTGAGAAGTCAAGTCGTTTACCAAGGAGAGTGTCACGCGCATATTACTTTTTAACAAATTCGGTGCGAAATGCCGCAACTTAATCTAGCAGGCATTGGGTTGAATTGCACAAGTTAAAATTAAATATTTCCAAGAAAGGATCGATCCCATTTCATCTTCTAAAACGATTCCTGTTTTCCACTTTGTGGGGTTAGCGAACCGAATATATTTCTGTGAAAGCTATTTTCGCAAGTGGACAGACTCTTGGACCGGAAGTGAGCACAGTTCAAGTAGTATTTATTACCCCGGCTGCATCGTTAACCTGCTACGCAAGGAATGCATGTAAGTGCATAGGCGTCAAAATCGGTTAGTTCTGTAGCTAATTTAATTTACACCGATGTTTATTGCTTTGTTAATGACAAGTGTGGAGTGGGTAATTTTTAGTAGCACAGAGAAGGAAGTACAAAATTTATTTTACCGTTTAATAACGGCTTCATTGTAAGCAAGTGCACACATGGAGAATGTCTGAAGGCACAAAGGAAAAGACGCAAGACCAATCACATACGGGACAATTACGTGGCAAATACGTAAGTTTTTAGAATATTTCTCACATTGATCAGCAAATAACCGAAAGGTCTTACTATCAAATAAATTAATTATTGGGCTATTTCTTTATTGCCATCTCTCTACCAGCCACTAATTTTTTAAAAAGCAAACCATATTTAATTCTATTTGGATGCATAATAGCACCTTCTTGTGCTCCTAATATTTAATTTCGCCACCCTCTAATGGTTTATCATGAAACAGGTCATTTTTATAGCAAAGTGTTTCAAACCAAAAATGAAATAAAAAGATATCCCATTACAATCCCTTAATAAAGTAACGGTATGGTTTGAGCACACTTAAACTGCAATACTTTTTAGCAGTGCCAACTTGTCGAGACAAATTTTCCCTTAAATATTGACCTAATTTCACTTCTCTATTTCAAAGTCTAAAGGAGTTATAATTTTAACTTTTAATGTAATAGGTGTAAAAGATTGCATTGCATTCCACCCAAAAATTCGATTCCGAGATTTTACTGGAAGTGTAAGTTTCCAGTTTCGTTTTATCAAGAAATAAACTAAAGATGAAACAAACATTTTTGAAAAGTTGCCAGCGCATACGCGACTTATCTGTGAACAGCACAACTCAGAAAAAAAACGGATTTAACAAACTTTTCTAGTTCAGTTCTTGCAAGGATTCAACAAGAAGTACATGACCTTCTGTACCCTCGTACCAACTATTGTTACCAAACTTATATGCTATTCTATGTTCGTTTATTTTAATTTACGCCCTTCAATGCTAAGGTGATATCGTACGATATTTAAAATAGGTGAAGTTATGCTAAAATGAGCTAAGGGTCCATAGAGCTTTAAGTTCCCGGACATTTATCTATTCAGGATCAGGGGAAACCCCGGAAAGTCCTTAACAAGATGACTCATCCTGACCGAGATTTGAACTTTGGACCTCTTGGATGTGAGGCAGACGGGCTGTCACCTAGGATATAAAGGCGAGCTACTTCCTGTTGACATTTGCAGAAATTACCTTAGTGCTTTTCTTGTGATTTTCTTGTAAGTCACCTGTAATATGGAAGTACAGTAAGACTTAAAGCATTATGTATATCCGTAAAATCGTTTAAAGTTAGTTGCGTTTGAGATATAAAATTCCATTAGTTGATATAAATTGTGAATAGTACAGGTTTTGACTATCTCTTTCTATTTGCAAGTTTTGCATAGGTCATTCAGAATAAATCCTTTTGAGATTATACCTAGATTTTGTAGATAATTCAAGACATACGCTTTCATTTGTCATGTTAGTATCTATAGATAGGCATTTTAATCAAAATCGTTTTAGAGCTTTCATCAAAAACTTCCATGTTTAGGTTAGTCTGGAGTGGGAGAATTTTCTTTGATAGCTTCGTGTCGCTTTATTAGAAGGTGCTCAACTTTTTTATCCGATTTTATACGGTTGAGTTATGATGTTCTGTTACACTCGGGACAATTTTGGCTGAAAATCTAATCGCCGAAAGCGAAATCCTTTTTTTTTTTTCAAAAGAAAATATAATTCTAAATATTGTGATAAAACAGCAAGACCCGCCGAGTGACGTCATGCAAGCTACTACATTTGCAGTGTAACTGAGGTCGCGAAGTCAACCAGTACACCGGAAATACGAAATAGCTCATAAACCATAGGAGATGGAGCTAAGAATGAACACTCGCACTCGCTCTGACGGACGTTTTTATAAATATGCTTTCTGTTTTGGATTCAGAGAACTGCGGAGCTGTATATACAGTGAAATCTTGGTATCGAATTTTTTTGGGTGAAATGCAATATACCTTCTACCTTCACGCGTTAGAGAAAGTTATTAAAAACCCTCAATCCCAACTCCCTTAGTAAAATTTCCTTGTTTTGTTTTGAAAATTTTGATCCCCCCCAAAAAAGAAAGAAAAAGAAAAAAAAAATTGGCTGTGATTTAAAACAAAATTCGCGTTAGATGTTTGGATTCTTATATCAAATACGAAATATTTCAATGATATTGAAAGTTTATCTGAATTAACAGGTACATAAAATGTTTTTGTACAAAAGTAAGCAATGAACGTTCGTATATGCAAGGTATATTTTTTAGAATTACCACATACTTTTGCTGCCTTTATATGCCGCTTATATATTCTATATCCTTATTTACTCGTAAAGGACGCTAGGGGCAAACCACTTCTATCAGGGCTGCCATTGTACTGTGTTTTATAAGCGAGAAGTTATTTCAGACGGTGTTTCTTGTAATTTACCGTAGAAGGGCATGGAATTACTGAACAAACAAAAGGGGTAGTCATGTGAGAAAGTATAGAGGGCGCCGCGACAGGAAACACCTCTCCTCTTTCACGTCAGAATCTCCTGAAACCAGCATGCCTCTTGAGGCACAACTGGGCAAATTCCTTCTCTGTGACTCATCCAGCTTGCGCATTCCGTAAGTATTTTACCACGTCAAGCATAGAGAAAATGGGGGCAAAAAAATCATTTTCCCGTGGATGGTTCACTAGTCAGTATGTGGTTTATTTTCAACATTTTGTGAGCTTAAATTTGAAATTTATGCAAGCTTTAAACTAAATTCTTTGACTTATTTAATCCTTTAGTGAACAATATATGAATTTAAAAATAAATCTTCTCATATACAAGGAAATCAAACCCTTCCTTTTACTTAAGGTAAAGTAATAATTATTAACTTAAGTATACTATTTTATCCATCACGTATGTACAGACTATTTTACATCATATTTTACCAGAAATGCGTGTTTTAAGGCTCCCCAACAAAAAATTAAAAATGAATAAAAAACAATCCACAACGCGCTTGATTGCCTGACTGCGAATAGTACAACTCATACGAAAAGTAGGATTAATACAAACCTGCAATTTCAGTTATCTCTTAAATGCGGCATTTTTCTACTAACTCGGGGAAACTCCGAAAAAAATGACTGCTACGCAGTTGCTAACACATCTTAAAATCAAGGCAATTGAAAGAAACGTCCTGAAATATTGATGACAAATTTGCATTTCGCATTTTGTGTTCTTCTGAATGTGACAGCGAGTGAATGTTAGTGACCTGTATGCTTAGCTCAACCGGTACTAAATATAAGAGAGAATGTGCAGCGTTTTCCACGAGTTCATTACGGACAGGAATTCCAGTCGTTTATTGCTGGTACGAATTCCACAGCTTATTGTATTATTGACATTATTTCGAGAATTCTGCCAAAGCTTCATAGTTCATTGAATTACACGTCAGGATGCCCGGATTCTTTTTTATGATATTGTGGTTCCTGTGATCTTCATTGGATGAGTGCACAGTAGGGAGAAAATACGCTGGTAGGGCGCAAATGAACTCCTCCTTTTGTCTCCAGAAACAAAATGAATGATAAAATTTTTAACGTTGCTTTAACAACGAAATCAAATTGAGAGGGGAGTTACTGAGTTGGAAGTTAACATCAGGAAACGTATATATGTATATGTAAAATACTCCCCAGTCTTCCCCAAAAGTGTAATTATATAAAACGTGTTCCGCGGTAGCCTGTAAGGACCGCATTCGATTCCCGTGACCGATCATAGTTTTTCCGTGGGTGGTAGATGAATGCTGAGGTGATTTTGCTACTGTCATTAATTTCTCTTTTATTTTCACATCAGCCCTGAAGCCAGGACAGCGGTAAGGTACCTACCAGCCAGGGAATACCTCGGTCTTCTCGTGCCGCCAGTCACTTGTAGAGCCTTTGACTGTCTTTTCGTGAACATTCGGCTTTAAGAACATTCTCTTCTTGAACACTAATTACTTACCGGACCTGTAGAATGGATCAAGTCAATTAATATAATCTCTACCAACAATCGTGCTTGTTCTGGGTGTCAGCAACAGTAGTGTAAGTTAATTCCGTTAGCTCTTTCGTAACTTTTTAAGTGACAGATACTTGTTTACCACTATAATATATTTAATGTTTGGATAAAATTATCTCCTTATCCGCACTGAGATTAGGATTAGGATTTCATTACCGAGGGGAATCGGTACGTAGGCCACCTTGCTGGGACCATTGTTCCTATGCCCCCAAGTGCGGGCATCCCCGGGAGGAAGGATGCGGCGAAGGAGACAGAGGGCGGTCGACCCAAGGAGCCACGACAGTAGAGAGGGCAGGGTTTCTACGGTTTACTTGGATAGAGACTTCCCCCGACAGGCCAGGACAACGAACTCGCTCTCCTACAGCGGGAAGGCAACGAGCCCGGCAGCCGAGCCCTAATGGTCCAAGGCAGGCTATCCGAGCCCCATAGGTCCCTGGCTGGCGGTCGCCAAATGGGAGCAACAGAGATGCGGAAACCGGAAACCAACGTACCGGAGGAGGAAGTAGTTTTCCTCAAGCATATCATCCTGTCATGCACCGCCGAGACACCCGCCGACACTTCCACCCTGAAAGAGACCACGGGGATATAATTAATCTACCCAGCATTCCCCTAGTGACCCGGGAAAACACCCGAAAAAAACAATGGGTTTGGTAGGTCGGCCATGGGAATCGAACCCGGACCTCCCGAATGCGGGCCACAGACGAAACCGCCTGAGTCATCTCGCTCGGTTCTGCACTGAGATACGCATCTATCAAGTAGTACGCCACTGGTTAACATCTGAACGTAGGCCCGTAGACTGCAATTAGTCACCTGAACTTACCTGCTATTGAGGCCTCGCCGTAGCTCAGTGGTTAGACCGCTTGGCTCTCACCAAGGCGTCCCGGGTTGGATCCCAGGCGAACGCAAAGTGAGATTTGTGGTGGACAAAACGGCGCTGGGGCGGGTTTTCTCCGGGATCTCCGGTTTCCCCCGCCATCTCATCTTCCTCTCATGCATCACCAGTGTCATCGCCTGCGGCGCCGTATGTAGTAAAAGCGGGCGTTAAACACTACACATTTCACACTTACCTGCTATCTTTGTTATTACATCTTCATGAACATCTCGGAGCCATTGTTTTTGCAGTAATCCTGTGCATCACACTGTAAGAAAAGATTTTAGGTATTTCGGTGATGAAAGTTAAGAGAAACATAAAACTCTACGTCAGCAATGATTGACTACGTGGTGTTAAAAATAACTCAATTTTCTGCGATTAGCGATAGGTATAAAGTGCATTATTGCAGTATATTACATTATGATGTTAATTATATATTATAACTATAATGGTTTATTTAAAACAAGACAATTAACTACGAAACTGTGTTGTGGAAAAATAAGGGGATATTAAAAGCCAGCCAATGCCGCTAATTTCTGCCACGTATATACTTCTTTGACATTAAAATTATTATTTCAGTACATAATTATTAGTGTTATCTGTTTTGGCCCCAATATTCTCCTCAGTTCAGGTGTGTTGTAGGTATCATGACATATATAGTTAGGTCAAATGGTGAATATACTTTCTCAAGGGAAAGACTATTCTCCATAGACTGTTGTGGAACCAATTTTATTTTAATACTGGTAACAAACACTTGGTTACAGCCCTTTGATATTACTTGCAAACCTAAGAGATGTTTTCCCATTTGAAATAAGGTTGCCATTGTAATGGCTTATTCAGCAATGATATTTTACTATAACTTCGTTAATATTAATGTACTTAGAGTCAAACATTCTTAAATTACAGCGTTTATTAGCCCAAAGTAGCTGTGCATTTATTAAGTTTTCATTTTGAATTCGCTGGGAACTACTTATTTAAACGCATATGAATTTTTGCCCACCAAATCAGCAGTCCAAGAACTGTTGACATTTCCATGACCTCATGTTGCTTCTGCGCTTCATCCTTCCCTCCTGGCTGCTGGTCGCCACATTTGATCAATGTAGGTGTGTCCACCCTCTTCATGATCTATCTTTATTTCAGTGTGTTTGTCGCGTTAAGTTACTACGTAATCCAAGTATAGTCGAACTATTGAATTAAGCAGAAAATCCGAAGAGAACTATCTCTACGTACCATAGGACATAAGAGTAATGTGCCACAATCAGTTGGCAGAACAAACTACTGAGCGAAGAGTCCTGGGTTCGTTTCCTGACTGGAGACTTAATTTTCCTTTGCTCCAGGCCGCGCCGTGGCTGCGTGTTTAGACCGCTGGACTTTCACCAAGGCGGCCTGGGCTCGTTCCAAGGCGAACGCAAAGTGAAATTTGGTGTGGACATTACGGTGCTGGGACGGGTTTTCTCTGGGATCTCCGGTTCCCCCGCCGGTGTTCCGTCTTAATGTCATGTATCATCAGTATCACCGCCTGCGGTGTCATATATATATTTAATATTGCCTGTTCTCCCAAAAGGCTGGTATTATGAGTGTAATCTAACCTCCAAAAACAAAGCAATACATTTTCTTTGGGTAATATATCTCTTAGGGTAAATAAATGTTTGCCGGTACCACTATATACGATAGATACTTTATTAATCTAAGAGCTTGGTTCCTGTATCTATAGTCATTAGCAGTAGAATTTAATGTTCATGGGTTCCATTCTTTATTGTGCTCTACCATCAGTCATCTTTGTCGGCATGGTCGGTTGTATTTGCGTGAAAAAGGAAGGAACCGTTCATGCGTTCTTAAAACAACACCTCATTATGCACGGACTTTGCCCTTGTTCTCTTCGGCGTCTGCTTTTATCATTTTGCCGCTCATAAAACAGCATTATTGTTTCACAAGCTGTAACTGCTGAAAATAAACGCGGGCTTTTCTAAACCGTCGCCCAGCTGCATGCGGTTTTGAGTTTATGGGTGCACAAGCGGAAATGCTTGCCTTTGATCTAGAATTTATCTATATTCAACAAGAATGTCTTAAATGTTTGTGTAGTTTTTTGTTCTTTCCATTCTCACGATCTTCTCTGCTCATTGTTATTAAATTATTCTCATTATATTTCTTGGTAATGCTGAAAAATCATTACAAATTCCAATGTAGTTACGATTAGGATATATTAAGTTCAAACGACGGTGTAAAATATTTTCAAAACCATGTCTTCCAAAATTTCGCTTATCCGCAGAGAAGTTATGCGATAAGCTTTTTTAAAACCTTGCCCGTAGCACTTGGATCCGTTGTTTATTAATTTTGTAGCGACAACAGCACATTATTATCGCTTCTGTTTAGATGACTACTTTGTGATTTAATACAGCACTTGAAAATCGCATTCGTAAGGTCACGGGTTCGACCACCCAGTGACATATCAATCTGAATCAAGAGTTGTTTTTCCCTCTCTCGCGGTTTTCCTTGGTCAGTTGATGTGTTGGTTCTTCCGTTTCCGTGGCGTTAGATAATTTTATGTGCTGATTTATCCCGCAAATATTGCTCCAACATATATTCAATGAGTGTCTTGAGCCACTAGGCTAAGAGAAAGGGAAAATCAAGATCACACAATGCCCAAAGTTCGATATCCAATGTTTTATTTTGTTTGTAGGTCCCCACGTCAGCCACGTCATAATATTTACCTAATTTCAGATCAAACCTGTAGCATCTCTCTCTTTGTCTCTCTCTTTGTCTCTCTCTCTCTCTCTCTCTCTCTCTCTCTCTCTCTCTCTCTCTCTCTCTCTCTCTCTCTCTCTCTCTCTCTCTCTCTCTCTCTCTCTCTCTCTCTCTCTCTCTCTCTCTGTGTGTGTGTGTGTGTGTGTGTGTTTATTTCAGAGTCACTGGTACAGTTCTCTTAAGAAAATGTTGGGTGTTTCTGTGGAAGAATCAGCTGTCTCATCATTAGTGCAAACTAGTTCGCTGATGTTATAGCTGAAATGAAATTATTTTACTTATGAGACATTTCCTCTCTTTCCTCTTTCAAAACAGTTTTAGGTTGACAGTTTTGTTTCAGGAGCAGGGTGTTGAACCTTTATTATTATTATTATTATTATTATTATTATTATTATTATTATTATTATTATTATTATTATTATTATTATTATTATTATTATTATTATTATTATTATTATTATTATTATTATTATTATTATTATTATTATTATTATTATTATTATTATTATTATTATTATTATTATTATTATTATTATTATTATTATTATTATTATTATTATTATTATTATTATTATTATTATTATTATTATTATTATTATTATTATTATTATTATTATTATTATTATTATTATTATTATTATTAATCATTATTGTTATTATAATTATGATTATCATCATCATTATTATTATAATTATTATTATTATTACTATTTAGTAATTTGTGTCCTCAAGGTTATGTCTTATCGATGTATGAAATGTGTAACATGCTCAGGTGTATGGCTCGCATTTAGGAGGTCCGTGTTTTATTTTCGTGGCTGGCCTACTGACCCATGGGTTTTTTGGGTGTTTTCCTTGATCGCCAGGTGAATTCTGGGTAGGTTAATTACATCCCCCGAATTTTTGTCCCTGCATTTCATCACGAATACCATTTCACATGTCACATCTGGTGGTCTCTTTCAGGCAGGTGTGACGGCGTTGCATGGCAGGATTATATGCTCTTGGTAAAACTTCTTCCTTCGGTAGGACGCTCTCCGCTCTCCGAACCCGGTCTGGTGTAGTCGTTTCTGGACTATAGTAGGATGGGATACCATTTGTCCTGGTCTGCAGGAGTTTCTAACTGGAAAAGTGTAGGGGGACCCTATCCTCTGCATTGTCGTGACTTCTCGGGATGGCCAACCTGTCTCTTCTCATTCCATCTTTCCTCCCTGGATCTTACTTGGAGGCATAGGTGCAATAGATCAAGTGTTTACCTCCGTGCTATATCCTCTCCGTAGCACAGTCCAGTCCAGCCATATGATCAAATAAGTGCAGGGTCCATACAGCTTAGTTACCTATTTCATGTTTCAAGATAAGGGAAAAGAACACCAAAATAAACCTTATCACTAAGAATCGAAATTGGGAACTCTTGAACTTGACCCTACCACCCACGCTATATGGGCGGGCCGCTGGAAATAGTGTTGCCAACTTGGTTATTTATGCCTAAATCTAGCATTTTCCCCAGCAGGGTTTAGCTATAGCCAGTAGGAGTCGATTCGTATCTAACTTTAGGCAGACATCTGAACATCTTCCCCACGTGGAGTAAATTACCTGATAGGAGCTATTTTGCTTTACTTGACTGTTGTATTTACATTATTATTTGTTCCACTGTTCTGTTTACATCCGGCGTTTATCTTCAGTGATATTAATGGCGGCCTTTTATTTTTGAGATATATTAGTACCTACAGGTAATAATGTTGACTGCTGTTCTTTTTTCCCGTTGGTGTATTGTACATTATATCACACGCTGATATTTTCTGACTCTGAGAAGAATAAGGAATAATCTTTGCTATGTTAACTACATATCAGTATTTTACCGAAAATGCATTTTGAGGCCCTCTAACAAAAAATACATTAAAAAAAACTAGCGCGCGTTTGTTTGTATGGCTGTTTACGAATAGCATAACTCGTACGGAAAGTAGGATTAACACAAACCCGGAATATCAGTCATTTAACCGCAACATTGGCCTACCAACTCAGGAAATCTTCTATGCAGTTGCTGACACGTCTTAAAAGCAAGAAAATCAAAAGCAACGTCCTCAAATGTTGGCGAGGAATTTGCAACTCGCATTTTCAGTGTTTTACTAAATATGAACGCGAGAGAATGTTTACTGACTTGTATGCTTATCTTTCCTACCCATACCTACTTAGCTCAACCTTTACTAATTTAGCTTACCCGGGCTGGGAGAGTGTGCAGCGTTTTCCTCGAGTTTACTGACAGGAATGCCACTGGTTTATTAAGCGTACAAATTCCACAGTTAATTGTGTTATTGACATTTCAAGAATTCTGCGAACGCTTTATTGGTTATTGAATTACACAGTATAGCAAAGGCAGGATGTCCAGATCGTAATATGCTTAGCCTGAAATGTAGCCATATCCAGCTAGCCTAAATAGTATAATTTTCTCTGCGTTTTTTTTTTATGTTGTAGGAGTAAATTCTGGCCGCCTGTCATCTAAATACATATTGTATACTTAATCTTAAGATTAATATTGGCATCGTGAACTTGTTAACTTTTATAGCTTATTTCTGGTCTGCTTTGCATTAACTTGAGTGCTATGTTTGTTTATACTTTCTCTTACTATTCGTGAAAAGGAGAGGGGCAAATGGGTAAACTTAAACAGGCCGAAGTAGTAATGCCAATTTAACTCTTTTATGCCTATCTGGGCTTTATGTCAAGGTTCGGAGGTGGGTACTGAGCACGTTAATCAGTAATATCGTCTGTGCCTATGCCTGTAATGGGGCACTTTTCGGAAGATATGGATGTGGAAGAGGTTACTAATTGTAGTCGGACTTGGTAAGACGAGACCGAGCGACATGACTCAAGCGGTTTTGTCTGCAGTCCGGGCTCGATTCCCGTGGCCGACCTACCTGACCCATGGGTTTCTTTTGGGTTTTCGCGGGTCGCCAGGCGAATGCTGGGTAGGTTAAGTACATCCCCCAAATTTTCTGTCCCTGACTTTCATGTCCATTATCATTTCACATTAGTTCTCATCTGGTGGTCTCTTACAGGGTAGAAGTGTCGGCAGGAGTCTCAGCGCTGCATGACAGGATGATATGGTTTGAGTGAACCACTTCCTCCTCCGGCGAACCGGCTACTGGGACCGCATACGAACCACAGTCGGGGGGGGGGGGATGTCAGTTGTCCTGGCCTACCGGGGATGTTTCCATCTAACTAAAATGTAGGGACTCTGCCCTCTGTACTGGTGGCTCCTTGGGACGGCCCTCTGTCTCCTTTCGGCTCATCCTTTCTCCCGGGGATGCCCCACTTAGTGTCATAGGTATACAATAGATCAAGACTGGTCGTATTGCTGAATCCCCTCCATAGTAATCGTAATCCTAAGGTAAGACGAGAGCAAATGACTGGGTTTCTAACAGCTACAGATTTGAATTCTGGTGACAGCTCCTCTCCCTGTGAGCTTTCACATTCCCCCATCTGGAGGACAAGGATTGACTGGGAGCTAATTCTGGAGTTAGCATTTCCAAACTTCGCCGACACTAAAAGTTTTGCTATAGCCAACCGGCATGAAAAGTAAGGTGTAATGGAGGGATAGGAGATTCCGTGAATGCATTTATCCTTCGCAGCATTCGCCTGGCGACCTGGGGGAAACTCCGAAAAAAACTGGGTCAGGAAGTTCGGTCATTGGAGGCGAACAGACACTACCGTCTGAGTTATGATCCAGGGGTTCTATTGAACTTAGTTCATTCATCTTAAAACTCCGGGAGAAAAGCCTCATTCAGGAAATTTAACATAATGGAGATTCTCCATCGTTTGCAATTAAAATACATCGAGGTGTAACTGTAGTTTTTTGTTTCTGCTTTTTCTTTGTTCGTTTTTTGTGTACCTAGCTCTTACTCATTTTGTACGTGAAGATCACGAGATGTAGAGAAACACCACAAAATATCGTATCTAAGGGAGCTGCACAAAAATGCCGTTTTCATTTTTTAGCAGAGACTGTTACCCTAGTTGATGCGATGTATCTCAGCTTCAGCATGATGCATGTGTCTCTGTCTATTACGCAGTAATTAAGCGATCAAGTTGAAACTGCGGTGTAGCAAAACCAAAGGTAGGGTGGATTTATGTTCTGCAAAGCATTATCTATCCTCTTTGTTGGTTGGATATTGACGTCAAATTAAACCGCGTATCGTACTGATTCACACGCAGCTTGCCGTTTAAAACATAACGGTGTACTACAAGGCAAAGCGAGAAAGCGTATCCGAAAAAATCGCAACACAGATGTTTACCTCAGCTTATCGCACACACATGGTGAGTCCAGTGCATGCATACTCTGTTCAGATATAATCATATCTTCTGGACAGCAATTTGTCATACATAGGCAGGCCCGAGAAAACGTATCATATAGACACACGTAGCTTCCAATCGCTCTATTTGTGTTCCGTAACTTACTGTACATCAACTTACTAATATTTCACTCCTCAAATTGACCAGATAAGACCCGATAAGGGACGATCACAGCGCTGGTCACCTGTAGGTCAATACGCCTCTACGCTCTGTCGAATAATAACAAGAATGAAGTAGACGTTCATTTATGTTTACCCCCTAAAATCTTGTTTTAATGCGCTTAAACTGCACAAAAATAACAAATAGCGTTATGCTATGTACAGAACTTTTAATGCAGCTTAAACTAATTAACAGAGTTCTCTTTTGAATGCGTTTTACGCTCCCATGCTGACTTATAATTAATTAGTACTGAATCTGTGATTTACCATTGTTTAAACAGGCTGTTGTTGCGTTTGCAATGCTTTTTAGACCACGCGAGGGGTAAAAAATAATAAAATCACCCCAGTAATGAACAAAGCGATGAGTTAATGATGCGATTTCCCAATTGTAAACCGATAGCCTTTTGTTGTTAGCCATTTACCGCATGTTTTATTGTGCTAAGTAGCCACTAGTTTATTTTTACCCTAAACAATGCAACTGCTTAGGTTAGTTAACGAACGTCTGTGTTAACTTTGTCAACAATGAATCATTGGCCCAGGTTGCGAAATTTATGTTGCAACATTAAGGTTAACGAAACTGATATTTAGAAACGATTCCGAGAATATTCGATACCGAAAAATGTATTTAGGTATGTTAGAGGATGCATATTTTCCCACAATTTTGTGCTAGCGCTATCATTCTATAGGTCATTTGGATTAGCTTCGTATACTACATTGTAAGTTCAAGTACGTAAGAAAATAACAGTAGAAATGAATTCACACGTGCTTGACATACTAGAATTGACTTCAACTGCTGGAAGAAATCACAACTTGATGTGAAAAAACTCGAGTAAGACAAGTAAGGTAACAGTGGATCAGGAGTGCGTTACAGTTAGGCTAATTCGTAATTGAGTTGTTTTGAAAGGGTTATACGTTATTTATCGTTATTTGGAACGGTTACAATCTATTAATTTTGCCTTACTGTCTCGCTACCTATATCTTTCTCCCTCATTGTACGGTATAATTAAGGTGGGTATTTTTTAAAACCAACGCATAATTCCTTAGCGTTAATGTCAATATTACAAACAGGTTCAGCATCCGTTATAGTCGGTGAATTCCAGACAAATGGTCTTACTTGCGTAATGGCGTTCTGTTTGGTGATCTTGTTGATAGCTGGCTTTAGTTGTGAAGTGCCTTTCTGTACATATTTACCCAGTAATTGAGAGGAATTGGATAAACATTGACAAAATATGATCGGTAGATTGGATTTGAATATTTGAATATAAGAGGTTTAAATGGCAACCGCAGACACTAGGACTGATTCAAGCAAACATATGATTCATAAATGTTTGGAAACCTTAAGCTGCTTTGTACCATAACATAAAACATTGTGTAAGATCTGAAATTACGTTTTCGATATTCTACAAAACTTGTCAGAAATAATTTTTATTCTATTATTATATTGCATCCAATTTAGATAACTCATTACGAATACCTGGTTGTTTTTTCGATCTTTTCCTATTCTTCTTCTTCTTTGAATGAGCCCATGTAGTAGGACTACGCAAAATATTTAAAGACGTTCCTTAGCTCTTCTGTGAATCCAAAGTTCTTTCATTCTTTGGCTTAGGGCTTTCTTTCTCTCGTCCGTCCACGCTTTTCCAGTTTTTTCTCCGCCTTGTCTTCTCGGTCTGCCACTTAGGCAGCTTCTTTCTAAAGAAGTCCCTATCTAGAATATCATCCTGAGTGATTCCTGCCAATTTTAGATCATTTTTACTTCAATCAATTTCATAGTGTCTACCTCTGTTGCACTTCTGTTTTCGAAAATTCCATGATTTGTTTTGTGAGCCTATTTGAAGTAAGTCGTTTAATACGTCCATAAGATTTTACCCTTCAGTCCCTAATATCACTATGGTTGTTGGTATATTTTTCATTTACTTTTTACTTCTAAGTGTGTATTCTTCACCTACAACTTGTGGACCTAAAATTGTTCCAATAGTTTTAGGTCCTGTTTCTATATTTTCGATATCTGCTTTTCTGCTCAGAATTAATATTTCTGCTCCATAGAGGTACTCTGGTTTAATTACAATGTTGTAATGTCCTCATTATTATTATTACTATTATTATTATTATTATTATTATTATTATTATTATTATTATTATTATTATTATTATTATTATTATTATTATTATTATTATTATTATTATTATTATTATTATTATTATTATTATTATTATTATTATTATTATTATTATTATTATTATTATTATTATTATTATTATTATTATTATTATTATTATTATTATTATTATTATTATTATTATTATTATTATTATTATTATTATTATTATTATTATTATTATTATTATTATTATTATTATTATTATTATTATTATTATTATTATTATTATTATTATTATTATTATTATTATTATTATTATTATTATTATTATTATTATTATTATTATTATTATTATTATTATTATTATTTTTATTTTTATTATTATTATTATTATTATTATTATTATTATTATTATTATTATTATTATTATTATTATTATTATTATTATTATTATTATTAATAATCTTATTGCAACCCACTGAGAAAAGTCATTAATACCTAGCTATTTTTTCGATCGTAATTTTGATTTCTAGCTTTCTTCCACCCTCCAACGTTGCCATTTCGGACGATTAATTAAATGGGTGAAATGGTGCTCGAGTGAGCCTAAGGTCCATAGATTTATAGTTGTCCAACATTCATTTCTCAGGATAAGAGAAATCCGTGGAAAAATACTTATCCAGATAACTCATGTGACCGAGATTAGCATTCGGGGCCTTTTGAACTATGTCGACATGCTATCTACCATCTGTGTTACAGAGGAGGGCAATTTCTTGAAGATGCTATCATAGTGGAAAAACTAATTTCCTGCATTCGGTTCTAATGCACCTGCATTGTCGCTATTTTACTGCACGTATTTGTTTAAATTTATTAGCTGCTCTAATATTTGGTATATTTGCTTATTATTGATGATATGGAATACAATCATATGTGGTAGCTGAATTTTAACCCTCGCTATCCAGTGATCCATCTACCATTATATTGAGGTATCAATTTTATTTCACTAAGAACTTAACTGTATGCTTATTAGTTTATGTGAGTAATTTATTCTTATGTTTTACCTGTCTTCAGTTTTATTTTGCACATTTATATTATTCAATCAGAATTGAAATTTAGCAAAAACGTTTCTGCTCTTACATTTAACACAACTTCTCGCTTGTAAAATAGGTTTTATGCGCAGTGGAGTTTAGGCGATTTTTTCTCGTTCCATTGATAGAAGTACAATATTAAAATTTACCTATAAATACAGCCAATATTAAATCTATCGGAAGTATAAGATGATTGACTTATCAATTTTCAAATTATTTAGGTTGGTTAACCAAGCGGGATGCCTCAGGCGGTTTTGTCTGTGGCCCGCTTTCGGGAGCCCCGGGTTCAATTCCCCTGGCCGACCTACCTCAACCATGGCTTTTTTCGTAGTTTTCCCGGGACGCCAGGCGAATTTCTTAATCCACCATTTAATCTCGATTATCATTTCATATCATCTCTCATCTCTTTAAAGGTAGAAGTGTCGGCGGAGTGTCTCGGCCGTCCTCTGTCTCTTTGCATTGTGCCATGAAATACATTATTAGAACCCTAATTTGACATTGCTGAGGATGAGGCACATTTTAACAAGCGCTATCTCATTTATGTAGCTTATTTTACACACAGTTTCTTTACATTATATCGTGCAAAGATTTAAAATAAAGATTTTAGTTCTTAAGAAACTAAATCCAATTACTACTACTAATTTTTAAAAATAACTAAATATTTGAAATTGACATAGAGATACCAAAGGTTTATAAATAATCTTTTATTAAGTTATACACAAATGTGAGAAATTTCATTTTTCCCCTCATAGTTTTTGAAAAGATTTAAAAAAAATTCTGAAAACGAGTTCCAAAATTTGCAAACAACTATCATGTTTAAACATGCTTAAGACACTAAATCTACCTATAAAATTGCCAAACAGGCCATCATGATTTTTGAAATGTTAATATGCCTGCTCACAGCCTCCTAGCCTTCTTACTAAGGGAAGCCATAAAGGCACAAATTTATAAACATTTGCAGGAAAGCCCATATATCATTCAAAATGGGACGTGGTAGTGCAAAGGGTGCAGATTTTTTTTTATTTTAAAGCCAATTTTGAGTAACGCTTTTATTACTAAAGCTTCTGAATATATTTCCAGAACAGAACGCTTAACTTTGAATGCTTCTCCAGAGGATTTAAGCTCCCTCTCCGCTGAACTTTTCCATTGGCAACGACCCCCAGCCGCATGGACTTTTCCAGGAAAACTGGTGGTAACACATCTCTAGGTAGAAGATGAGAGGTACTAATTAGTGAGGATCTGTGCTGAAATTCCAGAAACAGTATGAACTCGCCTCCTGGTTTGATTTCCCGGAAATCAGTTCAGCTAAATTAGTAAGGCACTCAATACAGCAGCAGTGAAATACGCTAAAAGTGTGGCATTGTTCTAGTGATGTGGAGCGATCTGTTTCATCATATAAATCAATGCATCCTAGCAACATATTTTCTATGAATGCACTTAAAACATTGTACTAATATCCTTCATTAATTTAAATATAGTAATTTAATGGTAGTTGATTCGACAATAACCACCAGCTAAGGGAGAATAAATGTTGTTCCCAGGAAGCATTTTTAGGCAGAGTAATATAAGGCTGCTTAATAGCAGGTGTTGAGTTACATATCCATGATAACAGCAATCTGTGTACAGTATGAGCTTTTTAAAAGAAGATGCGTGAAGGTCATCTGTTTCTCCACGTGGGTAGTGCAATGTTGCCCACCAGATCCCCTTTCTTTATCCTCTCAACACTCGAAACATAAACAAGGGTTCGAGTTATCTCACCTCAACAAAAGTATGCAAAGTTAATCTGTATTAGCCTACTTTGAAAACGGAAATAAGTTGTTCACACATTCACTGAGCTGTAGGGTCTTCACATGTGTGAGTTCTTTTATATAATTGTTTGCACAATGTAACTAATGTTCCACACATATCGTTATTGTTGCTATGCAGCGTAAGTTGATATTTCCGCACTAGAGCGGTAAGTATTTCTCCATAGAAACACATATACGCGATGCACGTTCTAAAATCTAACATTTATCTTCAATTATATTTATTAATATTTCAGCTAATATCATAACTACTAAATTCAGATTTATATAAATACACATAGTGCAAAAATAATGTGCAATACACACGTGTTAAGCATATAATGGAATCTAGAGAATTGAAAATAACTCGGCGCAAGCGCCTCGTTTTTTCAAACCTTTCCTCGTTCCGTATACATTAATATCGGAATATACTATTATTGACGACCTGATTAATCGACATGTTCATATCAACGCCGCCGATATGCCGGAATTTTGACCCACAGGAATTCTTTTACGCGCAAGCATATCTACTGACATTGGACTGTCGCTTTTGGATAAAAGGAATTAGCTGTTCATTGATAAGGGGCAAACTCTCGTCTTCCTGTTGGAAGAATTCTCTAAGAGAGACATATTCTCTAGCTTGGCTATGCAATGTAACAACTCGACCGTAAGCTGCTCCTTGCCTTGGGCCATGAATCCTCGGTCCACCTCTAATCCTACCGCCACTACGTCATGCTTTCATAAGCACGTATTTTAAGTGTTTTAATAAAGTAGGCTAACAATACACAGCGTAACTAGGCAAACTCTGTTTCCTACACACAACTAGCGATAACTGAGCTGAGGAGTATGTGATTCACCCACTTCACCAGTGTACAATCTGGCAACCTTTGTTAACGTTACCATAGCAACGACCTTCCCTTCTTACCCTTCACGTCCCTTGCTGGATGACCTTCACGTATCTCTTTTAAAAATCAGACAGTAAGTGGATTTACATGCACCACGTATCGGTGCATTCAAGTTGCGAACAATGTTGACATGCATTCCAGTGAACTTTGCCGCTGAATATCAAAGTATGGATAATTTTATAAGTAATGTTATATCATGCGTATTTGATAAATGTTTTTACTCAGCGATAAGCCAGTTGAAGGGTGACGTGCTTCCGATTTGAAAACTTTCAAGACGGAGAACCAAGCAAAGAAATTGTTGCGTACGTTTAAACTAAACTTTATTCTAAGATAGTTTAGACAGTGTAACTTTTGTTGCTTGGTGTTCGGGAAGGGTAAATCTCCTTGGAACAGCTAAGACGGGGTGATTCGGTATAATGTCCATAATTTCAGTGATTGGTACCTTTGCAAGATCTTCAGGATTTACCACAGGCGCCAGGGTAGACATAGCATGTCTCAAGAACATTATTATTAATTATTATTATTATTATTATTATTATTATTATTATTATTATTATTATTATTATTATTATTATTATTATTATTATTATTATTATTATTATTATTATTATTATTATTATTATTATTATTATTATTATTATTATTATTATTATTATTATTATTATTATTATTATTATTATTATTATTATTATTATTATTATTATTATTATTATTATTATTATTATTATTATTATTATTATTATTATTATTATTATTATTATTATTATTATTATTATTATTATTATTATTAATGTGACACAAATCACATTTACAAAGAGGTATAGTGCCTATTGTATCTTCATTATAGATGATGCGAAAAATACCTCCAACCCGAAACTACCTTTAATATGGAAAAGCTTTATTGTTTTATGTATTATCTCTTATATAGCTCAACATTGTATCAAATACTATGTGATGATTTATTTTCGTGACAGAAAGTACAACTTGAATTTGCCTGAAGTTTTCGAAGATGTAGCCTGTGAAGTACTGTTTCTTTGGAATGACTTAATTATTTTGAAACTGTTTTAGCTGTAACAGATGGAGCATTACTTCTCTGGAAGTATAGATATACTTTATGTCAAATAATATTTTGGGTTTTGTACGTTCATCATTTCGAAAATTGCTTCAAATTTTTATATACCTGTACTTTCCTCAAGCACGAAGTCATTATTCGTATTTTGTCTCTTACACTTGGTCAAAGAACTGAATTTCAAATCCATTACATAGCGACCGGCTCCTAAACGATTTGTCTTAGTTGAATAGAAGTTTTTTTTTATATACGGCAAGAACTTACTCCAGCACTTTACGTGTTCTAAAGCTATTCCAATTTTAAAATGTTTCATGTTTGTAATTATTAGAACATTTCAACATGTTTATGTTCGGTGCTCGTCAAGGTATATATAACCAGAGTAGTATTTTTTTTTTTTTTTTTTTTGCAGAATGCGTGGTATTATTGTCAACATTAGTTGAATTAGTGTCATGAATTTTATAACTAACTTTTTGTTGTTGGCGTCTGAGTTGATTTGCACCGGGCTCTCCTATTAGCCCATTTCCCCCGCGTCCATTTCACTAACTGCTTTTTATTTACCACCAGATCTTTCACCATCATTTCAAATCATCGCTATAATTTGTTAGGATGATATTAGCGCCGCCGGTACGGCAGAATTTCATCCTGCTGGAGTTCTTTCCGTGCCGGTAAATGTACTGACATAGGGCTGTCCATTTTGAGCACACTTCAAACTAACTGAACCGGGTTTGAATCCGCGGATTTGGAATCAATTGGCCAATGCCTAATCGTGCCATCCAGATGACATACTAAGTCGCTCTGCTCCTCGATAGGCCCCTTAGGAAGGGGCTAAACTGAGAATATGTTGAAAAATAGGTTAATTTCGTGTATTAATTTCTCCTACCTGCACTTAAAAATTATTTATAATTACTTACTAAGTGACATACAAGTAGCGATACTTAATAGCCACATCAAAATAACACAACCACTGCAAATATTATGTACAGCATTCATAATCTTAATGGGCAATAACTGCAAAAGCTTGCAAAAGAAAGCAAAATTAACATGAAATAATCTCACGATAGATTCCACGAAAGTAGAAAGCAAAAAAGTAGAATATTTTATGCCAGTAATGCATTTTTAACAATTAATTGTATCAATTGTACCGCTTCATCAGACTACAATTGCCTCTGGTGATTCCTAACCCTGCGATCGTTGTGCTTTGAGGTTTGCGTGTTTATGGTGTTAGGGCATAGCCAGTGAATTGGATTTTTGCAAAAGCAATAATTTGAGAGTCATGCGCCGTGGCGTAGCGGGCTAAGGCAGCATGCGGAAAGCGGCCCGGGTTCAATCCCACCCATGGGGTGCGGATTTTAGGTCCCGGGTATAGGACCGGTGCCCACTCAGCATCGTGAGGAAAGTGAGGAGCTTACGCTAGGTAAGCGGCCCTGGTCACGGAAACCAACATTCCGGCTGGGGGATGCCGAGATGCTAACCACATCTCCTCCCCGTATCGGTTGGACGATCGTCAACCTCTACCGTGCGTGAGTGGGCGTGAGGCCGGCAGTTGGCTTGGCAGGCCTTGGGCCTCTAAGGGCTGTCGCGCCATGGGTTATTATTTATTATTAGTAATTTGAGAAGCTGTTTTAAAACATATGCTAGCTTATTGAACGTGGTAAATGGTGTTTGGAATTAAAATGGTCCATATGAACATATTAACGTAACCCTACCTAGCGGCCGAGCTTTGGAATTAAGGCAACTTAAGTTCAAGGCACGTAATGAAACGGAGTATAAAATATGTTTAATGCATTTTAGTTAATTGATGGAAATTAATCATTTCTCCACTCTAGCCATATATAGGCTAAGGTTTTTGATAGAGTCAACATGAAAAATTCAACGCCATGGCCGGGATTTGAACCACGGATCTCCTGGTTTCCGTCCAGTCGCTCTAACCCTTGAGCTAACTTGGCTAACGTGCCGTCCTGACATTAAATTCTCCATTTGACTCGTATATTTCCCCGGTAAACCACTAAGGGCTCGCATTCGAGATACACTGTTTGTGGCGACTTACTATCGTAAGTACTAGAGTCCCAGGCTTCATCATTTAACTCTTATTATTTTAGTTAGTTGATGGAAATTAATTATTTCGCCACACTAGCCATCTATAGGCTAAGGTTTTTCATGTTGACTCTAAGTTGAATACATATTGTGACTTTGGTAGGTTCGTGAAATAAAAGTCAAGGTTACAAAAACAAAAACTGTACTTTATTCTCGTAGCAAATACATCTTTCACAATTACAATTTGCTAGATCAGCTAAAAACTGTTTATTTTTCAAACACTTCGCTCAACTGTCTGTCGCTTCCGGTAACGATCGGCCCCGAAGTTTTCCGAATCTCCACCGGCCATCATTTATTCATCAGCTTCGCGAATCTGCCGCCCGGGTAACACTGCTCCCTCCTAAGGGCTGGTCGTCCCGAACAGCGCCTTCGTAGCGGGCCAGGCGATCCAGGTGTACCACCAACATCTTTCCTCGGGGCACCTTCTGGATGCGGTAGACCACGTCGTTAATCCTCTTCACCACACGCTACGGTCCTTGCCATGGCTGCTGAAGCTTCGGACAGCGTCCCTTGATCCTGGTCGGGCGGTAAAACCAGACCAGGTCACCTTGCTGGAACCCTTGGCTGTTGGCTTGCCTGTCGTATCGGGTTTTCATGCGGTCGCTCGCCTTCTGGATGTTCTCGCGAGCCATCTCGTGCATGTCGTGGACGTGGTCCACCAGGTTCTTCACATACTCGGTCGCTGGCTGTTTCACCCCCGGAGGACTACCAAAAGCCAGGTCACAGGGGAGGCGTAACTCTCGGCCGAACATTAAGCTGGCTGGCGTGATCCCCGTGATGTCGTGTGTTGATGAGCGGTAGGCCAGCAATAACAGTGGCACCTTGACGTCCCAGTCTCGCTGATGGCTGGCCACGACCTTCCTCAAGTGTTCCTCTAAGGTCTTGATGTACCTCTCGACCATGCCATCCGACTGGGGATGTAGAGGTGTTGTGCGGGTCTTGTTAACCCCAAGTCTCTCTAGTGCCTCCCTCATCAGGTTGGACTCAAAATTGGTGCCTTGATCACTGTGCAGCTCTAATGGCACCCCAAATCGGCATAACACTTGCTCCACGAGGCAGTCTGTGATTGACCTTGCCTCTTGGTTCGGGATGGAATACACCACCGGCCACTTAGTGAAGTAATCCACGACCACCATCAGGTACTTGTTGCCTCGGTTGGATATTGGGAAGGGTCCAGCAATGTCAACGGCGATCCGTTCGAATGGCGCTCCGACGTTGTACTGTTGCATGCGACCCCGGCTCCTAGTCTGGGGGCCGCGACTCGCCGCGCACACGTGACACTGACGGCACCATCTCTCAGTATCTGCTCGGAGCCACAGCCAGTAGTAGCGCTGCCGTAGTTTGTCAATCGTCCGGTTCGCTCCCAGGTGTCCTCCTGAAGTACCGGCATGCACTTTTCCAAGACTTCCGGAACCTTACTCCGGGGAAGTAGCAGCTGTTCTCTCTGCGTCTTCCCATCGGGTGATTCCCATAATCGGAACAGCACACCCTCTCTGTTCTTCAACGAGTTCCACTGGGCCCAGTAAGACTTGTAGGTGGCGCTCCTTGGTGCGACATCCGCCCAGGTTGGTCTCGTCCCTGCCTCCACTTCCCTCAAAAGTGGCCCCAAGTCTGCGTCCGCCAGCTGCTCCCTCCTCAGGCCTGCGCTATCCCAGCCATCCACAGGCACTGCCGTGACTACTCGAACTGCTGCGGCACGCACCTTCTCCTCCACCCTTGTGCATTGGCCGTACTCTTCTGGAGAGGGTCTCCGGGACATAGCGTCCACGTTGCCGTGGCTCTTCCCTCTGCGATGTTCCGAGGTTAAGTCGTACTCCTGCAGCCTCTAAACGCAACGTGTTGTCTGGCCTTCCAGGTTCTTAAAGCTCAATAGCCAGGTTAGGGCGGAATGGTCAGTCCTCAGTTGGAATGGCTGACCGTACAGGTACTTGTGGAAGTGCTCCAAGGTCTTTACTACCGCCAATAATTCTCGGGTGACGCAGTAGTTCTTCTCTGCCTTGGATAGCGTCTTGCGGTAATAGGCTATCACCCACTCATGTTCGTCCTGGATCTGCGATAGGACACCTCCAATGCAATGGTCGCTGGCGTCGGTGTCCACAATGAAGGCGCCACCCGGTTGTGGAAATCCCAAAATTCGAGCACTGCACAGGGTCTCCTTTAGGTGCTGGAAAGCGTTTTCTGCGTCCTCCGTCCACACATAAGGCCAGTGTTCCTCTGTCAGGTGGGTGAGGGGTTTTGCGATGTTGGAGAACCTCTTTATGAAGCGGCGGTAGTAACTGCACAGCCCCAGGAAACTGCGCAACTCTTTCTTATCCTTTGGGCGAGGCCAATCTCTCACAGCCTGTGCTTTCTCCGGGTCTGTGGCCACTCCGGTTGCTGAGACTATGTGGCCTAAGTAGTTCACTTCCTTGCGGAAGAAGTGGCACTTCTTCACGTTTAGCTTCAAGTTGGTCGCCTGCAGTCTCTGTAGCACCTTACTCAGATTCTCGAGATGGTCTTCAAAAGTTTTACCGACGATGATGATGTCGTCCAGGTATAGCAGGCAGGCGTCGTAAGTCAGGCTTCTCATCACTGACTCCATGAGACGTTGGAAGGTAGCTGGTGCGTTACAGAGGCCAAAGGGCATAACTGTGTACTGCCAGAGCCATTGGCCTGTCGAGAATGCGGTCTTCTGTTTGTCTCTCGGATCTAGAGCTACCTGCCAGTAGCCCGACTTGAGGTCCAGGGTCGAGAACCACTGCGCACCATCTAGTGTGTCCAGGGTGTCGTCAATCCGGGGTAATGGGAAACAGTCCTTTCGGGTGACATATTTCAGCTTCCTGTAGTCCACGCAGAAGCATAGCTCGCCGTTCTTCTTCGTCCCTAAGACTACAGGGGAATACCAAGGGCTGTCAGACTCTTCAATCAGCCCCTGGATCTCATGTCCTCCAGCATGTCTCGTACCACCCCTTGCTTCGCCAGCGGAACGCGTGTAGGGGGTTGCCGAATAGGCCGGCCGTCTCCGGTGTCGATGCGGTGAAGCACTTTGTCCGTGCGGCCGTAGTCACTATCGCCTTGTCTTAAGACGCGCTCGTATCGCCTCAGTAGTTGTCGAACTTTCTCCAGCTGTTCTGCGGTCAGGTAGTCCGCCGCCCTCTCCAATGAGCCTTCTAGCCGGGACCCCAGGTGCACCGGCTCCTGCGTCTTGTCGATTGCTGTTGTGCTTAATATGGGCTCGCTATTCCGAATGCCGTCCCGGCCTGGACGTCGTGATCGGCGTCCGTTGGATTTAACAGTCTCACTAGCACCTCCTCTCGGCAGGGCAGCAATGCCCTGGCTACACACAGTCCGTGTACAGGCGTATTCTGGTCCAGCATCATGTTGCTGGTTCTCTGGCCTTCCAGTCGCGACGTCACCACCACCTCGCTCCTCGCTGGGACAACCACGTCTTCCTCCAAGACTACCCTGTAAATTCCAAGTCGCTCTTCTGGTTGACGGAGTATAATCTCTTCTCCGTTGAGCCGCAGGACCTTCTTGCCAACGTCGACCGTCGCCTCATGGCTCCTGAGGGCATCCAGTCCCAGAATCACCTCCTCGGTCACCTACGCGACGAACAACCACAGACGCACGGCACTCCGTCCCAAGGTCAGCTCCAGCAGGGCATCCTTCTCCACAGGCAAGGTGTCGCCCGATGCCGTGACAAGCTGGTATGGTCTGCTCGGCTTCCTTTTCGGCAAACCCTTCGCCACGTCAGGTCTGGTGATGGTCACGGCCGCCCCGGTGTCCACCAGCACGCGGCACGGCTTTCCTCATACCCAACCGTCCGTGATGAGGCTCTCATCCATACGCCGGCTGACGGCGCGCAGTGTCACTCGAGGGGATGGTGGTGATGGCGCCGACGTGCCCCTCTCCACGACGGCCCTTACTCGTTTTCCGGCTGCTCTTCCTTGTGTGGGCAGTCTCTCCGCGGGTGTCCGGGCTTCCACACCCCCAACACAGGCCACTAGGTGTACGCCGACGTCCCACAGATGGTCTTCTGTTTCCAGCGTAGCGGACACTCCTCGTTCTCGACGTCGGGATAGATGCTACCTTGGCCGCCTCCATCCTTAATGCCGCTGTCAGCGCCTCGTGGATTGTTTTGTAATCGCCTAGCATTAGGCGCTGACGAATCTCCGTGTCCCGTACCCCGTCGACAAAGTTGTAGGCGGCTTCCCGGGATACGAACTCCAGTGGCAGGTCAACCAAGGCCTTGTTAGCTAGCTGCTCAATCGCTATGGCTAACTCCTCCAGCGTCTCCCCCGGCTGCTGTGGCCCTGCCTTTAGTTGGCTGCGGTACGCTGCGGCTAAGCGGTGGTTCCCGATACGATTCTCCAGGGCCTCCCAGATGTCCTTGGGCGCCGCCTTTGATTGCACCGCGTTTAGGACTTCTGCGGCCCGACCCTGGAGGCTGGCTATTAACTGTGTGGCCTCCTCCTCTGGCGACCATTTGTTGTGCTTGGCCACTGCGCCGAATTGGCGGCGGAAGATCTCAAACGTTGACGCGCCGTCATATTTCGGAGGTTTGACGCGCGCCGATGTTGTGTCGCATCCCGGTGCGTCGACCCTCAAATCCTTTAACCTCCTGCCAACGACGTCCTCCACCATGGCGTTCAGGGACTTCGCGTTGCTGTCAGCCTTTCCCTCCAGCTCGTCAACGCGGCTCGCCAGGTCTTCGACGCACTCGCCTAACTCTGTGACGTCCTTTTTTACACCGGTCAGCTGCTCTTCAAACTTTGCGGCGAGGGCCTCGTTCGCCGCTTTCATTTCCGGGGTCAATTCGGCCATCTTCGTGGTCATCGTCGCGGCCAAGTAGCTATTAGCCGTTTCCGTCTTCGCTGTTAGTTCCGAGGCCAGGCTATTATTTGCCACTTTCATTTCCGAGGTCAGTTCGGCCTTCATTTCCAACAGCTTCTCCAACATCTATTCAAATGCCGCCTCCATGGTGGTCACGTCTCACTCCTGACACCAATTGTGACTTTGGTAGGTTCGTGAAATAAAAGTCGAGGTTACAAACACAAAAACTGTACTTATTCTCGTAGCAAATACACTCTTCACAATTACAATTTGCTAGATCAGCTAAAAACTGTTTATTTTTCAAACACTTCGCTCAACTGTCTGTCGCTTCCGGTAACGATCGGACCCCAAGTTTTCCGAATCTCCACCAGCCATCATTTATTTAATCGGCTTCGCGAATCTGCCGCCAGGGTAACAATATTTATTATTTGTTTTGTGAGTAGGAATGTTTGTAGAACAGGCTAAAAACTTCGTGTAGCAATCCTACAAGCAAAATAAAATATTTTTAAACGTGCACTCACATTATACCATATTATATAGCCCTGAATATTACATTATGAAGTATTCCTGCTGAAATTTGTATGGAAGCACTCATTCAGAAATGCACAGTGAAGCAGTCTGTTTGGCCTTAATAGCATCAATGCTGAATAACTTGCACAATTGTTGCACATGACACAACTCAAGACACTCCAAATTTACAGTAGTTGTTGACAAAATACATTACATTTTATATTTAAGATTTTATTAATACTATTATTTTTATTTTTATTATTATTATTATTATTATTATTATTATTATTATTATTATTATTATTATTATTATTATTATTATTATTATTATTATTATTATTATTATTATTATTATTATTATTATTATTATTATTATTATTATTATTATTATTATTATTATTATTATTATTATTATTATTATTATTATTATTATTATTATTATTATTATTATTATTATCATCATCATCATCATTATCATCATCATTATCATTATCATCATCATTATCATTATTATTAAATGTAATGTTGCAATTTTACTATTAGTAATAATTTCTTGTTTAGAGAAGATAGCTCTGGTATTGAGTTTGGATTGGAAACAAATAGGTTGAATTATATAATTTCAATGGACATCACATCACATCTGTTTTTGGTGTTCACGGCATCTAAAAACATTTATTTCCATAAAATCTCAATTTACGCAGAGGTAGTGATAATTCTATACATATTACCAAAGGTTGCTGATTTAACGTGTGGTTGTTTCAGGTGAAACCATGGATAATAACAAGCCCAGCACTTCAAACACTGAAGAGGATGATGAAATCCTCGTTGTTTACGAGAAAACCGAAAGAACTCGTTTAGAGGTAAGTAAACCATTATAACCACGGCGAAGGAAGCGGGCGAATTAGCAAAGATATAACAAGGTTTAAGGTTTTTATATGTGTTGTCAGATTCCTTAGCATTTTAGTGAGGACACTGCCTTTTCCCGAACAAACCATTTTATGAATTTTGCTTTCCATAAACAATCTTAAGGTTTTGACACAAGTGAATTTAAAGCAGCTTGAAGTGTTGAATTCGCATTCAAATCATCATAAAATGTAAAAAACTCGTTCTTCTATTTATTACTAGTTAATTTAACTAAAACTCCATCTAACTCTCCATGTAATGGCTTTGAAATTCTTTCTTTGCATGACCACAAGGTGGAGAAATTACAATTTGTGTTTGTACGTATCTGATTTATTGCATTTGATGTATTGAGCGTCACTGCTCGACTTACCAGCTTCTGGATTACTCGCAAAAAGCAGGTGTTGAAAATGCTCTTTGTGTCGACTTCACACTCCTTGTTGCTGACTTGAAAGGGACAAACAGGATGTAAGCATACAAAAACTGAACCCACGTGAAGAGAAACAGTGTGTCGATTAAAGACCTGTTGCCAAAACATATTATTATACTGCATGCCTGGGTCAGTCGATTAATTTGGCACAATAAAGACAAATATCCATCTGTCCATCATTCATCTATTCTAGTATTCTATACTACAGTTGAACCAGATTTATTAAGGGGAGACAACGATAACTTGTAACTCAGAATAAGATACAAATGAGATTTTGATAATGCATCATCTTTTAAAAAAGTAATACAGTGGGCCTGTATGTGTCAAACTTTACAAACAATGAAGGTATGTACGAAGCGGACATTATTTAGAAATTGGTTCCCCTTTAAAGTATAACTGTAATTTAGCTTGTTTCACTGATCTTGCATTATCGTACATTCATTTTCCAAAAAAATGAACCTACAACTTTTTGCACTGATCTAATGTCTACACAGTTCACGTTCAAGATGTCCCAATTTCGGATCTGGGTCAGGGCGAGCTATCTGATAAGCCTATTTCCCGGGGTTTTCCTTTCACATCAAGCGTGTAAAAGCAGTTCATGAGTCGGAAGCAATTTTGGTTTAGGTTTTGTGTCTTTTAAGTGTTACCTCTCGTATGGACTACATGTTCTGATCTGACGCATATCCTTTACTGCCCCCCCCCCCACTTACATGGCTGATTAAAATAAACCGAGAACTGAAAAACAAAACTGATGTTCAACAATAAATAACATATAATACCGAAAATAATCGTTGTTTCCCATTTGTTGTTAAACACGATACTGTTGCGCCGAAAGACCCTTATGAGATAACGTGTTTGTCTTTTGTTTCAGTAGCCAAAACCCGCCCGCTCAGCTTGCGACTTTAGTCAGCAGCAATAAAGAAAATGTGTTTCCGAGTTTCTTTTAGGATAACGTATGCTGTATATTCATTTAATTACGCAAAACTCAGTTGTATTTCAGTGAAATTTAATACGTAGGCATAACTGGAAATTACGTGTAAAAAGATTATATATATAATGTTTCTAAATAACATTTCTACCGGAATCACAAAATATTTGCGTATAAATACTGTCGCGAACCCGATCGTGACAAGGCGGCCTGGCACACAATAGACGGATAGGTTTCATGGAGATAACGAGCTTGCATAAACAGATAGCGCCGATAAACAAGAGATGGATAGCTTATCACAGAGGTGAAAGACTTGCCGGCACCTATATAGTTACATTCTAGAACATTCGTGTTTTATCTGGTGACATTTTAGAGTAAAGACGAGAACAATCTAGAATGATCGATTAGGTGGATAAAAAGAAGCCATGGGTAGTGATGAGTCAGTTATAGTTGTGAAACAGAGTGAGCTGTGTTGCTGTAACGAGAGCTAATGTAATCGTCTGTCACGTTTTGTTATTGTCATCGACCTTGGGGGATTGTGTGGTGTAATGTTGTTTTGTGGGAATTGAACAGGTTATTGCTACGGAAATAAAGGATACTTTTAATTTCTGCAACTCGAACCCACTACGAACCCACAAAGTCACAAATGGTGTCAGGAAGCGGGACGACCACATCAACGAGAAGATGGAATCAATGAAGACCGAATTAACAACGAAGACGGAAGCTACAAATAGCAACTTGGGCGCGAAGATGACCGACACCAGGAAGAGCAACTGGAGGAACGAGTAAGGATCGGCGTGGCGAGGAGCACGTCGGAGCCATCACCTCCATCCCCTCGAGTGACACTGCGCGCTGTCAGCCGACGGATGGATGACAGCCTCATCGCAGACGGTTGGGTACGAGGGAAGCCGTGCTGCGTGCTCGTAGACACCGGGGCAGCAATGACCGTCATCAGACCCGACGTAGCCAGGGGCTCACCGAGAGGAAGCCGAAACGACCATAACAGCTAGTGACGGCATCGGGCGAAATCTTGGCCGTGGAGAGGGAGGCCCTGCTGCAGTTGACCTTGGGATGGAGTGCCGTGCGTCAGTGGGTGTTATTTGTGGAGGTGGCTGAGGAGGTGATACTGGAACTGGATGCCCTCAGGAGCCACGAGGCGACGGTAGACGACGGCAGGAAGGTCCTGCGGCTCAATGGAGAAGAGGTCATACTCCGGCAACCCGAAGAACGCCTTGGAATCTGCAGGTTCATCTTGAAGGACCACGTGGTGGTCCCCGCGGGAAGTGAGGTGGTGGTGACGGCGCGACTGGAAGGTCAGCGGACGAACAACATGATGCTGGACCAGATGACGCTTGTGCACGGAGTCTGTGTAGCCAGGACATTATTGCCCTGTCTAGAGGAGGTGCCAGTGAGGCTGCTCAACCTGGCAGATACGATCACGACGTCCAGGCCGGAACAGAGCTGGGGACTTGCGAACCCGTGGTCAGCGTGACAGCTATCGACAAGACACATGAGCCGGTGCCGACGCAACATCTGGGGCCCCGGCTGGAAGGCTTATTGGAGAGGGCGGCCGACCACCTCACCGCAGAACAGCTGGAGAAAGTTCGACAACTACTGAGGCGATACCGGCGCGTCTTCAGCCAAGGTGACAGTGACTACGGCCGCACGGATAAAGTGCTTCACCGCATCGACACCGGAGATGCCCGGCCTATTCGGCAACTACCTAGACGCGTACCGTTGACGAAACAAGCGGTGGTACGGAATATGGTAGACGACATGAAATCCAGGGGAGTGATTGAAGAGTCTGACGGCCGTTGGTGTTCCCCTGTAGTTCTGGTGACGAAGAAAAACGGCGAGCTATGCTTCTGTGTGGACTACAGGAGGCTGAACGCTGTCACCCGGAATTACTGTTTCCCCTTACCCCGGATTGACGACTCTCTGGACACGCTAGCTGGTGCACTATGGTTCTCGACCCTGGACCTGAAGTCGGGTTACTCTAGGTGGCTCTAGACCCGATGCCAAAGTTATGCCCTTTGGCCTCTGCAATGCACCAGCCACATTTCAACGCCTCATGGAATCAGCAATGAGAGGATTGACGTATGGCACATGCCTGCTATACCTGCACATCATCATCGTCGGCAAGACGTTCGAAGACCATCTAGACCACCTGAGCAAGGTGTTACAGAGACTGCAGGCAACCAACTTTAAGCTGAACGCATAGAAGTGCCAGCTCTTCTGCAGAGAAGTTAACTACTTGGGCCACATAGTCTCACCAACCGAAGTGGCCACAGACCTGGAGAAAACCCAAGCTGTGAGAGATTGGCCTCGGCCAAAGGATAAGCGAGAGTTGCGCAGTTTCCGAGGGCTGTGCAGCTATTACCGCCGTTTCATAAAGGGGTTCTCCAACATCGCCAAACCCCTTACCCGCCTGACAGAGGAACAATGACCCTATGTGTGGACGGAGGACGCTAAAAACGCTTTCCAGCACCTGAAGAAGACACTGTGCAGTGCTCCTATTTTGGGATTTCCACAACCAGACGGCGCTTTCGTTGTGGACACCGATGCCAGCGATCATTACATTGGAGGCGTCCTATCGGAAATTCAGGATGGCCACGAGCGGGCGATAGCCTATTACCGCAAGACGCTATCCAAGGCAGAGAAGAACTACTGCGTCACCCGGCGAGAATTACTGGCGGTAGTAAAGACCTTGGAGCACCTCCACAAGTACGTGTACCGTCAGCCATTCCACCTGAGGACTGACAATTCCGCCCTAACCTGGCTATTGAGCTTTTAGAACCTGGAAGGCCAGACAGCACGTTGGGTCCAGAGGCTGCAGGAGTACGACTTCACCTCTGAACATCGTAGAGGGAAGAGCCACGGTAAAGCAGACGCCATGTCTCGAAGACTCTGCCCAGAGGAGTGCGGTCAATGCACAAGAGTGGAAGGAAAGAAGCGTGCCGCAGCAGTCCGAGTAGTCACGGCAGTACCTGCGGATGGCTGGGATAGCGCAGGCCTGAGGAGGGAGCAGCTGGCGGACGCAGACTTGGGGCCACTCTTGAAAGAAATGGAGGCAAGGACAAGACCAACCTGGGAGGACATCGCACCGAGGAGCGGCACCTACAAGTCGTATTGGGCCCAATGGGATTCTTTGAAGACAAAAGAGGGCGTGCTGTTCCGGCTATGGGATTCGCCTGATGGGAAGGCGCAGAGGGAACAGTTGGTACTTCCCCGAAGTAAGGCCCCGGAAGTCTTGAAGGAAGTGCACGCCGGTGCTTCAGGAGCACACCTGGGAGCAAACCGAACGATCGACAAACTCCGACAACGCTACTACTGGCTGAGGCTCCGAGCAGACGCTGAGAGATGGTGCCGTCAATGTCATGTGTGCACGGCGAGTCGCGGCCCCCAGACTAGGAGCTGGGGTCGCATGCAGCAGTACAACGTCGGAACGCCATTCGAAAGGATTGCTGTCGACATAGCTGGACCATTCCCCGTGTCCGACCGAGGCAACAAGTACCTGATGGTGGTCGTGGACTACTTCACCAAGTGGCCGAAGTGTTAGCCATTCCGAACCAGGAAGCGAAGACCATCACGGACTGCCTTGTGGAGCAAGTTTTCTGCCGAATTGGGGTGCCACTAGAGCTCCACAGCGACCAGGGCACTAATTTTGAATCCAACCAGATAATGGAGGCACTAGAGGGGCTTGGGGTAAACAAGACCCGCACCACACCCCTACATCCACAGTCGGACGGCATGGTCGAGAGATACATCAAGACCTTAGAGGAACACCTGCGGAAGGTCGTGGCCAGCCATCAGCGAGACTGGGACGTCAAGGTGCCACTGTTCTTACTGGCCTACCGCTCGTCAACACACGATACCACTGGGATGACTCCAGCCAGTTTGATGTTCGGCCGAGAGTTACGCCTCCCCTGTGATCTGGCCTATGAAAGCCCTCCGGACGCAAAACAGCCAGCAACCGAATATGTGGAGAACCTAGTGCACCATCTCCACGACATGTATGAAATGGCTCATCAGAACATCCAGAAGGCGAGCGGCCGCATGAAGACGCGATATGACAGGCAAGCCAACAGCCAAGGGTTCCAGCAGGGTGACCTAGTCTGGTTGTACCACCCTACTCGTACCAAGGGACACTGCCCGGAGCTCCAGCAACCATGGCAAGGACCGTACCAGGTAGTGAAGAGGATAAACGACATGGTCTAACGCATCCAGAAGGTGCCCCGAGGAAAGATGCTGGTGGTACACCCGGATCGTCTGGCCCGCTACGATGGTGCTGTTCGGGACGACCAGCCTTGAGGAGGGAGCAGTGTCGCGAACCCGATCGTGATAAGGTGGCCTGGCACACAATAGACGGATAGGTTTCATGGAGATAATGAGCTTGCATAAACAGATAGCGCCGATAAACAAGAGATGGATAGCTTATCACAGAGGTGAAAGACTTTCCGGTACCTATATAGTTACATTCTAAAGCATTCGTGTTTTATCTGGTGACATTTTAAAGTCGAGAACAATCTAGAATGATCGATTAGGTGTATAAAAGAAGCCATGGCTAGTGATGAGTCAGTTGTAGTTGTGAAACAGAGTGAGCTGTGTTGTAACGAGAGCTAATGTAATCAGCTGTCACGGTTTGTTATTGTCATCGACCTTGGAAGATTGTGTGATGTAATGTTGTTACGTGAGAACTGAACAGTGTATTGCTATGGGAATAAAGGAGATTTTTAATTTCTGCAACTCTGTCTTTTAATTCTACGAACCCACAAAGTTACAATACGAATTACGTATAACTTGGTTACGTGGTAAAGCAGGTTCAACTATAGTACCTATACTGTATGCACGTGCTTTTTCTTTTTATCTGTGGGAGTGATACCCGGATTGTTCATAGTGTGACTTTGTGTGTTCGTAAAATTAAAAGTCCAAGTTGCAGAAATTCCAAATGTTCTTTATTTCCGTAGAAACAAACTGTTTGTACACCCTTTGCAGCAAGCTTATGTAACATAAACCAACACAATCTCTCGTCACTTCTGTACACGTAAATAAACAAAAGAGTTCACTTTCATATCACAGTCCTCACTTTCAAATCGAGTTCAATTACGACTGTTCGATAAACTAGCCACGGCTTCTTTTATATCTCTACTCACTGTTCCAGAAATTAGTCGAATGTTATATAACAAACAAGACGGCACCAGACGAAATACGAACCTTCCAGTCATCTAACTTTATTTGTTCGGCAAGCGTTTTATCTCCGTGTTGCACTATCTGTTCCTTTGTGCGCGCCGACCGTGCTATCGCAATAATGGCTCGCAACACCAGCAAACTCCCTACCTACGTTTGCAAGGATTCCACACAACCAGGCAATCCATCGATCGTAAGAAAACGGACATTAATCAAACACATTCATTGTAAAGCATAACGGTTTATTTCCGATACGACGGACTAATTCCGCTCTTATGATTGCTTTCACTCCGAGTTGCAGAACCTCAGGCAATTAAATGACAATAAGTGACTTAGTGAACTACACAGTTCGCAATGTGGTCATATTCATTCAATTTTGTGGTAATATCCCCCAGAGATTACCGTCCCACTTGCGTGTCGGCAAATCTTTTGCATTTCCTAGGCCGTGGCTGGGAAAAGCAATGCCATAGCTTAGACTTTACAATGGATCTTCTGGTTTCCGGCCGATACTCTAACCAATTGAGCTACCATGGCAATAGGCTGGAATGGCATTAAATTCCCCAACTGACATTTTATCCGTTTAACCATAAGGCGTTTTTAAATTCAGTTTGAAAGTAACGCAACTTGCAGTATAGTAACTCAGATTGGGCCTGTGACCAAGGTTCTCTTGAATGAGATTAATTAAAGTTGCAGTTAATTGTTACATTTGTTACACTTAATTTTTTACCAAAATTTCACTGAAAATATAGGAATCGAATGTGTGTGTCAGAGAGAGGGAGAGGGAGAGAGAGAGAGAGAGAGAGAGAGAGAGAGAGAGAGAGAGAGAGAGAGAGAGAGAGAGAGAGAGAGAGAGAGAGAGAGAGAGAGAGAGAGAGAGAGAGAGAGAGAGAGAGAGAGAGAGAGAGAGAGAGAATTTTCAAGTTCATAATCTAACAAAGGATGCGACACTAATATTATTAAGTAAATCTCCTCGCCTCAAAGTACCTTTTATATGGAAGTATTTTTTAAAACTTTTGTTTTGTTTAGATGGCTGCGATTTTGATATTTTCAGATAAATGCTATCTTGAATTTTCTTAGTACATCCTTGGAAGTCCTTTTTAAAACTATTTTCCTATAATTGGTAAATTGTAAGGAAGAGAACATCTTACTCTAGATCTCGTTAAATCATAAATTGCGCGCGCGTGTGTCTGTGTGTGTGTGTGTGTGTGTGTGTGTGTGTGTGTGTGTGTGTGTGTGTGTGTGTGTGTGTGTGTGTGTGTGGGCGGGGGGAGGGGGTTGCCTTTTTTGAAGCATTCCTTGTTATTAGTTTTAATTTAAAAATGCTATTTTACTTTTTCCAATTCATGCCGAGAGAACCAAATTCCACACCAGCACATATCGGCCGGTTTTTGAAAGATTACCCCTTAAGATTAATATATTTTACTATTCCAAGCATATATGTATTAAGGTTAATTAGTTGAAGATTGGATAGAGAAGGTCCTAGGAACGTAACACATAAGATCTATATATTTTGATCATGCAAAGTAAAAGCATTTAATAGTCATGGCATATGATTTTCGGCTAAGCCTGTTCCGAATATTTCAGCAAGGAAATATGTTACACAAAACCATTTCTACACAATTTTATATCCATTAACATAAAGCAGATGGAAGTTAATGTAAAGTTTACCGAGACTTTTGAGCCACAGCCCCCCCCCCCCCCAAAAAAAAAAGAAAAAACGAAAACTGCAAAACACTGAACTTAGTATTGAAGTTCAGATACTCTTTAACATGCAATATGAAGATTTTCAGCAAAATTTCCCCCACCACAAGTTACTCTTTGCATAGACAGTTTTAAAGTCTTGATTTTCTCGAAAATGACACTACCGAGTTGAATAAAATAGGATATGCTTCGATGGCACATTAACATAAGCATACGGGAGACTTTCTGAAAATGCTTTTTTCTTTCTTTTCTTTTTTTTAATTCAGGAACGTATAAACATGTCATCCTTATTAATATTGTGAATCGCTCCCATACACATTCTGCTTCACGTTCAAGACATCCCGAACCAACTTCTTTTTTGTATATTTATTTATTAGATCGATCATACTTTGCAGATTTGGGAGAACATATACAAAATAATCCTTGAGTAATAACATTGTAGAGGTAGGACAGTGTGCCTCCTCTGAACAAATACAAATGTGTTACTGAACTAATAAATGGTATACATACTTCAATAGTAAGAATTTATACAGCAGAAAAGAATAGAAAAGCAAATGTGGAACAGTAGATCTTTCAGTAGTAGAAGTGTCATCACTGTAAAACAGGTCCCGTGGCAGTCGTCGTTTCAGTCGCGTTGGCCGGCGATTTCCGACGCCGATGTTATACGTCACAGCTCCTAACGTGGTGTAAATTGTAGAAGAAGCGTCGAGCAGGTGGAGAGGAAGAAGTCCCAGCTCGTGATGCAGATGCTGGTTGCGGACAAACCAAGGAGCATTGGTGGCCATTCGAAGATATCGACTCCAGATGACCTGTAGACGCCTCAGGTGACAAGTACTGGCAGCCCCCCAGACCTGGCAGGCAAAAGTAATAAGAGGTCGAACCAGAGATTTGTAGAGATTCTAAAACAAGTGAAGTAAAAGTGAAATAAAGGAGAGAGTTTTCAAAGACGAGCGGATGCCATGGTAATGGTGCGGTCAATATGAGCCTTCCACGTAAGCATTGTGTCCAGTAACACAGTAACACCAGTAACACTGGTGTAGGTGAAGGCAGGCACGGCACATGATCGATCAGAAGGCATATAGGCGGAGCTGGATTATAGCGGCGTAAAGTAAAGATCTTGGCTTCAGTTTTCTGGGTATTGTGGGAGATGCACAAGTTCGAAACCATAGAGTGAGGCGATCAAGAGAGAGAGCCGTAAGGTTTGTACAGTAGAATGTAGATTGGAGTGAGAGTAAAAGAACACTGTGTCGTCAGCATACAGGACAATTGTGGTTGGAGCCATGTCTGGAATATCGGAGGTGAAAATACTAAACAGCGTTGGTGCCAGTGTTGAACCTTGTGGAATGCCTGCTGTAATAGGACGCTTAGTTGAAAGATTACTTCCAATGCGCACCACAAAAGTGCGATCGGTGAGAAAACTGGTAATACTGTGGATTAGGTAGTCCGGAAGACCAGTGCGATAGAGTTTAAGCAGCAACGAACTAACTTCTATAGCGTAGGTGGCAGTGTGTCGGCCTCATGTTCAAAGGTCGCGAGTTCAAATCTGTCAGTATGCTACTGGATAACGTTTTTGCCGGTGGTTTCCCTTATCTGAAAGATAAAAAGATTTCTAAAACAACTTGGGGTATAGGTAATGAGGTAAAGGAAAAATTGCCCATTTTAAATAATCTTGAACTCGACCTAAATGGCTCAGTACAAAATGACCCTATTAAACTCTGTGACTATGTAAACAAATTCTTTCTAGAAGTTGCAACCCATTCAGATAGTCAAAGAATCTTATCCAATTTTAGCACAATAGAAATCTATCCCTCTTGTTTTATTGATCCAGTGACAACCGAAATAATGAATATAATAACTAAATTACCAAGCAAAGTTACTAGTGGATGGGATGAAATAAATACACTAATTCTGAAGCAATGTAAATATGTTCTTGCAGGTCCTCTTGAGCATCTTATCAACTATTCGATAGCAAATGGTCAGTTCCCATATTGCCTAAAATTATCTATAGTTAGACCTGTTCATAAGTATGGTGACACTAAGGACATAAATAATTACAGGCCAATTACACTTAACTTCAGAGTTAGCCAAAATCTTTGAAAGAGTTATACTACAGAGATTATTGTGCTGTTTAGAAAATAATAAAATAATTTCAAACTCGCAACATGGATTTAGGAAACATTCAACAGTTTCGGCAATTATTGAATGTACAAATAATATAACAAAGCACTTGGAAAACAAAGAAAAACTGCAACATTATTCTTTGACCTCTCTAAAGCGTTCGACTGTGTGGATCGCAGTATACTACTAAATAAATTAGAAGCACATGGAATTAGGGGTTTAGCTAAAGATCTAATTAGTTCATACCTTATTGGCAGAAAACAAGTAACACAAATATACTATAAACAAGGAAAGTCAACAATAAAAAATACATCCAGTTTTGAAACTGTTAATTATGGTGTTCCACAGGGTTCTGTGATGGGTCCTCTCTTATTTATACTGTATGTGAACGACATATCTAACAGTGGACAGAGTAAAGCAATATCATATGCAGATGACACAACAACTGTATGCTGGGGCACCTCGACTCTAGAATTACATAACACAATGACACAAACTATTGAATCACTCTTTAATTATTTTTGGGAGAATAATTTGGAATGTAACATGTCTAAAACAAAGTTAATACAGTTTAATTTGAGGAATTTAAATAATGAACAGGACGCTATAATATTATCAGATTACGACATACATGTTACAAATAAATATAAATTTCTAGGCATTATAATAGATCAAAAACTTGCATGGTCGTAACATATTCAGTACATCTGTGGGAAAATCAGTAAGCCATTGCACTTACTTAGGCACTTTTCTAATCTACTGGAAGAAAAAGAATTAAAAATTACCTACTATGGTGTCAAATTTCCTTAGCTAGCATATGGAATTGAAATTTGGGGGTGTAGTGCAAAATCAAATATGGAAAGATTACTAAGATTACAAAAAAAAGCAGTTAGAATAATGTATCATCTAAACTACAGGGATTCTTGTAGCAGTACTTCAGGGAAAGACAAATTTTTACAATATTTCCGTTATATGAATATATGGTAACCATTTATGGATTGGAAAAGGATAACTTGAGAAATAGGGATATGCATAATTATAATACACGACACAACAATGATTTATTTTAGACAGGGTTTTCGTATAAATAGTAGTATTAAAGATCCAAATGTAATGGCACTAATTTTATACAATAAACTACCAAAATCTGTAAAGTAAGCTATGTCAGAAAATCGTTTAAAAAGGAGCTTAAGATTTACTTAATAAATAAGGCACTGTACACAATTGATGAATTGTAATTCTATTGGCATATGTATTGTAAGTTATGTATATATATATATATAAACATTGTAATCATATAGAATGTATGCATCATATGCCATTTCTATTTTAAAATTAGTTTCCAAGATATTTTTTTATTTCTTTATAACTTTGAAATATTTTTTCACATGATAGAATTATTTTGTGAAAAAAATTTGTTAGTCATTCATATTTAACCCAAGTTGGCCATGGTAGCTCAATGGGTAAGAGTGACTGGATGGAAACCAGGAGATCTGTGGTTCAAATCCCGGCCATGGCATTGAATTTTTCATGTTGACTCTTATCTATTGTAATTGTAACTGACAATTTCAGAAACTGCTTTGCAGTCTATTGACAATAAATGCATCATCATCATCATCATCATCATCATCATCATCATCATCATCATCATCATCATCATCATCATCATCATCATCATCATCATCATCATCATCATCATCATCATCATCATCATCATCATCACTATTATTATTATTATTATTATTATTATTATTATTATTATTATTATTATTATTATTATTATTATTATTATTATTATTATTATTATTATTATTATCATTATCATTATCATTATCATTATCATTATCATTATCATTATTATTATTATTATTATTATTATTATTATTATTAACTAAAAATTGTATTAGACTTTATATTAATTTGTAATATTTTCAACAATATTGTAATTCATATTTATATTTTAGAAAATTATTGTCTGTATATTTGACAATGCCATGAGTCTGGTTGACTCTTAAGGCAGATAGATAAAATAAAATAAATACAATAAAATGAATGTCTGGTATCCCTTTTCTTTTAATTTATTCTATGATCATGGAAACATAGAGTCAGGACCAAAGGTAGGACGCTATTTTTTTTTTGGTAAATCAGCAGATACAATCCCAGTATTTAGTGAATTCAAATGTTTTATTTATAATGATCTGAATAGCCACAACCTCAATTAAGTTATTCCCTTATGTGTAAATCCTTTCTTCCTTATTGAGTATCTGTATTTCCCTATTTCTCTCCCACCCTCTCTTATTCTCCTCTATCGTGCATCAAGTGTATCCTCCCTTTTTCTTCTTTTCCACCCTTCCCTCTTCTCTCCAATCACTTGTATCTGTACCTCCTGATTTTTCTTCCTGTCGCTTATTTCCCCCACTTCTGTCCTGTACTCCATTTCCAAGGTGTGCTCCTGTTTGCTCTTTTCCCACTTTTCCCTCCTCTTCTCTATCAGTTGCCGGGCCCAAATGACCTTGTTGTCGACGGGCCCTAAAACACCACACACTCACTCACTCACTCACTCACTCACTCACTCACTCACTCACTCACTCACTCACTCACTCTATCAGTTGCCTTGAGTCTTACAATTATCAGTTAGCTCATTATTTTTCTTACAAATAAACAATATTAAAAAACCAAACTGCTTTAGGAAGCAAATAATTTCCAAACTTCTCTTATGCATTTCAGAACTCAAGAGAGCACCCAGTTTTGTCACCCCGGATTCCCAAGAGAGCCCGGGAAAGATACACATCAAAGGTAACATAAGTTGTCTTTCTTGAGTAAATCAGCAACAGTTTTGAAAACGTTCCTGATTTTGTAAAATGATGTGAGTGAAGTTATAAGTTTTAAAAGGTATGACTCAATTTTAGTCTTTATACGGTTGAATGCTTATGACTTTGGAATGGATGGAGTACACCTGAATAGGAGAGGGTCACACATGTTTGGAAAGCTCTTGTGCAAATCAATAAGCTTTGTATTAGTTAAGGGAAACTAGAAAACAGTGAGGTGGATGTTCCAACAGCTGCAGATAAAGGAATATGTGAACTTAATTTGCATAAAATGAACTTTTAAGGATAACTCACCTAAATATTCAATATTTGAGTCAGAAGATAGTAGCATGTGAACAGTTCTTCAATAGGTTTTCTCCTGAAATTGCTATTATTACTGAGCTTGAGCTCAACAGTATAAGGTAGCTAACCATAACATTGTAAGTAATTACATAAGGTCTTTGTACAAAGGAAATGGAGTATACTGCTTGCTTATTACTCATTGAGTGTTTCTTCTCTTTGTGTGGATACTTTCCATGTAGAGAAAGCACTGGAAGTTGCAGCTCTAAAGCTGTAAGTGCAACAACAGTATATTCTAGTCCTAGGTATTTATACATCTCCAAACTCATGAATAGAGTAATTTATGTTACATTTAGATCAACTACTAGCTAGCCTTTCAACAAAATATAAAAGCATAATAATTGCAGGTGATCTTAATGTAAAAAAGCTCTGTAAATGAATACCTGGAAGCTGTACATTAAGTTAGTCATAAATATGTGTAACCATGTTTTGTATTTAGGTTTATATTCAAGATGAAGTTTCAGTTATTATTTTAGTTTAGAACAGCTGCAAATAGTATCTCCCTATTATATTCTATTTATTAATATATTTATTACTAATCTGTGCTTATCATCTAATAATTTGTATTTTGTAGTATTAGTTCTGTAACAGAAATCTTATGGTGAATACATTTGATTTGATTTGACTGCTCTGATAATTCATATATAAAGCTCATAGGTTTATTTAATAGCTAAAATATTACTGACTTAATACAGAAACTAACAAGGGAAACTGCAACATCCACCACTACGGATTATATAGCATCTAGATAGATAGAGTCAGATTGAAAAGTTCAATGTCATAGCCAGGATTTGAACCACGGATCCCCCGGGCTATGTTGGCCATAGTAGCTCAGTGGTTAAGAGCAATCGACGGAGACTAGGAGGTCCTTGGTTCAAATCTCGGCTATGGCATTGAATTTTTCAATCTGAGTCTACCTATCCAAATTATTGCATACACATGGCTACTGTGGATGAACGACTAATTTCCATATAGCATCTAATCTTAAAAGTACAGATATTAATGCATACAGTATAAAAACTTATCTCCGATCATTATGCGCAGTGTGTTGATTTTATTGGTATAAACTGTAACATAAAACAAAGAGAAATCAAAACTTTTCAGGATACAAATATAAGGTGTATTACTCATGTAGTAGAAAATTTGACTGATGAATCTTGGGATACAGTATATGCAGCGAAAGTTTTACACAGAAATCAGGAGAACTGAGTCAAATTTAATTTAGAAACCAGCAACTTAAAAGATGAAATGAACCATTTTTGTGAATTACATAGATCAACAAACAATACATACTATAAAAATAAGTACAATCAATTCAAAAAGGAATACTTGGTGCCCTGGAAACACTCAAAACAAATTAATGCAAAGAAAAATTTATTAACTCCGGGAACATTTGTAAAACTGCTTGGGATATTGTTAATGCAGTTAGGAAAACTAAACCGGTTTGGAAAGATTTAGAGCTTAGCATAAATAGATCATTGATCAAGAATCCAATAAAATTATGTGATCACATAATCAATTTTTTCTGAATGTAGCATTTCCAGTGAGCAATGTACTTACCAAATTCCAACTTATTCCCTAGTAAAATTTACCCTTCATTATTTATACACCCTGTAACTGAAAATGAAATAGTTAATTTAATAACTAAGTTACCTAACAAAGCTGCAAGTGGCTGGAATGAAATCAATTCCCAAATTCTAAAACAGTATAAATATGTCCTGGCTAATCCACTTGAGCATTTAATTAATCACTTTATATCATTAGGAGAGATCCCAAATTGTTAAAAAATATCTGTTGTTAGACCAATACATAAAATGGGGGATACTACTGATATCAATAACTACAGGCCAATTACGTTAACTTCTGTACTAGGCCAAAGTTATACAAAAAGTAATACAAATTAATAAAGTTTTTAGATAAAAATAATACTATTTCAGATACACAACATGGCTTTAGGAAGCAATCATTGTCAACAATTTCAGCAATGAGAGCACACAAAACATTTATTAAATTATTTAGAAAATAAACAAAAAGCTGCAAATTATGTAGAAAATGAAGCTAGCTACAGTGAAGCAATGAATATTATACAAATATAACAATTTGTAACAAAAATTTCACTTAACATAAGAAAATGGTGTTAATTGTTCTTTCTAACTGATATCAACTTCACGAACTCTTGTCTGCATCTTCAGTCAAAGAAAACCACAGGAGAAAACAAATTTGCTGTTAAGGAAGTTACTGTGTTCTTATGTTTTTTCAGTATTACCAAAGTCTGAAAACGAAACAAACTTAAGAACAGATTCAACTGCTGGTATTTCAAAATTCATTACGCAGTGTTTATTTTTTAAAATAAGTATATTTTCCAAACCATTAAATCTATTGGGACATTTAATTGCTTTAATAATTTAACTTCAGGATTTATATTATTGCTAAATGACCAAAAATGATCTGCTATGGACGATTTATCAGTTTGTTTATACTTAATGTTATGAAAATGCTATTTCATTCTGATTTCCAAATTACATTTCATCTTACCAGTCAGATTTTTTAAATTTGGAAATAAGAACAAAGGAACATTTTTGTAATACTAAGTATAAACAAACTGATAAATCGGCCGTAGCAGATCATTTTTGGTCATTTAGCAATAATATAAATCCTGAAGTTAGATTATTAAAACAATTAAATGTCCTGATAGATTTAGTGGTTTGGGAAAAGATATTTATTTTAAAAAATAAACTCGCGTAATGAATTTTGAAACACCAGCAGTTGATTCTGTTCTTAAGTTTGTTTCGTTTTCAGACTTTGGTAATACTGAAAAAACATAAGAACATAGTAACTTCCTTAACAACGAATTTGTTTTCTCCTGTGGTTTTCTTAAACTTAAGATGTGGACAAGAGTTTGTGAAATCGATATCAATTACAAAGAAGAATAATTAACACCGTTTCCATAAGTTAAGTGCAGTTTTTGTTACAAATTGTTATATTTGTATAAAAAACTGCAACCTTATTTTTTGATCTCACAAAAACGTTCTGTGTTAATCATAATATTTTGCTTAACAAATTGGAAGAATATGACTATTAGTGGCATTGCAGAAAACTTATTCAGCACAGATCATATAGGTAAGCAGGCAACTTGAATACACCATAAACATGGCAATATATCAACAAAAACTACATCAGAATTTCAAGATTTTAGATATGGAGTCCCCCAAGACTCTCTGTTTAAGACCCTATTGTTTATCATATATGTGAATCCTATATATCCCTAAGTTACAAAACAATAGTATTTTATCCTACAGAGATGATACAACTGCGGTATGTTGGGATGCAACAAAAGATGAGCTGAATGCTACCATGATACAAACTATTGATTCACTTTTCAGTTATTTTAGAGAAAATAATCTTAATTGCAATATATCTAAAACATATTCCTTTGCAGTTAGGGCATCACATGTAACATCACATTTCTGATAATCATATTCAAGATGATCAATTCCATTACAGAAGCGTGTGTCTCTTGTTGGGGCTTCAGTTAATCCACTTCAATCTTGGGAACACAAGTGATTCACGTAATATTATCCAAACTTCAGGGTACAATTCAATTGGTACAATCATAAATTGTTAGGAATCATTATTGATCATAAACTGATATGGTATGAACACATTCATTACATATGTGGGAAAATCAGCAAATCATATTATCTACTCAGGCATTTCAGTAACCTTTTAGGGGAAAAGGAACTAACAATTATATACTGTGGAGTCGTATTTTCACATTAGTTTTATAGGCAGGAATCTCAGAATGTGCTGCAAAAACCTACATTAAGAGAATTCTTATGTTACAGAAGAAAGCAATCAGAATAATGTACCATTTCAATAACAAATATTCATGCAGGCAGGTACTTAGGATAAGGGAATTTTGACAGTATTCTCATTTTATATATAAAGTAACATGTTATACAATCAGAAAATTTAAGAAATAATGTGCACCATTACAATACTAGACATAATGAAGACGTCTATAGACAAAGCTTTCGATTAAGTTTTTGCCACAAAAATCCTAGCGTAATGGGCATAATTTTGTACAATAAATTACCAAAATATATAAAGCAACTCCGCGTGGCATGTATTTTTAAACATAAGCTTAAAGTGTATTTAATAAGCAAGGCTCTATACAATTTGGATGACTTCAACTGGGAATGACAACTATAAATACTTTAAATTGTAAATATTTTAAAACTATAAAATGTGTAATTTTGACAATGACAGAAACTGTAACTCAGTCTGTTTATCATCATCATCATCATCATCATCATCATCATCATCATCATCATCATCATCATCATCATCATCATCATCATCATCACCATCATCATCTGCCACTTGCAAGAGTGTCAAGGAAATAGGCATATCAATGGTAGGTTAAAATATCTTTCAGCAGAAAGTATAATAGTGGAAACTCCTCCAGTGTTGCACTGGTGGCAGAGACATTAACAAAGAATTGACATGTTTTATTCATAACAATTGGAATACCTGCAGCCTTGGTTGAGCTTTTGCCTTATGTGGAGATTCTTTCCACCTCTCTCCCTTATTCAGTCTCTGTATTTCTCTATTTCTCTCCCTTCTTCTCTTAATGTCCTTCTCGGTCTTGCATCAAGTGTATCCTCAATTTTTTTTGTTCTTTTCTATCCTCCCCTCTTGTGCCACAGTCATAAGTCTGTACTTTCCAGTTTTTCTGTCTCTTATTTCCTGCCGCTCTTATTCACCCTGTTTCTGTCCTGTGCTGCATTTGCAAGTATGTGCTCCTTTTTGCTCCTTTTCTACTTTCCCCTGCTATTCTCTGACATAATAAAGACTCCAACCACATAATAAAGAACATAATCAATGCAATAGCTTCACCGTTATCTTATTTAATTAACTTGATGCTCATACAGCGAGTATTTCCTACTAGCCTAAAGATCTCTAAAGTTATACCTGTGTTTAAGAAAGGTGATAATAGGTTACTATCAAACTGTCATCCTATAACAATAGTACCCATAATAAGCAAAGCGGTAGAATCCTGTATTCTTAGCCAACTTGATAACTATTTTTCAGCCCACAACCTATTATACCCTCAACAATTCGGATTTAGAAAGGGAGTGTCTACTGAAAAAGTAGTTGAATATGTGATCAATGAAATTATAAATAACTCTGAAGAAAAAAGAGCAAACTGGTGCTATCTTGATAGAGTTAACCAAAGCTTTTTATTGTATTTGAAAAAAAAAGAGACAACTGGTGCTACCTTGATTGATTTAACCAAAGCTTTTGATTGTATTTCACATAATATTTTGATTAGTAAGCTAAATTGTTACGGAATAAATGGACATGAACTAAATTTGCTAGCATCCTATCTTAGCCAAAGACAGCAGATGGTAGTTGTGAACAACAAAAACTTGGAGCTAGCTCCAGTGATAGCAGGAGTATCCCAAGGATTGGTGCTGGGGCTTTTCTTATTATTAATTTATATAAATGACTTAAACCATAACTTACCTTGCACTACTATGTTATATGCAGACGACACTACCTTACTGAGCAAAAGCAATAATATCAATACAGTAAAGTAACAAATGCAACTATCCCTAGAAAGTGCAAAAATCTGACACAATGATATCCACAGTAATTCAGTAAATCTGTTTGCATTACATTTGGACACCAGACTAACATGGGAAACACACATACTTTACCTTTATAAAAAGCTTGCTAGAACCTGGTATCTTCAAGGGAAACTAAAGAAAAATGTTAGTCAAGATATTTTAACATCTTACTATGCCTTCTTTCATCCACATATACTGTATGGGGTTAGGCTTTGGGGTAATTGTGCTACCTCGAAAAAGGCAGTCATATGGCAAAGGAAATCTCTCAGACTAATTCTAGGATTAGGACAAGAGGATACATGTAAACCTAGCTTTATAGACCTTAAGATAATGACTTTACTGCCAATGTATATATACACCAATATCATACACGTTAAAGAAAATCAAAACTTATTTATAAATCGTTCCTCAGTACACAGTTATGACACTCGATGGGTACCTAATTGTTTAATTTTATTATTACTATAGTAAAGTTATTAACTTATGATAATTACTACCTTAAGCCATGCAAATAATCTGATTTCACCTAGAATTTTATATGCATTAATTTGTAAACCTTCTGTACTTGTAAATACATTGCAAATACTTTTTATAACTGAAGAAACCTATTGCTTCATGTATGCTTAATGGTGAATAAAGGATTATGCTTATGATTATAATGAATATTTGTTTTGTATCTTACAATTATCAGTCAGTTCATTATGGAACATCTTGTTGCAAATAAATATTATTAAACTAATTGAAGGTAATGAGGCAGTAATTCAAACACAAACATCACATAAATTATCCTTACTTGGACATGTTTCAGAGAACAGTTTGTCCCCATCATCAGCAGTTATCCGACTGGTTGGATCCGTGGTTTCCTGAAGTGTGCTGGTTGTCTGGGGTGGCATCTGTTGTCTGTGAGATAAACTTCCAAAGAGAGTTTTCAGGCGACAATTCTTTGGAAGTTCATCTCACAGACAACAGATGCCACCACAGACAACCAGCTCACTTCAGTAAACCACGGATCCAACCAGTTGGATAACTGCTGACGATGGGGTCAAGCAGTTCTCTGAAACATGTCCAAGTAAGGATAATTTAAGTGATGTTTATGTTTGAATTAGCGAACAATTACTTTCAAATGTTAAATACATCACTGTTTCTAATCTTTTACTTCAAATAATATTATTAAATTCCACACTTGGTTTATCCATTTCAGAACTTTGGAGAGCCCACAGCTGTGCCACCTTGGACTCACAAGAGGTACAAGGAAACAGTCTCCTCAAAGGTAGGATAAAGTATCGCTCTTGGTTAAATTAGTGCGAAGTATAATAGCAGGAACTGTTAGTAAAGATATTAACAGAAAATTGAAACATTTTATTCCTAACAATGTAAATACACACAGCCTTGTTTCAGTTATTGCTTTATGTGAAGTCTCTTTCCATCTCCTTCCCTTATCCGTTATCTATACCTCCATGTTTCACTCTCTTATTCTTTTCATCTGTCAGTCTTCATTAAGTGTATCCTTCCTGTTTCTTGTCTTCCACCCTCCCCTCTTATCCTACTGTCATTTGTATTTACACTTCCCAATTTTTCTTTCTACCACATTTCTTTCTCTGTCCTGTGGTACATTTCCAGTTGGTATCCTCCCCTTTTCTCTTTTGCACCTCCCTGCCTATTATTTCACCATCACTTACATCTCTTAATTATCATCTTTTCTTCCTTTCACCCTTTTTTTCTCCATCTCTATCCTGCTGTAATTCATTACCAAGCATGTGCTCCTTTTTGATCCTTTTCCACGTTCCCCTCCTATTCTCTGTCACTTTTCTTATGTCTTATAGTTATCACTTAATTATAAAATGTCCTCTTACAAATAAGTGATATTAAAAAACCAAACCAAATAGTTTTTCATAGAAATGGAAATAGAATTTCCAAGCTTCTCTTATCCATTTCAGAATTCAGGAAAGCCTACAGTTTTGCCACCTCAGCTTCCTGATAGGTTCAAAGAAACAGTCACATCAAAGATAGGATAAATTAGTTTTCTTGAATAAATCAACAGAAAGAATAATAGTGGAAAATCTCCCAATGTTGCACTGTTAGCAGGGATCTTAATAGAATAATTAAAATATTTCATTTATAACAATCCAAATACCCAGATCGTTATTTAAGTGTTCTTACATGGAGATCCATCCTCGGTTTTGTATCAGCTTCCTTGGTCTTGCTTCAAGTGTGTTCTCCCTTTTTTGTTCTTTTCCATCCTTCCCTCTTATGTCATCTTCACTCATATCCATATTTCTTGGTTTTTCTTCCTGTCTCTGATTCCCTCAATCTCTGTCCTTCTCTGGACCATTTGCAAGTATGTGCTCCGTTTTGGTGTTTTTCCACGTTCCCCTCCCATTTTCTATCACCTGTTATGTGTCTCACAGTTATCAGTTAGTTCATTATAGAATATCTCGTTTAAAATAAATGTTATTAAACTACTTTAAAAAGCAAAGAATTTCCAAACTTCTCTTATCCATTTCAGAACGCAGGGGAGCCCACAGTTGTGCCAACCAGGCCTATCAAGAGGTTCAAGAAAAAAGACACATCAAAGGTAGGATAAAATATCCTTCTTAAGAAAATCAGAAATGATACTGGAAACTCTCCCAATTTTGCACTGTTAGTAGAGATATACATTTTATTCCTAACAATGGGAATACCTGAAGCGTTGCTTGATTTATTGCCTTATGTGGAGATTCTTTCCCTCTCCCTCCCTTATTCAGTACCTATATTCCCCTGTTGCTTTCCCACCCTCTCTTATTCTCCTCCTCTGTCTTGCATCAAGCGTATCCTCCATTTTTCTTATCCAACCTCCCCTCTTGTCTCACAGTCAAATGTTTCGTTGCTATCTCTTATTCCCTGTATTTCTGTCCCTTTCTACTGTATTTCTAAGTGTGTGCTCCTTTTTACTTATTTTCCAGTTTCCCCTCCTATTCTCTATCAATGACTTTGTGCTCTACGATTATTTAGCTCCTTATAGGATGTCTTGTTACAAACAAATGGTATTTAAAAGCAAACTAACTCCTTTAAGAAGCAAAGAATTTCTAAACTAACTCCTTTATGAAGCAAAGAATTTCTTACCTTCTGTTTAATAATTTATGAATTTAGGAGAGCCCACAGTTGTGCCACCTCTGCTTCCCAAGAGGGTCAAGGAAACAGGCATAGATTTATCTTTCTTGGATAAATCATCAGAAACTATAATAATGCAAACTCCTGCAATGTTGCACTCTTAACTGTGATATTATTAGAATAATTGAAACGTTTTATTCCTAATAATCGGAATATTCACAGACTTGCTTAGTTATTGCTTGGAGTGGAAATTCTTTCCATCTCTCCCTTATTCATTATTTGTGTTTACCTGTTTCTCTTCTTAGTATCTAAGTATTTCTCTCTCTCCCAATCCTATTCTCCTCCTCTGTCTTGCATTAAGTGTATCCTCCCTTTTTTTCTACCTTCAGAAACTTCATTTTTTTCTGCCAGGCATAACCCTACTCACATCATCAGAATTATAAAATTCAGACACCTCTTTAAATGTAGATGGGTCAAGCCTTTTTTCTGATTTGGTGTCTGGAGTTCCTAAAATTCCTTTTTCTTTAGCCACCTGTTTAGATATTCGTATCATGTGAGTTGACACACCAAAATGTTGTCTTATTTTCTTGTAAGACCAGCTGTCAAAAATCGTCAGTATTTGTATTTTGAGAGTTTTGTCATCAGTTTCTGTATTATTTCAGAATGATGTGAATTTTCATTTGAAGTGGAGTCTGCAACATGAAATACTTTATCCTTCATTGCCTGCGATATTTTCTGAAACTTATCCTGAGGATAACGCTTTTGCGAAAATTTTCTTCTTTATAGGCTATTCTCCTATTGCCACTAAACTCTCATTCAGTTTTCTTGCTGCATCTTTTCTGTCCAGGCTTACTGCATCACTGGAGGATCATAAAAAACTATCACTATCTGTATTTTCACATTTTTCTAGTCCTGCACTTTCACTTGCAATTGGTACACATAACTCACTTGTACTTTGTTGCTTTGGAAGTTTTGAAATTTTCTTGCGACAATTGTCACACACTTTCAAATCATAAGATAGGTTTACGCTTTCCAGTTTGAGTTTAACGAGCACTGCGGAGGTTACTGGCCTTAACTTTTTATGTCCTACTCTGTGGTTAACTAGTTTGAATGGATTAAAACAGCAACAATAACTCCTTTGAACCAAATCTGACATGATGAAAATAAACTTCCACACTTCAGAACTTACACGAAATGTCAGTTGACAACATACTGAGGTTTCAACTTATTATGCATAGATGCAGATCTGAACGGTAAACACCGGAAGTAAAATGATAGCTCGCCCATGTGTTCACAGCGATCTCGGTCCGGACGTGAATCGCCTCACACGCCACTAGTAAAGTATTTATAACACCGCGTTTTACTTCAATCCCATTCTGAAACCAATGAAATTCCATGCACAATATTTCAAAAATTATAATGAAATTTTTTCGTTTTTATAAAGTAATAAGTTGCTAATTAAAACACATTTTGGAAAACTTACCCCATTAAATGGCGCCCATTTTTTGTTTTCACTGAACCTAAAAAAATAGCATATTAAACTGCAATACGTGTACTTCATAATGTCTCAAACACTAACACTTCATTATTCATATAATCTTTGGTATAACGATTTTCATAGAATACAGCAGGCGAATATACGGAAAATATAATATTCAATAAACCTCTAAATAATCCTGCCACACCAAAAACAAAATAGACGGGTTATTTAATATCTTCTTCTATAGCCTTCGTACAAATTTTAAGTAGATAAAACGTTAGAGGATATCCGAATCATAACATAAAATTAGAATACTCAACTGGTTATATATTCGATCTCCTGTCTCGTCCGACAGTATTCCAGCCTCATATTGTAATTTGATACGTTATGATATTGATATCGTAAATAACTATTACGTCTTCCATTGACTTATAAGAATTTTACACTGAAGTTTGGTAATAACTAACATACCCATCCTTTTATTGTGTTGGTGTATGTGCATAATTAAGTGATATCAGCTTTTTAGGTTGCATTCTAGTTCATATGAATCAAGTTGAGCTTCTTTTATGTAGCGTTATGGCTGTTTTTGTTATTGCAAACTAGGAAGTGTGGCATATATCAGGTTATGCTTTCATAAAATGCTATTTAAGGAACCAAAATGCACATAACAGCGGCAAAACCTAAACACCAGGACTTCCATTTAGGCGACCTGAAATTTTGATCAGTGTAATGTAACGATAACATTGTAAATTTAAATCAGACAAATGCATCTGTTTTACATTTATTGATATATATGTTCAGGATTAAATCAATTTAAATGTGTTAATTAAAATGTCCCACGATCAAAGCGTTTTATTCTGCCTTTAACAGACCATATTGAAAAACCGCACATTGGAGTCTTTTTAAAATTCAAATGAAGCTATGCTAGAAAAGAAAAATAATCATTTTAGCCTTTTGAATATTCATATCAGGCTATGAAAATAATTAATAAAGGATAACGTGGTTAAAATATTTCTAAAATGGCAATGAGTCTCTTTAATAATTATTCCTGAAATTTTTCTCAAAATTAGAATTAATTGGTCATAAATGTTTACACGTGGAGCATTTTAATTGATGAAAGATACTGAAACATAAAAGAAAGTATAAAATATGTAGTTGCTTTAATTAATTTCTTTCACAAGTTTTTGAGAAAAAGGAAGCAACAGAAACGAAAGCTATTTATTTAAAAGTGCAAAAGTTACTAACATAAAAAACTTGAAGGGAAGTGAACCTTGCGCCCTGACCTTGTGAACGTCATCCGGTGGTATCAGCATGGTTTTCCTGTTGGGTATTAGCAGTTGAATTGTTGGTAACTGTAGGAAGATCTTTTAATAGAGATCCTGGTTGTAGACAGTATATCCAGATGCGTCCCTCCTATATTTATGTCAAAGAAATTCTCGGTCCTGTTTTACACTTGGTATGGGCCACGTACGCAGGTTATAGTGCTGATAATCTGGGTCCATGCTGCATGAAAACATGTAAGCAATCAGTAAGATGTTTGGACGCGAAAACAGTTTTCTTGCCATGTTTGCCTTCGTTTTAGTCCTCTTATGTTCTCCTGGAGGTGTTTCACAAAATCTGACTGTTACTGTAGGTTGGTCGGTGAGCTTTTCTCCTGGGAAGGAAAGTGGTGTGTCATATACCAGTTCGGCGGCTGAATGACCTAAATCTTCCTTAACGAGGCGATCAGAAAGTGAGATGTGGTGGTCAACACGGCGCTGGTGAGGATTTTCTCCGGGATCTGCTGTTTCTCCCGCCATCTTATTCCACCGGTGCATCTTCATTTCATATATGTATCATCAGTGTCACCGCCTGCGGTGCTGCATGGGCGTTAAGCACTACGCACGTTAAATTTTCTTTCAGGTATCATAATTAATTTGTTGTGGTGACTAGCGTGTTTTAAGATACCCAAATGTTTCTTACGAAGCGTCTAACATCTCCCTTTATGGAACCCACAACTATTGAGAAGATAGTTGAAGTGGATAAACGCATAGGGTGCGCAGTGAGTGGCCTGATGGCAGATTCCAGGACTATGATTGACAGGGCTAGAGTAGATATTAGATATCAAAGTCACTGGTTTTTAGAACACAAAAAGATGAGTGTAGAATTTGTTCATCCACTTCGTTGACGCTAATCTTGATGGAGGAAGAATAAGCCATCCTCTTGGAGCAGCAGTTTTATTTCCTGGATGTGATGAAGAAGGCCCCCAACTTTTCTACATGGATCCATCCGGTACATTTGTTGTTTGATGTAAAAGCTTTGGAATCTCGAAGTGAAACTGCACAAGAGTTTACATGAATTTTACTACAGGCCCATGACTTTACAAGAACTAAATGCTGTATTAACTATATTGAAGAAATTAGTCGAAGATAATCTGAAGACAACAAATTTGGAAGCAATAACAACGACGCCAGGACAGTTAAAACATTTCACTAAAGAGGAAGTGGAAATAGATATTCTGAGACGGAAGAACGAACAATTTAAACAAATCTAAATACAACCAAGGAAACAGAAACAAGAGCTATCTATTTAAAAAAAAAAACAAATTACACCAACATAGTTAAACAAAATACTGCTGATGTGCGTTCTATTTTTCAAGTAACGCTGAAATACTAAATAAAAACGACACTGAAAATTGAAATGCATTCAGAATGCTTCAAACTCTGCTCAGAGGGATAAATATTGCTGATATCAATATAAATCACAGACGCCAAATGAAAGTATGAACTATAAATACAATAATAGCTAAAAAATCTTTTGTTTTACTTTTTACCAATTTTTCATCCAAATTAATGCATGTGGTGTATCTATTACACCTTCAGTCCACATCTAAAAAGTTATAAAAGAGAAACTTTAAGAGTATTCTTTGGAGACAATGCTATCACTTGTAAAATTTGGAACACACATGCCCAACTTGTGCATTTTCTGGCTGAGCTGCTACACCAGTTTCAATTAGTGATAGTGCTCATAACTAGACTTATGAGAACTTTCTGGATCCTTCTAGATTAGTTGCTCGAATTGGCAGCTCCGTCCTGTTCTTTTATTTTAATCTCTCTCAAAATATAGATAATTACAACTGCATAATTTCAATTTATTTTCTTTGGGATTCGCTTGCTTTAAGAAATCCAAGTCCTCCTCTACCGTACTTTTTTCTTATTGGGCATTTTTCTTATGTCGTTTCTAATGTTTAGTAAAGGAATCAACAATTTTGATGTATTTTATGTAATATTTCGAAAAAACGAAAAGGGAATAGGAAACCACAGATGAAGAAAATGCCAAAATTAATCAATATGTTCTCGCACTTCAGCGGATGTGGCAGTTCTTCGTGTGCTACACCTGGACAGTTATCTTTCCCTTATCAAGTTTTTCGGATAACGTTGAACTGCAAAGTTATTTAATAACTTTTTGAAACTCCTGGATACTAAAACAGTAGCTGACATTTTCAAGTAACCACTCCACTTATTTGCCTCCATGATAAGGTTCCTTAGACGTGGACGATCTGGATGTTTAAAGAAGATGTTGAAGCTTCCAGGTTGTGCGGTATCTTACATCTTATAAATTCATGTGAAACATGTACATTCTGTGTTAGCAAGATTGAACATTTGTAACGAAACTTTAAGTTTGGATCTTCCTTCTCCTTCCTTCTCTTTGGATATTTCCTTCTCTGTGAAGAGGACCTATTCGATATTAGAGAAGGTAAATTGCAGTTTAAGCTACCACCCAATGCGCACGATAAAGATTCGGCACTCTGGAAAAAGGAAATAAAACTGTCTATGGCCCGCTCAGCGAACCAAGGGATGCACACAAGAAAATTAAAAGAGAACCTATTTAAAATATAACACATAAAACAAAGAAAATGACGATGAAAAAAAATTGCTTGGAGGAGGCGAAAGAGAAGATGTTAATGGTTTAAAAGAATGAATAAAGATGACACGGGGCTCTGAGATATATCTAAAAGTGTAAGGGGAACTTCCTCTACAGTAAAACAGCATCGAAAAGAAATATAAATAAAAGCAAAGGAAGACCATGGCCGATGTCTCCTCGATAGGACAATTAAAATATATAGAAAATACGAGTATACTGTATAGTAAAAAATTCTATGTGTTTCCTTCCCATGGCCTTCTCCTACTGTTATTATACAAAAGCATTTTCTTCTATCTATTTCATGTTAACTGAAATGAATGGCTATATTGCATATTTCGTTGTATGCACATATAATTCGAGTAGGAGGATACAGTAGCCTTAAATGATAACCAAATGTTTTAAGAACTGGTCGCTAAGTGATGACTTTGAAATTCCAATCCATTTGCATGTTCAAGACATTAGACACCAGTAACTATTTTCTGTTTGAGAAAAGCGTTCTTTCATTATGCTGTACACAGTCAAACATACAGACCTCTTTCAGAAAATGTTTCTTTTCTTTCGAGGATTTAAGGAGTCTCAAAACATGTATTTCGAGTTAAATTTGGGCGTCGAATGTTTGGGTACAATGCAATACTTCCTCTATCTACTGTAAGTAGTGCATAGAGTACCGAAGAACGACTACCCATTTGAGAAAAGTAGAAGAAAACTCAAACTCGAATCTGTGAAATTGGATGAACATATGGAAAAAATACAATATTATTATTATTATTATTATTATTATTATTATTATTATTATTATTATTATTATTATTATTATTATTATTATTATTATTATTATTATTATTATTATTATTATTATTATTATTATTATTATTATTATTATTATTATTATTATTATTATTATTATTATTATTATTATTATTATTATTATTATTATTATTATGATTATGATTATGATTATGATTATGATTATGATTATTATTATTATTATTATTATTATTATTATTATTATTATTATTATTATTATTATTATTATTATTATTATTATTATTATTATTATTATTATTATTATTATTATTATTATTATTATTATTATTATTATTATTATTATTATTATTATTATTATTATTATTATTATTATTATTATTATTATTATTATTATTATTATTATTATTATTATTCACGAAACAGTCTTTCCGTATATGGAAGAAATTGTGTGAACTTTGGCAATATTGCCCAGTGCTGCAGGTTGGCCATTGCAAGTAAACAGGGTAACAGGACATTTGTAGAGGTAGAAAGTACGTCAATACAGAAATATGGAGAGCTCTCTGTATAGAGATTTTGCTTTTATTATGAGCGCAGTCTGGTGACGGAGGTATATATTACCAGGAGAATTATTGCCGATGTGTTACATACACACTCAAGGAGAGCAGCAGTTGTGACAATTAATGTCAAGATGGGATTTATTAAAATCTATAACTCTTCTCTAGTACACTTATTTCTTATAGAAAGTAGAGAAAGTGTTACACTGCAGCTAAAAATTTCATATCTTGTTTTCCCTAAATAAAGAGGTTCTGAGCTCATCCAAAGTCACCAATAACCCTTGTAATAGTGAGTCTTAAAGCCAACTTATCTCAAAGGCACCTTTTGATAAAGGTCAGTTAAGCTTGGTAGTTAACTTAAGCATCTTACAAGGACTGCAACAAGAAAGAGAAAAAGCTACACCCGTGGTGCTGAAACGTGACATAGAAGTGTCCCTCCCACTTTTTTGTTATGGAATAATTATACGATATGTACATATAAACAAATAAGTACAGGATTTTCCCTCAAGAAAAGGAGAATTCCGGGAAGAATAACCCTATGTAGGTGGTCACTTCAGCTAGTTTTGGTTTCGATATATGTAACCTGTACACATTTGTAATGCGCTCCACAGTAAAGAGGCAATACTGCACAAAGGACGGACAAGCTTCCCAGGAACGTTTTAACGTTTAATCTTAGGAGTGCTTAGAACGCCTTCAGTGGCGATAGTGCGCGGACACCTAGGGGGCAGTTGCTCCGCATCGACGTTAAATCTATTAGGACTGCATCACAAATAAGGAAGGACAAGCATTAGTTTCGTTCGGAAGCTTTCACGGCCGGGGTCAGAATTAACCTAAGAGATTCCTTCCGGGCTTTGGAGCCGTGGTCTGATGGAGTTAAGCTGTCCATACGTTTCGTCCATCCCTGCGGTGGACATCATCAGTGGCGTGGTCTTAATCTTCTAGGTGAAGGTTCAGGCACAACTGAGGCGCTCTCGCTCGCTCGTGCTGGCTGGCTGTATACAGCCAGAAGGTTTTTGCTCCGTGCCCACCCATTAAGGGTTTTACCGCAGGTAGGATTATTAATGAAAGATGTAGGATGAAGGTGATGTAGGTTTTTGATTGGAAGTTAATTTTGAGGTTACCAAGGTACCTTCGGGTCGAAAGAGAGGATGCAGTACTTAGCACCCATTTTAATAATTTTAAATATTTTGTAATTTAGTTGGGGAGAAATTTAGATGCCAAACAGCTTGGAAGAATTATGAGGAGCTCAGCTTTAGCTGCTGATAGGTTCAGCTCCTGTGTTATCTAGGGTGCCCGCATGCCATACGGGGGACCCGATGCAGTCTAGATCGACGTCTAGTGGGGTCATAATTTCCCAGTGATCTGACAAGGGCGCTTCTGTGAGATGGTAAAATTTCGTATAATTTTGAAGCCCGGCGCCTAATTTCATCCTACACGTATGGAAGACCCGATGCTTCGTGGAGCAACCTGGTAGGGAAATAACGTCCCACAGAATAAATAGACCGCAGTCCTTTATTCTGTGCACGTTGAAGCCATGCTAAACAGCTGTCTGCTGCCATGCCCCAGATCTCGCAGGCATATAGCATCACCGGGATTACCAGCGCTCGGAAGAGGTACAACTTCATGCGGACTGGCATCGAGGTAGACCCCAGCATTGGGTACAGGGAAGCAATTGCTCCCTGTACCTTTGCCGAAAGGTCCCTGATGTGTCGGCGAAAAGTTAAACCTCTATCCAAGTTGACACCAAGGTACTGGACAGAGTTAGACCACTCTATCCTTCGACCTCGGTAGCTGAAGTTGGGGCAGTCTGCGGGGGTGTGGCGCTTTGTAAAAAGTATGGCGTGGCTTTTGTCCGGATTTACGGACATCCGCCAACGCCGACACCACTGTTGTGTTAGGCGGAGATGTCTTTGGATGGGGTTGAAGGCTCTGAGAATGTGTTTGTCCTTGCAGAACAGAAACACGTCGTCAGCGTATTGTGCCATTTCGACTCGTGGTTCTGTGGGGAAATCTGCCATAAAGACGTTGAAGAGGGTGGGGGATAGCACAGAGCCTTCGGGGACTCCGCCTCTCACTGGCCTTAGTGTTGATGTTTTCCCCGCGACTGAGACTTTAAATGTGCGATGTCGCAAGAAGCTGTGTAGAATGTTGATCACTTGTGTTGGGAGCCCCAGATGGATCAATTTGTGTAGGAGTCCGGCATGCCATGTCGTAAAGAAGGCCTTCTCGACATCCAACGAAACTGCGGCCGTGAAGGCGCCTTCCTGGAAGCCCAGGGCGGCGGTCTCCACCACACGCAGCAACTGCTGAACTGTCGAGTGCCCAGGACGAAAACCAAATTGGTGGTCAGGAATGGCTTGAATGTCTACCAATATTGGGGACAAGCGAGCAAGAATTAGCCTCTCGAGAACTTTCGAAAGGGTGGAGAGGAGGCTAATGGACCTGTAGCTGGATGGGTGTACCGGATTCTTCCCAGGTTTCAATATGCAAATCACCCGGGCCTCTCTCCACTCTCGTGGAAAGTACCCAAGGGCGAGGCACATATTGAAAATCCTAGTCAGGAAGAGAATTGCATTGAAGGGAAGATGGCGGAGCATTAGGGGAGTCAGCCCGTTCGGCCCCGCCGCCTTCTTTGGTTTGAGACGTTGGAGTACGCCTTGGACTTCACTAGGTCGGATGGTAGGGAGTCTCTCCGCATCCTCAGGAGGGTGACGTAAGAAACGACGCACCTCCCGACGGACGCGTTCAGAAAAGTTATCGTCGTGGGGGTCATCTCTCGGACACATAGTACGCTCAAGATAGTCAGCGAAAGCATTGGCTTTGGCTTGGGGTTCATAGGCCAGGCCCTGGGTGCCATGAATGGGAGAGGTGTACTGACCTCTGTGTTTTCTGAGGGCTTTGGCTATCCTCCACACGTCGCCATCCTCGACGCGCACCCTGGCCATTTTGTCCTCCCACGCTTGCACCTTGTGCTCGCGCAGACGGACACTGACCTCTCGACGTAAACGTCTTAGGAGCGCTCGATTATGTGGCGTGCGGTGACGTTGGTATAATCTCCGTGCTGCCCAGGGTCGCCGGATTAGAAGAAGGATGTCCAAAGGGAGGACATCAGGATGAAGAGGAGCCGGAGCATGGACTGTCAAATTAAAGGTGGTGCGCTTCACGATGGAAGTGAAGGATGAGACGGCGTTATCCAGGGTAGGGATGTTTGTGATTTTGGGATTTGGCGGGATGGAAGTGCGGAGGCAGTTCCTGACGCCTTCCCAGTCGACCTCTCGCGTTTGAAGCGATATGTCGTGGCTGGCAACCCTTGTGTTGATTTCTGTCAACACTGGATTGTGGTCTGAATGTAATGCATTTAATGATGTGAGTGTGAGATGGTATGGTAGATGTTTTGTGATTGCGAAGTCTATGACTGAGGGCAGTCCTCCTCCTCGCGGGTAATGAGTGGGTTGCCAGGGGCCCTGTACTTGAAGTTGAGGGTCCGCATCTATAAGGCGAATTATTTCATTGCCTCTTGCATCCGCCCGACGACCGCAATGCCAACGTTGATGTTTAGCATTGAAATCGCCGGCCATGATAGCACAGGGATATAGGGCTAGGATGGATAGATAGTCGTTGGATACAAACTGACGGTTTGGTGGATGATACACAGAGACTACCAAGACCTCTAAACCACCAAGGTGCATAATAATGGCCGTGGCCTCTAGGGTTTGTAGAGGTGGGAGCTGGATGGGCTGGTGGACCACATTTTGCCTCACCAAGATCGCAGTTCCGCCCCCTGGACGTCCCTGACGATCCGTACGATGGCAGATGTAGCCCGGAATACGGAATCGGATGTCTGGTCGGAGATGCGTTTCGCTGACTAGAATGACGTCTAGGGCATTGTCTCGAGCAAAGTGAAGCAGCTCGCTCCCCTGACCTGCTAGGCCGCACGCATTCCAAAATGCGAATCGAAACGAGGTACGTGACCTAGTTTGATGCGCCATCTCGGAGCTGTTGCGTGCCTGCGGTCAGGAGGGCCATCGCCTCCATTGCCACCAGCATCTTGCTGGCCGGATCTGTGGCTGTGAAGAACTTCACAACGAGCTCACAGATTTTCTGTCCATGTGTCTGCAGCAACTGCTGCAGCCACTTGCACACATCTGTGAGATCGAGTGTAGCTGTCATGGGAACGTTGTTTGTGTTGGCGACTTGGTTGTGAGGAGAAGCTGATCTGGAACGAATGGGTGCAGGTCTTCCTCCCGCTCTTTCATCCCTAAGCTGTCTAGGAGGCATGGGCTCGCCATGGCTCTCCTGTTCAGCATGATTTTGGGGCTCCAGAGGAAGCCTCCCTCCATTCCTACCATTGTTATCGGTTCGTTTTGGAGCTGGGGCCCGCTTCTGTTTGCGTGGCTGTGTGGGAGGGATGGGTGTCTCCCGTAACGTTTTAGGTCCATCAGAGGCCCCTTGTGCTACCTGAGCGTAACTTCTTGTTGGCCTATCGGCATCCCGCCGAGTCTTGGGCACACTGGAGCTGGTTGATGGGACCGGTCTTGGGTCCGCCCCTGCTGGTGAGGTCCTCTGCTGTTGCTGTTGTCTCACTCTGGGATTGTTTGCTGCTATAACTGCCTTTCTGGCAGGACAGCCGCCGTAGCAAGCCACATGTGCTCCCTTGCAGTTAGCACAAGTGGGTACATCTGTGGGTGACCTTGGACAAGCTTCCTTGTCGTGGGCTTCACTGCACCTGAGGCAGCGGGGTGTCCTCTTGCAGAAATGGCTTGAGTGGTTGAATCCCAGGCAGCGATGGCATTGAGGTGGACCGCCAGAGCTCCTCAGTGGCTCAATCTTTACTCGGAGGTAGCAGATCGTAGAGACTCCGTCTAGCTTCCCTTCCGGATCGTTGGCCCGTTCCACTATCACGAGGAAGAGTGGGATTGGGACAGGGCCTGGCTGACCCTGTGGAGCTGGTCTGGTCATCTGCCTGACCAAGCGGGGCTGAATGCCCTGGCGGTTAAGGTCGTCGATGATGTCACCCACCGGTGTGTCCACTGGTAGGCCTCTGATGACCCTCTTGACGTCACGGCTCTTATCTAGGCCGAAGGTGAAGTAAGGGATGTACTTCCTGTCCAGTGCCCTTAGAATAAGCTGGTAGTCTTCGGCGTTACTCGCCTGGAAGACATTGCGGCTCTTCCTCCTGGTGACCCTGCATGACACCGACAGGGTTGGCATGACTTCCTTTAGAAAGCCCACCAAGCCCCGGAAGTCATCCACGATCACAGGAGGAATGTGCCTCCTGGGTGGTCCAGAACGACTGGGCGTGCCAGTTGTCTCCAGGTGAGGGGCTTTTCTCTCCCTTCGCCGGTTGGTCACGGTTTGAAACTCAGCCTCATCAACATCTGTAGAGATGTTAGATGAGCTGTGTTCCCCATCGGAGTCTTCCATCCTGGAGGATGAATGTCTTGGAACCGCAGTTCCGTCAGTGAAATATTCCTCATCAGAGGAGGTGTTGTCTGAGGGCTCGCCCTCTGAAATTTTGCCTACCCGCTGTGGTGTTTCGCGGGAAGGGCCCTTGCCAGTTTGCTGTTTGGCGACAGCTAACCTTTGGCCTTGCCATTTACGCCCTTTTCTGGCTTTCGGCGAGGCCGTTTGCTTCCTGCTGTCAGGGTTGGAGCCCCGACAGCAGGGTGGGTGATTCCAGTGCTTGTACTGGGGATGGCTTCCATTTCTGGAAGGCGGGTTGGAGTGGAAATGTCGGATGGTTCCCCTTCTTTGGGCATTTTGCCCTGCACCGAAGTGCAGTGCACAGCTAACCTTGACTGTATACTTACCAGTCAGCACAGGTTTGCTAATAAGCGTGAGGTACAGAGGGCCGGACCCGAAGGCGCCTTAATATACCGTCTTTTAAGACGTTGGCTTAGGTCTTGTACCTCGCCTGGCTGATGTGGAGCTGGCCGGCTGTTTTCTAGGAGGTTGTTCTTGGCGCTCGCACGCTGCTGCCTTCACCTGGAGATTTGGCGAAATTGCCGGGTGCTTCCCAAAGGTCCCTCCCGATGACGGCAATTCGCTGGCTCCGAAGTTTCTGGACGCTGGCAACTCTCGCAGGCGATGTGTACTCCACGACGTCTAGAAGCAGAGTCAGGTTTCGAGACGACTGAGGCGCTCGCTAGAGGTGTCGTATTTATATCCTGGTTGGACGTACTGGATTGGTGCGGCTGGAGAGGGGGTGTGTCCTCGGTGGGTGGGGTTTCCCTGTACTGATAGTTGATTGGCTCTCGTGATTTTTCTGCCTTTTGGTTTTGTTTTAGCCGTTCCAGTATCGGATGCCAGATGTTGTTCAGTTTAAGAGTCTCTCCCTTCCTGTTGAAATTATTGGGGTGTTTATAGATTTCAATAGCTTCGCGTTGCAGTCTGGCGTGGTAGTATGGTGTAGAAGAAAGCACCTTTGTCTCCTCATACTGGATAATATGTTCACCATCGGCCCAAATGGCATGTTCCGCGAACGCAGACTTGTCCCATTGTCCCAGGCGGCAGTTACGCTTGTGTTCTGAAAGCCGGGTGTTGAAACTGCGTTGTGTGGTACCGACGTATACAGCACCGCAGGAACAAGGAATACGGTAGACGCCGGCTGAAGCGAGAGGGTCCCTAGGGTCTTTGAATGAGCGTAATAACGAATTAATCTGCCTAGTGGGCTTGAAAATAGTTCTAACCTTAAAGCTTTTAAGCAGGCGCTCAATTCTGTCCGTCACATTCCTAAAACATGGCAGGAATGCAATGCCTTTGTATTCATGCGGACTATTCTCGCAGATGGCAGGGCGAGATTTACGTGGTCGCGTAGCTCTGCGGACTTCACGTGCTGTGTAGCCGTTGGAACGTAAGGCCTGTTGGAGGTGACGGAGTTCCTGTTGTAATGAGCCGGGTTCACAGATGCGGGTAGCGCGGTCCGTGAGGGTTTTAATGATAGCACGTTTCTGTTTAGGGTGATGGTTGGAGTTTTTGTTCAGATATCTGTCTGTATGGGTCGGTTTGCGGTGCATCTTCGGCTGAGCAACACCCTTCATAAACATGACTGGGACCGTGCAGATAGAATTACTTATATTTCCATGCTACACAACATGGATGCTACTACCATAAGGCACAAGAAGAAATTTAACCGCCTCCTGACCACCGTGAAGTCTGCCACATCGGAGCAAACCAGTCACACTGTTGTGAACTTATCCAATCATGTTCTCTCATCTGCTGAAACTTCTCTGCTTGCCAAAGGAGGCAATTTCGCTGTGATCCCGCCTTCCTTACCGGTGGAAGAGATTATTGCCAACATCGAGTCCGGAATAAGCTCTCTTCCGACATTTGCTGCGGAGGAAGTTCGCCGAGAATCCGCCAGGATCCTTCAACGGGCCAGACCTCCAAAAAGCAACCTGACACACGCAGAAAGAATGGCCCTTAAGAATCTTAATGCAAACATGGACATCATTGTCTGCTCTGCGGATAAAGGCAATGCTACGGTCGTCCTGAACCAGCTAGACTATGAAAGCAAAATCCTGGAGCTTTTACAATCCGGTACCTACCGGAAGCTTCAACGCGATCCTACTTCCAGCATTTTACGGAAAACCAACAAGCTGATAAAATCATCCTCCCTACTACCTGAGGATAAACGCCGCATCACTAGGTCTGAAGCTCTACCTCCGAGATTCTACGGTCTGCCTAAGGTCCACAAAACAAATGTGCCACTACGGCCCACCATCAGCAGCATTGGGTCCCCTACCTACACCGTCGCAAAATTTTTGGCAAACTTATTGCAACCGCATATTGGCTCCACAGACACTTACATCAAGGATTCGCACCATTTCATCCAGAAGCTACAGACCATCACAATACAGCCTCAAGACATCCTCGTCAGCTTTGATGTCGTTTCTCTCTTCACCATGGTCCCTGTAAGTGACGCCATCTCCAACCTGAGAAGTCTGTTTCCGGAGGATATACTGGCGCTATTTCATCATGTGCTCACCACCACTTACTTTCAGTGGAAACATGAGTACTTTGAGCAAAATGACGGAGTCGCCATGGGCAGCCCACTCAGCCCGGCAATTTCCAATTTGTTCATGGAGTCCTTCGAGGCCCAGGCTCTGAGCTCTGCTGCTTACAAACCGTCAAAATGGTACCGCTATGTGGATGACACTTTTGTTGTATGGAGTCATGGTGAATCTACTCTTGATGGGTTCCTTCAGCATCTCAACAGCATCAATCCGCGTATTCAGTTCACTATGGAGAAAGAAGAAGATGGACAACTGGCATTTTTAGACGTTCTGGTGAGTAGAAAACCAAATGGGACACTTGGACACAAGGTATACCGCAAACCGACCCATACAGACAGATATCTGAACAAAAACTCCAACCATCACCCTAAACAGAAACGTGCTATCATTAAAACCCTCACGGACCGCGCTACCCGCATCTGTGAACCCGGCTCATTACAACAGGGACTCCGTAACCTCCAACAGGCCTTACGTTCCAACGGCTACACAGCACGTGAAGTCCGCAGAGCTACGCGACCACGTAAATCTCGCCCTGCCATCTGCGAGAATAGTCCGCATGAATACAAAGGCATTGCATTCCTGCCATATTTTAAGAATGTGACGGACAGAATTGAGCGCCTGCTTAAAAGCTTTAAGGTTAGAACTATTTTCAAGCCCACTAGGCAGATTAATTCGTTATTACGCTCATCCAAAGACCCTAGGGACCCTCTCGCTTCAGCCGGCGTCTACCGTATTCCTTATTCCTGCGGTGCTGTATACGTCGGTACCACACAACGCAGTTTCAACACCCGGCTTTCAGAACACAAGCGTAACTGCCGTCTGGGACAATGGGACAAGTCTGTGGTCGCGGAACATGCCATTTGGGCCGATGGTGAACATATTATCCAGTATGAGGAGACAAAGGTGCTTTCTTCTACACCATACTACCACGCCAGACTGCAACGCGAAGCTATTGAAATCTATAAACACCCCAATAATTTCAACAGGAAGGGAGAGACTCTTAAACTGAACAACATCTGGCATCCGATACTGGAACGGCTAAAACAAAACCAAAAGGCAGAAAAATCACGAGAGCCAATCAACTATCAGTACAGGGAAACCCCACCCACCGAGGACACACCCCCTCTCCAGCCGCACCAATCCAGTACGTCCAACCAGGATATAAATACGACACCTCTAGCGAGCGCCTCAGTTGTGCCTGAACCTTCACCTAGAAGATTAAGACCACGTCACTGATGATGTCCACCGCAGGGATGGACGAAACGTATGGACAGCTTAACTCCATCAGACCACGGCTCCAAAGCCCGGAAGGAATCTCTTATGTTAATTAGTTTCGTTGTCCTTAATAAACATTCATTTTAAATATTAGAAATGATAACAAAGGAAACAATCCATGTAAATATAATTTTTTTTCAATTTTTGACTTCCTATACCATTTGGATTATATTGTAATTAGATAAAACATATTTCACCTAAATTCCAAATCGAAATTTCGCTAAATGTAAAGGTTCTGACAATAAATCCGTCATGAGGATAATGCACTGGCTCATGGCGCAATGAATACTCAAGAAACGATTACTGAATTAGTTTTCAAGATGATGCCACATCCACCTTATTCACCGGATCTAGTGTGCCTTCCACCTGTTTCCTGCTGAGAGAAAAGAGCTTCGGAGTCGTTATTTTTAGAGTGATTCAGAGCTAAACAATAAATCTTCGAGTGTACCAGGCCACGCCGTGGCTCAGTGGTTAGACCGCTTAGCTCTCACCAAGGCGGCCAGGGTTCGATCCCAGGAGACCGCAAAGTGAGATTTGTGGTGGGGCGGGTTTTCTCCGGGACCTCCGGTTTCCCCCGCCATCTCATTCCACCGGTGCTCCATCTGCATCTCATGCATCATCAGTGTCACCGCCTGCGGTGCCGTATGTAGTAAAAGCGGGCGTTAAACACTACACATTTCATTTCGAGTGTACCCAACGGACTATCTAAAAAGGACATCAGGGAGTGTCTTTAAACGTTCGACTGAACAGTGGAATCGTGGAATATTTTGAAGGCCTGTAATGACACTTGAGTAGCTGTGAGCAGTTGTTTGCACTAAATAGATAATACCAGTTAGATATTCATTGACACCCCCTCATATGTTATTTAATCCCTTTTGCGAAATTGTCTGTTATACTAATAACCCATGTACTGTTTAATTCCATTTGTTAGGTTTAAAGATTACCTATATATCAGCTGATTATAGCAGAATTATGGAGAAACAAGTGGATTTTATTAAAAGCTTTTAAAAGAAATGAATATTCAAATTACAAAAAAAAAAAATCTCGTTAAAGCATGCAACTTTGTACTTTTGTAGGGTGAGCAGTTTCTGAGATATTCCTTGTTATTTGTTTAAATTTTCCAATATTTGTGCCTTTCTTAAATGGGAAGTCATTGACAAAAAAGGGCAACAAATATCAAAACTCATCACACAAGCATCAGCAATTAAAACATTTCCCTGTCATTTATGACTCCTAATAGGATTAAAAATCTACCGTTATTATTCTTTCATTGTATCTCGAGTGTCAGACCCGAGTTCGAATGCCGGACTGAGGTACTTGGCTTTCAGGAATTCCTTTATTTCCTTCATTTATTGAACATTCCGTTCTATAAAAAATAAATATACCTACTTGTTTCTTACCTGCGCACTTTAAAACCATTATCAAAAGTTATTCAACTTTTTCATTGACGAAAACGGGCTCAAAGGCTTATAAAAGTACAATAGTTTGGAGGCGTTTAGTTTTGAGGAGAATATATCGCATTTTTAATACCTGCTTACCAGGGTAGCGTAAATACCTACAGCACTTTATCATTTTGCGATAAAATGAACTAAGAGCGCGAATATTTAACCACATTTTACGTAATCTCGACTCGCACCTCTAAAACCAAGGCAGAGAAATAGATACAAAAAAACTGAACTACTAATTCCGCGTAGATGCGGGAACGATTACTTCCGCTCTGGGATCATAGTACATATAGTAGGTAATGCTTGCATAGTTACGCAGTCAATAGAGACATTTAGCATTTAATAATTTGTACAAATCTTATTTCAGACAACTTATTTATACAATGAAAGTACTTTAAACAGTGTACAAACAAATTAAAGGAAGAGGAGTCAGTTGCTCATTATATATAAACATATATATAATGAAACGTATAAAAGCAAAAATTCAATCGTGGACGACGACGAAGAAGAAGGATGAGGACGAAGATAAAGAAGATGAAAAAGGTACTTTGAGCAATGTGTAAAAAGTAAATGCGGAATATCTGTAGGTTTTGTTACAAACTTGTATATAACTCATATGATAGGTATCAGGCAAGTTAAACAATCCACTATAGCAGAAAGTACATATCAGTTTTGTAAACCATGTTTAAATACTTCTGAGCAAGTAAGCTTGTTTCTTTTTTTACATACTACTGTAGTTCATGAGCAGCCCCGGTAGCGTAGAAGGTAACATGTCTGCCTTATGTTCAAGACGTCCCTAGTTCTAATCTCAGTCAGGGTGAGTTACCTGATTAAGTCTTTTCCGGGGGTTTCCCTTATGACGAAAGACAATTTCCGGGTAACTCCAAGTTCAATGGACCCCGGACTCATTTGAGCACCACGCATTTACCGTCCATTTACCATTTCATTTACTATCCGATATGACTTAACGTTGGAAGACATATATTACAAAGAACGAAAAAATGGAAGCTCTGTGTATGACGTTCGGGCACTCATATGTGTATATTCAAGTTAACTTATAATAAAAATACATACCTGAAATTGGAAAGGTAAAATAAGCTATCTTAACACCGGTGTACCCAATAATATTAAATAAGGTATGTGCAGAAGGAAATGACCCAGCCATATTGGGGATGAATTCTGATGCACTGACCGTTAAGACCAGAGGTTTGCATTACTATATCCAGCTGAGAAACCACCACCACCACTGCCACCGCCACCGCCGCCACCACCGCCGCCACCACCGCCACCGCCGCCACCGCCGCCACCACCGCCACCACCGCCGTCGCCACCGACGTCGCCACCGCCGACGCAACCGACGCCGCCTCCGCCACCGCCGCCGCCACCGCCAATCAGCACAAAAATGTTCTCGCTTCAGATTCCTGCTAGTGTTTATGTGTACCTATACTTGGATGTACGTACAAAGCAGTGCAGATGCTGCCCATTGCTGGGGCCTGTCCTGATTTACACACATCGCTGTCTCAACCTTTATCTTAAGTTGGGCATAACAACTTTGATTTACCATCACTCATCGTGGTCTCTGCTCAAAACTTTGAGAGTATTGCTCTTATACTTACATATGTGTCAAAGTGCACTCAGTGTCCATAGAGCTTAGACTTACCCGACGACATTTATGTTTCAAAGTTAGTGAAAACCCTCGATTAAGCCACGAGAGGATAGAGCCAGACTGAAAAAATTAAATACCATAGCCGGGATTTGAACCACGGATGTTCTGGTCTCCGTTTAGCAGCTCTAAACCATTGAGCTACTATGGCCAGCGTGCCAACATGACATTAAATTCTCCAACTGACTTGTGTTGTAAGTCGCCATTAAGGTAGTTGCCTCATGAGTTTATGAGAACTCCTAGTGGTTTACCAGGAAAAACACAAGTCAGTTGGAGAATTTAATGTCATGTTGGCATGTCGGCCATAGTAGCTCAATGGTTTAGAGCGGCTGGACGGAGAGCAGAAGATCCGTGGGTCCGATCCCGTCTATGACATTGAATTTTTCAGTCCTGCCCCACCCGTTCATAGTGCGTCCTACACAGGGCTAGTGTGAAAGAACAATTGATTTCCTCGATAAAACCTTATACAGATAACTCGCCCTGATGGAGAGTCAGACTCAGTAACCTCTTCAGGCATACTACCAGCTAAACTACAGGGGCGGGCTTGTTGTTTGTTAATGAGGCAAATACCCACGCTATTTGAAAACAAGCCTACTCCAAGATGCCTTAGTGTATCACTGGCAGTCTGTTCACAGTTGATGATATATATTGTTGCTTTTACTCATCATTACAGAGGTTGAAAACATTTTAACTTACGCATCATGTGAAATAATGTCTTAGAAGGCATGTCAAGTTAAGAGACCAGTACACACTGAGTTGGGCTTAAATACATAAACTTTACATTAATCGGCTTCTATACAGATATATGAAAAACTTAATTTTCCAAAAATGTGACAGTGATTTCCAAGATGCTTCCTACACCCCAAACGAAAAGTATGCTTGACATACAAAATCATTTATTATTTTTTCAAGGTCTTTGAAAATATTTTGATTAAATTGCCATAGTCTTAAGATATACTTATGCAAAATGAAATGTATGACTTAAACATGTTGGGAATAGTCTGAAGATTCGCTTCATTCTGAATAATTTTTGTGTAACTGGAAAACTGTAAGAGATGAACAAAAACATATTAAAAATATGTGGAACACTTTAAAGCATATATTGTATTTCCACTAAGCTTTCGGTAGAATAAAGCATTGCAGAGGTGTCAGTTATTGTTTCTTTAAGTTCTCTAACAATTCAGTTTTTTATTGAAATGTCATGGAGAGAGTATATTGAACATTGAGGTCAGCTTAGAGCACCTTACTTTTAAATACTTCAGTATTTTCTTCATGTACGAGAAACAAAATGGTAATGAAAATATTTCTCCAAAGATTTATTTCAATTACCATGTAACAGATAAATAAGACACCCTAGAATATACTTAAACATAAATTATGGTGGGTTGGGAAATTCATACAAATTGTAAGACATCAGAGTTTACCATTATTTGACAGCCTAACCATAAATACACTTGAATCCAAGTGGCAAAGCTTTTAATCACTTCTGTGCAATGTTAAACTGTTTTCTGCCTCTTCTTTTACAGATCTGATTAAACGAGAGCAGTGTGCTACCTGCAAACAACTTGGTTGTTGTAAGGAACGTGGTTGCTGTGTTAATTGTAAATGCCGGCTTGTTAGGGTACCAGTATACCCATCCTTTAGTGGTCCCATGATGTGAATGTTGCAGTTCATCAAACCACACAAAAATTGAACTTTTGTAAGTACAGACAATGTGAAAAGGAAAATGCGTGTGACATAAAATTTAAAGCTTAAATCACTTTCATGACAATTTGATGTTTATTTAATTATCAGTTTATTATTTTGTTGGTTTGGTGCTACTTTCAATATATTTTATAATATTTCAGTGCTTTGGGTCTGAAAACATCAAAAATCATCGGGACCTCCAACTTAAGATTTAAATATGTCAAAATTGAATACAAGTGAACTAAATGTATATGTACGAATTGTGTGAAAAAATAAAAGACTTTGTAAGTGATCCTAAAGTAGTTTCTTCTTTTACATCATCTTAGCTTTGAATAGGTGTTGTAAAAATATTCTATGGCACTTCTTCTGTGATTATCAAGAAATTTGAAACCAGACATTTATCACATCACAAAATTTCTCTCATCTGAATCTCATAGTACAATTTCATACTTCTACCCCAAAGCAAGGTAATATGTTTTATATTCTCATGCGCTCCTTATAATGAATGACAATTAAAATTAAAATTAAAATCTGTTTAAAAGAGGTAAAATTCTAACAGCAGAAGGAAGAACACAAATCACAAAAACTTCTTGTTAAGTTAACAATATATGTGAGCTTCCATTTTTATACGATGAATGAATGCTAAGCGAATTTTCTGAGAGAGAGAGACTATGAAAACTAGAACCGGAACTTAAATGTTTAATGTTGTACTGGTATCTTAACATGGTAGGTCAATGGTACAAAATTTGTTGTACAGTAGAAGGTCTGTGGTTCAAATCGCTGCTATGGCATTACACTTTTTTAAGCTCTGATTCTATATTACAGAATGGATGCTCTGTTTTGTTATAATTATTTGTTGTTATCTCTCAGTTTTCTTTTAGAGACAACAGTTTACTTATCAACTGATATTTCGTTTTGCCTAATTGCTGAAATGATACTTTAGTATTCATTCATTATTGTTTGCTATGCAGTAAGACGTATTTAATTCAATATTCACATATACCTATGAGAATTATACATTGTGATTAAACCAGATCACAAACAATGTTCTTTGGAATAGTTACCAGATGGTAACGAACAGAGCTTTGTTCATTACCAGTAGAGGGCATGGAACGTCAAATTCACATGGAAATATATTACATATAGTGCCACCATTCATGCAAAAAATGTCTCCTTCTATAGAGGTCTTAATATTATAATCTGGATATCACCAGGTTGACTGTGACTAACGCATATATTCTTGATATCAGTGTATTTTCTTATTACACAATTGCTTGCCCTGTACTTTGTTTTTAACTAATTCAGTTTCCTCCCCTCTGTTCTGGCTGATCATTTGTCACACCCTTTGTACATTGGTTGATCATGTGTTTCAGCTTTATAATGCGTTAATGCTGTAAAAATGCCAAAAGGATTTGTGCTTTAGTGCACAAAATCTTAATTTATGGCACTCATGAGACAATAATATTGCAAAAAAATTAGCCAAATTCCTTGTTCTTGATGTAAATCACAGAGCAGTGGTTTGTAATCTTATGAATATATTGTCATCTAATTATCGGAAAGCGCGAACAACTGGCGGCTGGGTGAGGGCCGGGAGGCATTGGATAACGCCTACCCATTTGTCTTATAGTGCTAACCAATGGTTGGAAAAACATCACTGGCCGTCTCTTTCCCCTCTCCCCGCAGTCCCGAACCTTCGGGGTGATTCACTGAAACGCCAGACTTCCAGAAACAGCGATATTCCTATAAAAAGGGGCTGCAGTTGGCGAGTCAGTTCAGTTCTTGGCGAGCAGCCGTGAGGAGCGCCCAGTGAGTGAACGGCTTGGAAGACTGTGTTTGTGCATCGGAGGAGTGTACGTAACTGCGAATGCAGAGTGGAACTGTGACGGACGAACTGGTGAATTGTAATTGTGTGCGCTACGCAATTCTGTGTAATCGGCAAGTGTTCCAACTGTAATTCGGTGGAAATAAAGAACATTTTGAGTCTGTGCAATTGGACTTTTAGTTTTACTAACCCACAAAGTTACAATATTAAGTGAAATCAGGTCTATTTTTAACAAGACAATAAAATTAAATCAGCAGTGGGATTAGAGAAAACAGTTAAATATGAAAGACTGAAACCACATTTAATAACTGGTGTTCAGAAATTGCATACTCATTTTGTTAGTAAAGCTGATTTCTATAACTTGATGTTACAATATTAAATCACCATGGTGAAGACAAACATGGAGAATATACTTTCATAAATTCAAATGCCCAAAATGTGATAGACATTGTTTTTTGGTTTAGTAATATTAAACGTCTAGTGAATAATTTTTATGTGTACAATATAAGTACAAGTAGAGGCCATTTCCCATTAACAGCAGGGAAACTAAAAGATTGAAAACGCAATATATATTTTGAATTTTATAATATACCGGGCAGGGTAAGAGATAAAATTTTAAAAACAAGGGAATTACTGAAAGTGTCACTTGAATCAATAAAGAACATAAAATAAATAAATAGTAAATGATAGTGATTTGAACCCTCTAGAGTAAATAGAAATTACCAGGCTTTCATAAATAGAAGCATATCACGTTATGGCTTATATTCTCCAAATAAAACATTCCAAAGCCTAAGAGGAAGGGTACTATTTGCTCTCTCTCTTTCTATCTCTATCTCTATCCCTATCTCTCTATCTCTTGAATTTACCGAAGCTTGTTCAGCGTAATTCTTTTAGCATATGATGTCAAAAGTTTACATTTCAGTTATGAGTAATTAAAATATATGTACATCCGAAATACCAACAGATGATGATGCTCTGACAGCACGATGTGTGGTTATCATATATTGATATTTTAGTTATTTTTCTTATGAAACTACTTTGGACTAAAAATATGAGGCTTTTATGGTTATGTTGGTAATAATATTACTCCCTAACTTCCTCAGGGACCACTTTTTGCAAAATTGGTGTTTACTGCTTTAGCACAATTAATATTTATTAGAGGTGCATTCACTTGGTGCCCTCACACCCCACTTATGATAAATGCAATATGATGACACCGCAGGTCTCTAACTGGTTGCTGGCCTGGAAGCATCAGAGAACAAACATCATCACTTTTGAAGGTTACAGTAATTCTCATAACTACACTCTCAATTTAGTCATGAGAAAAACAAGAAAACACAATGAAGCAATTGAAATACTGTGCTGAAATTCTCCTGTCAATTACAAGAAGCACATGATTGCCATGTACATAAGTGATCGGAAGTACTGTACTACATGTTACTAACTCTTGGAAATTCATGGCTTAGTGGTTAGACCGCTTGACTCTCACCAAGGCGGCCCAGGTTCGATTCCAGGTGACAGCAAAGTGAGATTTGTGGTATACAACATTGCTCTGAAACAGATATTTTCCGGGAACTTTAGTTTCCCCCATCAGCATTCCACCAATTGCTCCATCGTCTTTCCTATTATTCATCCCGCCTTCTAATTTACACCAGACATTGGGCGGATCATCTATCCTGGTTCTCTGTCGGATCCAAAGCTTCGGTTCCTCAGAGAAACAAGTATCCAATAGCATCAAAATTGTGGTACAATTAGGGACGTCAAAGAAGAAGATGATGAAAGTTTTAGAAATACACATTTCATTATGCTCCAGGTGTATGCGCATTTTATATGTAAAGTATAATAAACACCAGAGGATAGTCAATTAATGATATGCTACATATCGCTCTACAAACCTTCAGCAGACCACAAGCACAATAATAGCTCTTGGAAAGGTTGTGAGAGTATTTAGGTTAATTCCCCACAATGTTGTTTGTTGCACTATTACCCGAACTATATTAAAAATGAATCCTCACAACAATGCTGTATGCCTACAAGCTGTTGTTAAATAGACAACACTTTTGATATTCATTAAAAATAAATATTCTCCATTGTAAATGAAGCGAAAAATTTAAGAACCTACTTCGCTTTTTATAGTCAACATGAAAAATTCAATGTCATGACAGGGATTTGAAACACGGATCTCCTGGTTTTCGTCCAGTCGCTCTTACCCATTGAGCTATCATGGCCTACGAGCTGTCATGATATTAAATTCTCCAATTGAGTCATATATTTTACCGGTAAACCACTAGAGACTCACGTATTCGAGATACATCGTTTGTGGCGACTTATTATTGTAAGTACTTGAGTCCCAGGCCTCATCATTAACTCTTTGGCACTATCCAAAACCTTAGCCTATATATGACTAGTGTGAATAAATGATTAATTTCCATCAGTTAAGGTAAATATATTTAAAATAAACTCTTTGATCCTTCAAAACCTTAGTCCACTGCCGCCGAGGTATAATTGTGCTGCTGCCGGGCGCGTGCGAAAGAGACGGAGAACCACGCGAGCACTGAAGGTTTGCCGAAAGAGAGAAAGAAAGAGACAGATTGATGTCTGGAAGTTTCGTCTTTTCTGATGCCGTCTTGGTTGTTACCGAGCATCCCACTAATTTCTAGAAACAGTGAGTGGAGATATAAGGGCGCTGCGGCTGTCAAAGTGGTGCCATTCGCGAGTAGAGCTGTTAATTGTGTGTGTGTGTGTGTGTGTGTGTGTGTGTGTGTGTGTGTGTGTGTGTGTGTGTATGTGCAGCTATTTGAAGTGTACCGGAAGTGAATTCTTTAGTTAGTTTACATGTGGTGAAGCAACGAGAGACTGCGTTTGTGTATGACACGTCATTTTTAGAGCCTCTAAGAGAGGTAGAAAGTTTGTTTTTACTGAAATAAAGAGCATCTTAAATGTCTTCAAACAATGCTTTTAATTCTACGAACCCACAAAGTCACAGTATATATATGGCTAATGGGAAGACATGATTAATTTCCTCAATTAACTTAAACTTAAAATAAACTCTTTGGCTCTATCTATTAAAAACCTTAGCTTATATATAGTTAGTGTGAAGAAATGATTAATTTTCATCGATTAACTTAAATAATAATAATTAAATGATGTAGCCTGGGACTCAAGTACTTATAATAGTAAGTGACCGCAGACGGTGTATCTCAAATACGAGAGCTCCTGGTGGTGTACTGGGAAAATATGGAGAATTTAATGTCATGACGGCAAGTTGGCCATGGTAGCTCAATGAGTAAGAGCGACTGGACGGAATCCAAGAGATCCGTGGTCCAAATCCTGGCCGTGGCATTTAAGTTTTCATGTTGACTCTATTTAGAAAATCTTCCATGTAAAGGATAGTTTTGGGTGGGGAAGATTTTATTGAATTTTTTCTTGTAGCATTCTTGAAAAATCCTGAGTTTATATACCAAGTTTTGTATTTAATCGACTCTTCGTTTTCGAGTTATACTGTTGACACACACACACACACACACACACACACACACACACACACACACACACACACACACACACACGCACGCGCGCGCGTGCACACACATGCACACACAGAGCTTGTATTTTCCTCGATACAGAGAACCTCAAAATGTCATATTTCCAGTGAAAACCTGGTATCAAATTTTTGTCTGGAATGTAATACTGGGTGCTTGTTAGAGAAAGTAAGAAACATACATACGAATCCTTATGCAGCTTCAAGTTATCCACACTCAAACCACTATAACGTAAAAAATGGCTGAGCGTCACCCAAAAGCAAGTAAAAACCGGCCTGAGTGCCGTCTGCAAACTCCAAAACACCGTAGGAGGGGTGGATGTTCAACTTTATTTGTTTGTGTCCTGGATTTAGTGCCTAAAATGCCTGTGCCTGGCAATAACTCTGTCATCAACACACACTTAAACCTGCAAAAAAAAAGCAGTGTATGGCGGCAGTCAAGTTTGCCCATGATATAGATTTGAAGCGCGAGTAAGCACCCCCAAACATTAGGCGAGTTTTTGTTCCATAGTAAGAGTGGAATGTTTTCAGAGTTTATTTATAAGCAGTTGTTGGAAGTATATAGAGTAATTAAACCAGGAGATTACATGCACAGTTGTTCCTTGTTTGGTCTTTGTTATATTGGCTGTTTCATCTGGAATTTCGGAAACTTCCTACTGGAATTCCGGCTGTTGAGGCTGGTTATATTCAGCTATAATAGATAACACGTGCTAAACTGCGGCTCCATTAACAAAACGTGGTGATCAAGAAGCAGCTGCATTAAATATGTATGCAAGCACACGGCCTGGGTCAAGTGAAAGTGAAAGAAGAATGTTGGAGATAATCTGTTTGAAAATTCAAGGTAACGGAGAATATAAAACTGATGCAGTAAGGCCTCCAGAAGATAGTGTTGCTAACCTCAATGGGAATCAGGATACATTATAACATACATTGGAATAGGACGAGGTTGTTGCGGTAGGTTTTGTAAACCTTCAGAGAATTGTTGTGCAGGTCAAGGTATACATGACTTATAGAAATTCCTGGCCGTGATGCTTAGGTCATGTTGCTGTTTTCTTAAATTGATCATGGCCAACCTTTTCTTCCTCTTCTTTTTCTTCTTCTTGTTTATTGACAGTCTTGAAAAGGAAAGATATTCATTTAGTGTCCATTTCCTGACTGATAATGACTAACAGAACCTTAAAGTATCCTTTTAAATATTAGTGATTTGTCCATATAACAACTTTAAAATATTGGTGTTGCATCTGTTAATATGTTAATAATTTTATGAAGTACTAATTTAGGGTTATATTACAAAATGTTGTAATTAATACGTTCTAGTATGCCCATGTTCTATAATTATTCAAAGAATTCATAATTTTCTAGCTTATATAACTTACATATTATGTTCTATGTTCTGTTACCCATCTACAGTAAACTGAATTGTTTTTCTTCATCTAAATAAGAACACAGGTGCCAAAAATATGTTAAGCCTAATTTTAGTTACGAGTACAGATCCTGTTTAAGGGTCTAAACATGTTTCAACCACGAGATGAGATCCACTGATATATATATATATATACATAATTAAATTTACCAAGAAATAAATACCAAGGCAATTACTTTAACTAGTTACTTCCTTTACTTAGTATTTTACTCTCACCATTTCAGAGTCTAAAAGAATTGCAGATACGTTTTAATTTGTTTATCATAGTGCAACTAAGCAGTACTCCTAATTTACAACTAATCGTTCTTCCATTGTAGCCGTGTGTATACGATGATTTGGATAGGTAGGTTTAGATTGAAAATTCAATTACATAACCGGGATTTGAATCACGGATCTCCCGGTCTCCGTCCGGTTGCTCTTAAATATTAAGCTACTAAGGCCAACATACCAATATGACATTAAATTCTCCAAGCGACTCGTATTTTCCTGGTTTAAATACGACTCGGATGGAGAATTCAGTGTCATGCTGGCATATATTCTTTTTTTTATTTTTTATTTTAAATTTTACGTCCTCCAACGTTTTCATATCGAACGGTGAATGAAATGGGTGAAATGATGCTCAAATAAGTCCAGGGTCCGTGGAGCTTAGAGCTACTTGACATTCATCTTTCAGGATAAGGGAAAGCCCCGGAAAAATCTTATTCAGGTAGCTCAACCTGGCCTCTTATACGTGAGACATACACACCACCATCTACGCTACCGAGGCAGACAATGGCATGTTGGCCAGAAGAGCTTAATTATTAAAAGCATCCGGACGGTGACCGGGATTGATTCAAATCCCGGTTATGGCATTGAATATTTCAATCTGAGTACTATCCAGTTTACCGTAGGGGAGGGGATCCGTCCCCTTCAGCTGCCGTGGTGAGGGCGCTGCGGACCCTTACCACTCGTGGTACCTCTAACGTTACTAGAGGAACCTCGGTCCGAACATCTGAGCCCCTCCTTCAGGAGTTGTTCGGATTGGGATGGTCTCGAGGGGGCAATGGTTCCCGATACCCGTGGGTGATCGGGTACGACTCCGGACGGGGTTGAGGGAAGCCATTAATTCTCCCGGGTACTAGCCTGCAAACTAGTAGAAGGTGTGCTAGATCGCCAGGCGACCCCACCGAGGTCATATCGGTAGCCTTCACCTTTGGTGTTGGCGCGCGTAAGTGGCGTATCCACTTCCATCCCGTCTTGAGTCCTAGGACCAGATGAGGGGGGGGCTTATTTGTTACCCAGGTCTTGCCCTATGGAAAGCCCCACGGAAGACGCCGAGCGCCCTTTGCGACAGCTCGGATAACTCCCTGGTTGAAAGAGGCCCGGGTCTTGTTCCTACGGGTTCAAGACTAATGGGAGTAGAACCTCTGGACTCAAACTGTACTATCCAGTTGTTCTAATTGCTGTCAGCGGCTAATGAACCTTATGAATTTTTACATTTTCTTTAGAATCATTTATAATTACTGCTTCTACTCCCACTCAATTTTCTTTATTCTTAGAACTATCCATAAAAATCATTCCAAGCATAAACTTAAAATTCCTTTTCCTTGTTGTAATTTACGTGCTCCAACATTTAGTTTTTTTTTTTTTTTTTTTTTTTTTTTTTGTAATTTACGTCCTCGAACGTTAAGTCATATTGGACGATGAATGGAGTTGGTGAAAGGATGCTGAAATGAGCCCGAGGTCCATAGAGCTTAGAGTTACCCGACATTCGTCTTTCAGGATAAGAGAAGCCCCCGGAAAAACCTTATCCAGGTATCTCACCCTGACCGAGATTCGAACTCGGGACCTCTTGAACGTGAGGCAGACCTGCTACTACCACGCTACCGAGGCGGGCTACATTTAGTCATATCGGACGATGAATGAAATGGGTGAAATGAAGCTCAATGCCTCCTGAGTCCATGGAGCTTAGAGTTACCCGACATTCGTGTTTCAGGATAAGAGAAAACCCCGGAAAGGGAAAACCTTATTCAGGTAACTCACCTTGACCGAGATTCGAACTCGGGACCTCTTGAACGTGAGGCAGACGTGCTACCATCTACGCTACGGAGGCGGGCAAAAATTCCTTGTACACAAGTGTCACATATTCTCTATATGAACGCCAATTTGAAAGTACATAGTTTTCCAGTTGACAAGGAATGTGTATGCATTTGAGAATTACTTTTCAAAATTATTCCAATGCTACCTGATACTGACATTTTCCTAGATATACTGTAGATGTTGACGTTTGTAGGATTCAGTAATTCTAATATCTTAATTAAGTTGTCCTCCAATGCATAGTTAACGTTCTACAAAGTAAGACGATGAATGAAATGGCTGAAATATACCCAGATAAGCTCAGAGTACATACGTATACCTTAAGTTACCAGACATTCATCTTTCAGGATAAGGGAAAAGTCTGGAAAAACCTTATCCAGAAAACACACAGACCGAGATTCAAACTCGGCACCTCTTGTATGTAAGACAGACATGCTACCACCTACACCACAGAAACGGGATCTAATCACTTTGTTCACGAGGTATAGAGGAAAGATACCCAGCATTGTGCACCTAAGCCTTTTGTTCCGTAATGACTTTGGGAATGGGTACAATCAGTATTAAAAATTGTTTTTGAACACATGTTTCGTATCTATTAAATTGTACCAAATATACTATCTACACTAAGTACTCAAGAGCGAAAGTTTTAAACATTTATAAATCTCACAGTTTCCCCAATTGGAAAATAAGGAACTCTATATTGGGCAGTTTCAATATTATAAGACCATTTTGTTATTTCATTTTATCTTTGTATTACATTTTAAGACAAATATCACATTTATAGTAGAAATGGTCCCCTTCAAGACTTGGAAAAGTTTTTACGGGCTCAAGCCTTGCATATGCAGCACTGTTTCCAGTCTTGATGAAATTTTCGCCACAAAAGATGCAGTCAGTTTTTTCATATTCAGAACTCAGTGCCCTTCTCACTTTTTATGCGTGAAATCGCTAAAATGTTGTCATTCTAGGGATATATGCCATAACAGGATAACGCTGACTTAAAAGTTCCATTCTGCACACTTTGGTGCTAATTTCTAAAATTCTTTTCTTTCTCCGGTGGCATAAGATGACTACCTAATATTCTTATTTGCTTCTTCAAAGAACCACTATCCCTTCTGAGAAAGTGCTTTTATACGTACCAATAGCAGGTTTTCCTTTTGTTTCATTTCCTAAAGAAATTAATTTCAGTCTGTCTCCTAATGTGCTTTTAGGGACATAGAACTACTCATTTGCTTCCCTAAAGTTAGTTCCCCCCGCCTATTACTTCATTAATGGCTAACTTTATGTTTTCCGCCATCCAGTTCCCGTTATTCCTCCCCATAATTGTCTGAAACAAACGAAATACATGAATTGATAAGAAAGCTAGGAATAAGTTTGTCCGAGACCGTGTTTCGAACTCTTGTCCGATAATGGGTGCCTTACACATAAAACGTGAACGAGTCACACGTTACACATTTAAACAAGAGTAATGCCTTCATCCGTATTTGCAAAGCTTAAAAGTATACCTATTTGACACATTAGTACTGTAATATCAGGTTCACAAAATTAACTTAGTACAGCAGGAAGCAGGTCAGAAATAAGAAACCTATCTTTTACGTGATCAATTGTTAGTTCACAGTCACACAATGCTCCCTATCTGGCTTTTTTCTAGGAGGTCTAACACTACCTGAACAAAATTTGCTGACACGTCGCACCGAAAAGCAGAAATTGGTACTGTCTGATGTAAGGTTACGTCCGATACCGGGTGATTTCCTCTAACTGTCTGACACCAAGGCACATGTAGGGAGGGTCCAGGAACGATACCTGGTGACCGCCCACTCTGACCATGGATTTTTCCGTGAATGCTGGAGAGGGTGTCTTCTACCACGGCCATCCTCTCTCCCATCTCCTCCAATTTCGATTCCCTCTTTCATGTTACAAGACGACGACGAGCTCTATCGGTCGACCGCGGGCAGATAGTCCAGAGGCTTGCGTGTTGGAATCCAGGGAGTATTACCTGAGCGCGGTTGAGATTTCCCAGTTAGCGCTGGATGGGAACTTCTGAGTCACCCTCCGGCGGTTTGGACAGGTTGCCACATTGCCGTTCTGCAGCCCATAAGTCCTGTGGGGTTCCTTCATGTTACCTGTTCCTCCAAGGTTGTATACACAAAAAACCCAATTGTTAATTGGGCACTAGGTGTCCCGTACGTTACCTAATCAAACTCTACCTCTCCTACCTCTCTTAACTGTCTCATTCAAAGTAGTAGTATCACCAATCCCTTGAGTGTGAAGTTTCTTGAAGAAGTTACAGAAAGCCCTGATTATTGTTTAATTATTTTATATAGGTATAATCTACAGTTCAATGAATTGGCAACTTTAAAATATATTTTTCCAAATAAAATAGCTTTATATTCAATAGTATAATTAACCAAATTATTGCATAATGCTCTTAACGTACAAATATAAGCTTGCTATTTCTTTCGAGAAATAAATTTAAATACGTAAGAAATATTATTCCTCTCTCTGATGCATAATTTACATGAAATGCCACCAAAAGAATTGGGGCCTCGCCGTGTGGTTAAGCTGCTCGACTCTCACCAAGGAAGCCCGGGTTCGATCCCAGGCGATCGCAATGTGAGATTTGTGGTGGAAAACACGGCGCTGGGGCGGGTTTTCTCCGGGATCTCCAGTTTCTCCCACCATCTCATTCCACCTGTTCTCTATCTACATCTCATGTAACATCATTGTTACCACCTGCGATGCAGCATGTAATAAAAGCCTTACACATTTCACCAAAAAATTGAATCTAAATGCATCATAGAAAACTCATAACTGAAGCTGATTCAACTTCACATATATAGCTCATGTCATTTCCTTTTTCTTCCAAGTTCTTTAGTAAACTAAAAGTTCCCTCTTATAAATTCTTAACAATATTGTTAATTTCCTCTACTTTGCAGGAGACATATGCAAGTAAACGCATTCTCCGCCATTCTACGCCATCTCACTCTGCGCTACTGTTCCCCCACTCAGGATGCCCGTTGTGGGTTGAGGTGTGGGTTGCAGTAGGCCTTGTCCCTCCATGGGTGTTAATAACAGAATTTAGTAAGATACAAGTAAAATATCTACAACAGCAAAGTCCTGCATCTTTGGTGAGGAACGTTTAACTAAATTCAATGTGTAGGTATACTACAATACACAATTGGACTCATAGATAAACCTTGTGGTAATCCTAAACTAATAGACCTTTCTTCTATGTTATGATATTTGGAATGTAACTTCATTTCTCTATCTATCATTAACTTGTCAATGATTTAAACAGTTTTGTGGATATGTTAACTTGTAATGTATCAATAAGAATCTTTAACTGCACCGAATCGTAAGCTCTGCGATTATCCAGATTAGCCGCTACCAATTTTTTTTCTTCACACTTGTTATGCATTTCTGCAATTAAAGTAGCTAAACCGTTTCTCGTAATTAAATTATTCTTAAACCCACACTGAAAAGCTAGGCCACATCCCATGCATAAGTAGGATGCAATTAATTCTGTATGCCAAGATCTTTATGAAATTCTGAAAACACTTGCTAGTGCCACTGGATGATAAATAGAGCTCGGGTTTATAAGCACAATCAAATGGTGAAATAAGCAAGCATATATGCACAACAAATAAAGCAAACAAGCACCAAAAATAAGCAAATAAAAATACAAACTTAATCATAAATATACCCTTACTACTGCGGTTTAAGGGCTTATTTCGCCCATGGGTTTATTTCACTCTGGGTTATTTCGCCCTATGGCTGTTTCAGGGGTGTACCCTCTTCGGCCTTCAGACTTTATTTTGGGGTTGAGGGAGACCGGCTTATTTTGCTTTGTTTATTTACATTTGGATACGTTAATAATTTGTCATGTGTAAACGTTACTTGCTGATTGTAATAACGTTACTTTTTTGTTTATATATATTGTAATACATTTTTATTTTTTTATTTTTTTATCTTTTGTAGTAGTATATTTTTCTGCATATATTTTGTTTGGTATATGTAAAATTATTTTAATATGTGTTGAATTATAATGGTCAGTTGCTAAGCTAACAGTATCTTGAGATGTTCTTGAATCTCGTCGTCCTTGCCTGTCTTGGTAGCGTTTGGATGTTTTAATTCTGAAGTAGCTAGGCAAACTATGAATCATTTTCAAAGCACAGAAAACTAAAGACCAACTCTGAAGAAACTGCTTATGAAGCTTCAAAATTCTCTTGACTTCTAGGGCAGTATCTGAACATTAAGAAGAGTTCTTTTGAAGCTAGGATTTATATGAAATAATAAAAAAACACTAAGCGTGCTAGACAAATTTTAATCGAACATAGTACTGTACGGGCAAAAAGGCTTAAGTATTTACGAAATATTCGGAACTATGGAAGTGAAATTGATATAGTTTATATGGATGAAACTTATATCGATTCAGCACATACAAGACCATATGCCTGGAGTGAAATTCGTTACAGGAACTCTGCAGCGATATCGAAAGATGGACAGTTGGTTATCATGCGTGCTGGAGGAGAACATGGTTTTGTTCCAAAAACCTATGTACTAATTAAGATGCAACAAAAAAGCGTGGAGATTACTAGCATAGTAAGAATTATAACTTAGTTTATAAGAGCTGCAATATTGGCTTCGAGAGTGAGATTTGTTTTTAGACATCTTATCCACCAAACTCCCCTCTTGTATTCTTAGGCGTGTGACGCATTGTGGCGATAGGTGCACTACCCCCACCCCCACCCCCACCATATCATCCCTACTGTGCATGATATCTGTCAAGATAAAATAATACACCTGTATCTTTGGGGCTCGGGTCACCTCCTCTCGGAGGTGCCTCACTTGGGGGCATGGGAACAATGGGCCCAGTATGGTGCCTACGTACCGAATATCCTCCGTAACGAAATACTAAGCCTAGGCTGTATGATGCAAGTAGGCCGTTAATCGCTGTTCAGTGCCACACTGGCAGGTGATTAGGTCGAAATTTAAGAGATATTTGAGGCATTAAATTTGAGAACGCCAATAACTAGCTACTAAAACTCAATATTTCTATACCCAGGAAGCAGTTTTAAACACATTCTAATATAATAATTTCACCCACTTTGTCTTTGTGGTGGGCAGACAGTACTTAAACAGTATATTGCGATGCTAATGTGGTAAGTAGTTGTTCAAGTTGTCCTCGGGAAGCAAGCCAGGTGAAAAAAACGATTAGAAATCTTCCCGAGAACAACTTGAGCATGGAAACGTAGAGTCAGACTGAAAAATTCAAAGCCATAGCCGGGATTTGAACCACGGATCTTCTGATTGCCGTCCAGCCGCTCTAACCATTGAGCTACTATGGCCAACGTACCGACATGACATTAAATTCCCCAACTGACTCGTGTTATTCCCAGTAAACCACTTAGGAGTTCTTATAAACACATGAGACAACTACCGTAATGGTGACTTACAACATGTAAGTTCTTCAAGGCCCGGGCTTTATAGTTAACCACTATTAGGTCAATTAATGGAAATTAATTGTTCTTTCGCACTAGCCGTGTGTAGGCTAAATTGTGGAAACGTATGGCATTGAATTGTTCAGTCTAACTCTAAGTTTGTGTGGATAAAAACAGAAAGACAAAAGTTAAATGGCGGCAGAGTACGAGTAAAAGAAGTCACTGCTGCTGCACATTTTCGTCACATTACGTCATAATGATTTAAGATTGCACATAGAAATACTACACGTTTGTAATAAATTAATATTATTGTAAGTTCTATCAGAAAATACTTAATAAGGTAGTATAACCATTGTTTGTTTTTACAGGGGTTACCAACTCTCCCGTATTTCCTTAGATTTCCTGATTTTGAGCCTAATTTTTCATAATCTCCCGGCTCCCGTATTTTCAGGCTCACTGTGCGTTTTTCTCCTGTTTTAATTTTGTTTGTCTGTTTATGTACCTATGTACAAATATTTATCAAGGATTTAAGTTTCGCCCGCACGGCGAAAACGTGGAAACGTTGGACAGCAAAAATTTGCGCTTCTTGTCTGCTAACCAATGGACGCAATGAATGCTTGCTCCACTTCCTTCTCTTTCAATAGTTCCTTCCGATACTTTTGCAATGAAAATGCAGAAGTAGAAACAATTGTTCATTCTTATATTAGTTTCTTTGTGAATATTCGAAATGTTTTCATTCAAAAGCAAAGTATTTGCAGAGTTCCGATCTTAGGTTTATGGAATCTCATGACGCTGTTCAGTTGGTAATTAGTTAAGTTAGATAGAGAAAGGAAGATAGATTTTTCAGTAGTGGTACTCACAAATTGTTAGCCACTGTTCTTGATTAAAATTTGAAATCTACTACGAAGAAAAATTTCATTGTATTCTGTGATTTTTATATTCTTGCTTAGTGAACAAATTTGATTATAGTTAAAAGTGTTTAATGCCCAAATATGCTCCCGCCCGGAGATCCGATTGCGGGGCTATTTTACTTCCGGAAGATTTCCCTTTGGGGCCATTCAAATAAAGCTGTTTTGTAGTCCATTTTGCGTTACCCAGGGAGCACCACGGGGAGGCGAACTACATTACATAATAAGCGCTACAGCTGGCGCGGAGGATAGCTACGTTAGTTTTGGGAGATGTGGGTTTATGTTGAATGACCAAACGGGGCATTTGGAAATCTTGATAAGATGCGATAAAGACTACGAATTAGCTGTGTCTAACTGGCTGTTGAGAGTAGTGGGGACGAGATTCACACTTTTAATGCCTTCCTTACCTCACCTGGTCTAAACTAGCAACCGGCTCAACGTTTCCTTCGTCCCAAGCACCTACAGTTAAAGAGAGCATGGCTGCCCTCGCCACTTGGCGCCTCGGTGTTCATCCCCATATTCTCCAGACGCCACGTGATCTGTCCAGTAAATCTTAGGGTGCTGCTAAATATATGGAGGGACATCACACCCGTTATCGCGAACAATCCTCTGTAAAACACGCTCAGTGTCGACGAAGCTAATGCTTAACAAGTACGAGGGTTGTTCAATAAAGAATGATCACATTTTTTTTGACAACGTACCTTTACTCATCCTCATAATTTAGATGGTCCTTCTCAAAATAGTCTCCCCTAAATTCGATGCACTTGTCTCAGCATTTCTGCCAGTCTTCAAAGACATACTGGAAACCGTTTTTTGAGAGATCCTTCAAAATCGCCTCCGCAGCCTTCACCACTGCTTCTGATGATGGATAATGCCTCCCACGAGGGCGTTTCTTCAAGTTAGGGAATAGAAAACTGTCACAAGGGGCTAAATCCGCACTATAGGGAGATGAGGGATGCACTTCTTGATTTTTGCAAGATATTCAGTAACAACATTGGCAATATACGGCCGCGCATTATCTTTCTGCAGCATCCAGCCTGCTTCACGGAAATGTGGAATTTTATGCCTGATATGGACTTGCAATGTTTTCAGGATATCCCTGTAGTATTGTCCAGTTACTGATGTGTGTGTAGGTACAAGAACATCAAAGAATAAGACGACCATAACTTTCCCAGCAGAAGCAACTACTTTTGCTTTTTTGGAGGTTGGTGATGAAGGAGATTTCCAAACTGAGCTTTCCTGTTGGCTCTCAGGATCAAAATGATGTAGCCAAGTTTCATCAGCAGTGATTACGTTTGAAAGAAACTCCGGATCTTCCTCTAACATAAAGTTTAACTGCATGCAGTTGATGTTTTCTTCCGTAAGAGCAGTAACTAGAGCACTGGGTCCACCTTGCTTTGAAATTGATTGTCTTCCCTCTTTAAACATTTTAAATCACCTTCGAGCTGTGCTGTAGGGAAGAACCGACTCTCCATAGGCCTCCTGTAACATTGTATAGGCCGCAACTGAAGATTTGCTGAGACGAAAGAAGAATTTCAAAGGCATGTATTGTTCCTCGCATGTTACCTCCATTGCAGCGGTAGGTGATACTGAACATGTCTGAACTTGCCTGGTTCTCACAGGCGGGAACCAGGGATACCAACAATGAAACTACTATGGCGTGTTTGCTTCACATTAAGCTAACAGAATATAATAAAATTGAATTTTAGTGCAAAAAATTATGATCATTCTTTATTGAGCAGCCCTCGTACATGCATGTAAAGTTAGGAATGCACCAGCTAAGACTCATACAGACCATTTTCCAGTCTCGTTTCCTTACATATTCCACCTGGTGAGCTGGAGGAATGTCTTACATCCTACATGGCAGAGCGTTGACGTGTATTGACCTTCGACGACACAGCGCTGTATTCGCTGGTTATCTTGTTTATAAAAAGCGAAATATTAGTAATCTGACGTACAGTAAGTGACTAAACACTAATAGAGCCCTTGGAAGCTATAGCTATTTAATTATGTACAGAAATGTAAATTACTATTACAGCCACCCATTTGTTACTTGATACAAAGGGACTTTGATTCCCTCTGCTCTCATCTTTGTCACTATATACAATCACTTGTATATAACTTCTCGCGCCTGCCGATGTATGAAACGTTGCTGTGATTGCATCTGAACAGAGTGTACTTCTCGCCGTGTATTTGCGATAGATTCACGTAAACAACTCCATTGTTACTTATTCCTTCCGATACGCTTCCACACTTTGTCAGGTGGCAGTAAACATTTTCTACCGCCCTATCATGTACCATATATAGTACAAGTGTTGCCACATAAGAAATCTTTCAGAGCAGTATCTGGCAGTATATAAGTACACATATTTCGTACTAAACAAATCTTCTATACATGAGCAGATTAACAAATCGATTCCCTTCTCACATCTCAGACCCCACTCGCACTTTTCTATACCTTCCTAATCCTGTATCCGTCAAAATCTCAATCTCCCTTCCCTAAAAGTCTACAACTACTTCTTATGATGCAGTTTGTAGTAAAACCTGCCCAGTAACTTCAACGTCATGATGTAGGTCTAGAAGAACGTGTCCTTGATGCTCCTAAGGGTTTAGCCGTTAAAATGATAGCCATTTAAATATCCTCAAAGAGAGAGAAACACTTGACAATCGCCAATTAAAAGACGGAGTATGGCTCTTTGAAAACTGTTTACTGCTATGCGAAGGGTACTACTCGATAGTCAACATCAGCTCAAGAGCCCAACTGGGTTAGCAGCCATCAACATTGGCACCAAGCGACGAGGCGTCGCGTAACGTCTGCGACTCTCGGGTTCCATCCCGGTTGACGCAGTTTCCATCCCTCATTTTCCCTTCCTTCCATTTCCTTATCTTTCAAATGTACTTTCACGTTTGTGGTGTATGGCAGTGCCGGGCAGATGGCACGGATGCTAACGTATTGTAAATGCTGTTCTCAAAAGCTTTGTGTACAATAATTGCAATGTAGTTTCTTGGACACAGTGAAGTACTTTATAGTTGAAACAAAGCAGCTTAATTGCAGCAGACTGAAGCCAAACAAACATCCATAAATAATGTATGCAAGTATAAAGATTGGTAAATGAGGTTTTAAGTGCGTTAGTATGGAGCTCAGTGTTTTATTAAAGATTTTAATGTAAGGATAAATAATGGAAACGATGGGCCAAGTCGCATTTAACACCATGAGGTGGATTGTTGGTAATTTTCGAAACTTCAATGTGAGCCTTCACACAGACTTTTATATGCTTTTTATTACCATATATTATTCAATAACTTACTTATCAACCATTACTGACTTACGTACAGATGTGTTAACCCATTTTAGGGATTCATGTCTTGGAACTTACTTCCTTAAAGAAGAATACTTTATTACAGATGTATTATTTTATCTTGACAGAAATCCTGTGCGGTAGTGATGAGTAGCAACTGTGGTGAGGATAGTGCACCTATCGTCCTCGGTTTAACCTGAACTTTAAATGCCAGGCTTGGTAGTTAACTGATTTCCGTTTTGGAGTTAAACTGTTCATAGTTATATGGAAACACATATGCACATGGATCTTCTCCTAAAAATGCCTTTTTATTTATGGAATCCCAAAAGGCATATCTTCAGTAAAATTTTGGTATCTAATTTTTAGGTGAAATGCAATACCATCTCTACCTATAATGTTGTTACAATGTAAGTAGATATGTCACAAAAGCTAGAAAACCTATTTACCGTTGGACAAAATTTTGTTAGCCTGTGCTGGTAGATTTTGAAATTTTTCTTATAATTGCTGAAAATTATAAATGAGGGGAATTGAGAGGAAGAAGAGGGTGTCTGGATCGAGGACACACGACAACCGAGGACTGCGTTTGTCTTACACTCGTAAGATTACGAGAGGGGGAGTACGGTGCACAAGATGTCTAAAACAAATCTCACTCTCGAAGTCAGTATTACAGCTCTTATAAACTAAGTTGTAATTCTTACTATGATAGTAATCTCCACGCTTTTGTTGGATCTTAAATAGTACATAGGCATTTGGAAGAAAACCCTCTTCTCCTCCAGTATGCATGATAACCAAATGTCGGCCTTTCGACATCGCTGCAGAGTCCCTGTAACGAGTTTCATTCCAGGCACACTATTATGTGTTTCAAATGTGAAGAGTTCTCGCCTGTAGCCATTCGGATGCATTAGAGCCTTCACCGTTGCCACCTCGTTATCCCCACCGCTCTTTTTATATCTCCCGCTCTCTCCCTCTTTCTCGCACATTTGCGAGTGTTACGTGTAGCTAGACGTAAGGGAACGCAAACTGAATTTTCCAAATTATTATAATAATGCAGTTGTTGAAATCACAATTGCAACATGGATATTCATATATTACGCAAATGTTTTAAATATTTGGTTTAACGTTAGTTATAGATTATGAATTACTTATGTTTTTAATCCAACGAAAATATCAGCGGTGCATCCGTATAACTCTGAATGTTACTTATGTTAAGAGACAATTTGCCATTGTCATTGTCTTCAATGTCTGAGTACTGCAAATTTATAGTGGTAAGTTCCAAAATCTCGTTACGTGCTATTTCTTTCCAAAAGTCATCTTCTTGTGGTTTATCTAATGTCTCACGCAGTTTTCCCAGTCTTGTTGTGCTCCTTGTCAATTTCTTCGTGAATAAGTCGTTCAACGTCAGTCAGTTTAAAAATATTATTTTGTTTACAACATAATTTGAGCCCATATTAACTCTATTGGATTATTCTAGCAGTAGTAAGGGGGAAGGTGGATCGCGTCTCATTGATCCAGCTTATATAGCATTTTGTGGAAGAGTAACTGAATAATGCTGCTTTGAACTCTCTAGAGTGAATAGAGATTACGAACCATTCATAAACAAATATATAATGTGACCAGAAACGTTCTGCCAGATTAGCAAGAAGTGTATCGTTTCCTCTCATCGAATTTAACAAATTCCTTGCCTCATTCAAAGTACATACTTCTTTCACCAAGTCATTTCAAATGTTTACGTTTCAGTTCTGAGTAATTTCAAAAATACGTTCACACATATATGCCAACCAATAATGATATTCATTACTGTGCTTACATCGCAATGTATTGTTATAATATAATAGTATCTACTTTATTTATTTGTATTAGGAAACTGTTTGAGCTAACAATATGGAGCTTTTACGGTTTGTTAAATACACTACTCCCCTTCCTCATGGATAGCTTTTTACAGAATCTGTATTTTTGTCTTAGAGCGAATAGTATTTATTAGAGATTGATTTGCTTGCCGCTCGTCACACACCGCTTAGGGGGAATGCAATACGACAACACCGCAGGACTCCGATTGGTTACTCAGCTAGTAGCGCTCAAGGACAAACACCTTCACATTTGAAATACATAATAGTTACAGTATGTGGTGCATTGATATAAGTTTTATCCATATAAACTATATGAACTTCCTGTGATATCTCTGAATAATTCGTAAATATTTAAGCCTTTTGCTCGTATAATACGATGTTCGATTAAAATCTTCTGTCACGCTTAGTTTTTTTCGCTTAGCACTGCACTTGTTTACTCACTCGCAACTGATACGCAACTGAGCTGCCCTCCCCTCCAGTTGCCACCTTTCTGAAGTGAATTCGTCCAGATAACACTGCGCATCGCTCTCCATCTGTCAAGATATAAAAATACATCTGTACCTATTAATAAGGGAGCAAAAAAGTCTTTGGTAGCAATGACTGATACCACAAGTAGTATTTTAAATAAAAGAAAGGAAAACAAAACACAGATATAACACTACGAAGCATTTCCGAACATTGGAACACTGTCGGGAAGAGGTTAAGGAAGTCCAAAGTTCAACCGGTTTCGTACCCTTTTGTATCAAAATCAGGGGATTTTTTAATTTGTTATTACAAAGGATTCACCATAAAAGTCTTATAGATCATTGGTCAATAATTTAATAAAAACTGAGGGGGGATGAGGCAAATAAATCGTATTAACTTGTCATTCAAAATTAAAATGAGGCACTGCAGGAACATTAAGCAGCTAGTATCATTCAAAGTATTGAAAAATAATAGATATATTTCAGAAGGCCACAAATATATTGGATTAACATTTATAAGAGTAGAACTGCAAATTTCAGTAAATGAGACGAAAGTAATGGTATTTTCATGAAAACAGCCAGTACTATCGAAAATAATAATGAAGGTGCAAGCAGGCGCAAAATTGTAATTATTTTGTATCTGATATGTGTGATAGTAATTTACGCAATAAGATTCACAAGTATCAACATATGTATGAAACTTTTAGAAGAACTTTAAAAAATACAAGGAAAGAAACACAAATTGTATAAAATTATGGCTATCCTAGTAATATTATATGAGAGTGAAAGTTGATTTTAAGACAAAAAGATAAAGGTGATATTCAATCAGCTGGGATGACATTTTTAGAGCAGTTAAGGGAGCAACAAGATGGAATAGATTAAATAATGAAGAAACAAGAGAAGATTTAAAGATAAGTCCTGTAGGAGATATCATAGAGAATAATAAACAGAAATGAAAAGATCATCTCAGTAGAATGGATTCAAAAAAGTGTTAGAATACAAACCTAAAGGAAGAAGATTGATAGGAAGACCAATGTTCAGGTGGAAGTAAGGGTAATGACCTAATAACTGAAAGGAGGAGGAGGAGGAGGAATAAGAAGAAGAATTATATCTTCAATTTTAACAGATAGATGTACAAATATTATGCAAACACTTAGACGACATTCCCGATGCATTCACATACATTGGTTATATATTACAAAGTCAATTATTTTCTTTATCTCTGTTATTTGTGATATACCTTTATGTAAACATTTTTCAAATTCAGAAATAAGGTCACCAAAGTCTCACTTCTCGCCTCTCACCAGGTAGGGGAAAGGTAGATCGTGGTGGACGAAACGGCGTCTGGTTTTCTCTGCCATTCATTCCAACAAATGCATCATCAACTTTCCTTTCATCACATTACCCTCATTTCATAACACTCCATCCTTACGTCATACTCCAGTGCTCTCTCCTCGATACCCTCCCAGGGGGAACGGGAACTCCCCATTAAGAAGGATAAAGAAAGAGTCCATGGTTCCATCCAACCAGAAACACCACTCAATGTTAAATTGTGGTAACAAGCTCAGACGATGGAAAGAAAAAAGAAGAATCGTAAATCGTGCCGGTCAGATGACGTACTTGAAAGAGTGCTACACGCAGTATGGAATACTTCAAAATAGATAACGCTACGAAAAAATTGACAGAAATTGTGAATTTAAATGCATTCTAAGTTTTTCTTAATATTTGTTGTTGTTATTATTCACTTTTACTTCCGCTACCAGTACCTAGTAGGTAGTACTCAAAGAATTTTTATCGAGATTCCACAGCAAATGCACGTTTTGAGGTCCCTGAATAACTTTTTTAGAAAATGTTCCCTTTCCGTGTGCGTGCGTGTGTGTATGAACAGAAAAAAGAGAGTATCGTTACATACTAAACTTACTATTTTAAGTTCAGCGTTTTCCAAAGATTTGAAACATTTTCAAGAAAATCTCCCACCCCAAACTATGCTTTACATAGAAAACAAATGCCAACATTTTCTTAAAAATGGCTGTTTAAGATATTTTCATGAAAGATAAAGGTGACCGTGAATTTTGGAAACAGCCTATGAAGCCCTGTTTATTATTAACTACTTTTCCATAACTTCAAACCTTAGGATACAGAGAAAACTTTGCTACACAGGACATCTACATGTCGTTAAAGTAAACATATATTTGATATAACCATTTATGAAATATTCGTTGTTATTAGTTTTAACTTTCAAATATTTACACTTTTCTCAGCCAAGAAATCATTTTTACTAACAATAAGCTTTTATTCTCCCTATTCCATTGTACCTATAAAGAAACATGTAATAAAAGCTGTTTATGTCGATTAGCATGAAGTAAATAAGCGAAAAAGTATCTGGGAGAATAGTTTGCAAAAGTCATGTGATTGGCCGCATAACTTTTATTCAAATTTAGTTTTAAGGATTTTGATTAAAACACCGCATATTTAAGCAGTTTAAAGGACAAAATGTTTATCTTAAATTTTCTGGGAATAGCACATGAAATTCCTTCATTCGGAAGAAATTGTATTGCCACTGATAGCGTTGTTTCGTTGCTGCCGCAAGCCGCAGCCGGCGCATTGGCGGGCGTTGAACGCGTGCCGAGAGAGAGAGAGAGAGAGAGAGAGAGAGAGAGAGAGAGAGAGAGAGAGAGAGAGAGAGAGAGAGAGAGAGAGAGAGAGAGAGAGACAGACAGACAGACAGACAGAAAAATGTCTGGATAGTTCCGCCTTTCTCCTGCTGCCGCGAAAGGCCTTGGAACGTCGGCGGCTTTCTAGAACAATGACTGGTGGTACAAATACCTCGCAAAGTGTTAGAGCGAATCAGTTGTTTCTGAGTTGTTAATTGAGTTGCAGCTGTGCAGTAATTGTGAGGTGTGGACATTTGAAGTGAACCGCAAGTGATTTCTTTCGTATGTTTACGTGTTGTGAAGCAACGAGAGACATTGAAGACTGCTGTTGTATATGTCACGGTATTTTTCTGTTGCAAGGGGTGTAGAAAGAGTGATTTTACTTGTAATAAAGGCTATTTTAGATTTCTGCAAAGAACACTTTTAATTCTACGAACCCACGAAGTCACAGTATGTAATTTTGTTAGACCGGTAAAGCATAAGGGACAGATAAAAACAAAACAAAAACTTGGAGCACAAAAGAACAGGATTGCAATGTCTTCAGGGCAAATTTATTTCAAACTAGCTGACACGGCGAACTTCGAACCGCCAATGAAAGTTGTCTGGACTTATCAATATAAATAAAACAAATTCGAAACAGTTACATTAAGTTAATCAATGTAAAGCTTTTTGATAAGCAATATTTTTGTCTTCTTTGTGATGCGTAAATATATAAAGATGAAGGTTTTTCCACGCGCGAATACGTGACGTGTAATTGTCCATGAGAGAAACAAGGAAAGTTGATTCCGCAAACCAGTAACGACTGCTCTTGCGACTTGATCGTCATAAACGCCAAACGCACAGGAAATTGTGCCTGCTTAAAACCTAAAGGTAAAACCTTTGGAATCATTAGAATACGCGGGATCAAGATATCGTCTCCTTTGTACTTTCCCATAATGATTGTTGCTACGATGACGTTATTCATTAGCTTAGCATAGTAAAAAAAGGTTTCAGCGAAGTCACGAAGGAATTCAATTAATTTTGTGTCAATTCAATTCACATTCACGAATTCACAAACAAATTATAAACAAGGTATCCAAGGATTCACCAATATTTTACAACAATTACCTGTGGTAAAATATTTATAGTGTTATAGTGGGTTCAGAAATTAATTTTGTGTTTACTCTTCAAAAGGTACTAGTTGACCACGATATGAATGCACTCTGCGGGAAGCGTTACTAAACAGTTACGTCACAAGTGGGCGGAGTACAGCAGGTACAGTGCGAATAACGCAAACATCAACAATACTGAGATGTGACCTGCAGATGTAGTGCAGTTCAACACGGTGCTTTTTTGTACCTTTTCTTGTGCAGTTAAAATTCGAATAGTATAATGGCACTTGCAGAGCTCGTCGCGATAAAATTGGCGTATGCTTGTGAAGAGTTTAATTACGGAAGCACCTGCAAAGTTAAGAACAAGAAAAGTATCCCATTCTGATGTAAAGCATGTCATATAACAGGTTATACGGTTCTGTAGACAAGAAAATCAGGGAAAATGGTTACTCGTACCCCTTGAAAAAGCAGCAGTTAGGGTAGCAAAAATAGTGGGAAGGTCTGGGAGAACCATCAGGAACGTAATATGCTTCATCAGCTGGCCATACCGAAAGCAAGCCGTACTGGAAACTGCAGTCGTTTAAATTCAAATGCTATGTTAGTCGGTATAATTGGAATGCATGGTATCAAAATGTCTTCTCATTTATACCTTCCCTATAGAATAGTTTCGATCACGTTGTTCAGAAATTTCTTCACCGGTAGACGTGTGCCTTTACAAAGAAGTGCTTTGTTGATATTTCGGAACTTTATGAACACCGAGCCGACCTTTAATTCAAGACTGTGAGGCGGCAATCCTGGCAAATGCAGCGAGTTAAAAAATTCGGGTGTATAGTTGACGGCGTCACCTTGGTTTGTAGGGGAATCGACTGATTTTTCTGATCAATTTCTTGTGTCCAATTGCCATGAAATACATTCGTAGGAATTTGTAGTCTCCATCTGACACCCGTAACAGCGAACCCGCGCGGTTATTTATTTGTACTTGTCCCTGTTAATTAAAATACCGCTTTATTGTTTTTGTTACAAAAAATAAAATAAACAAAGCAATGTGGGGGATAAGCCTGTTATGTGTTACCTTGAAAATTGGCCTGAAATTGTCCCGAACTACATACAGAGGCCGACAGAAGTATTCGAAGAATATAACATGTAACATTGCAAGTACTATAAATACTGTAATATTTATTTGGCAGCTTTGAATTGTTTAACATGTAAACTTTAACCTTTAGTGTCTCGAAAACAATATTTAAAATATCACGTTCCCAATCGGAAAAGTGAGAAAGGTGGTTGGTCCTACCCTACACGCCCCTACCACATAGTAGTTGTGTTTATGCTATGCCTCGAGACAGTGTGCTCAAAGTTATTCAGTCGATTGTGAACTCACTGGTAATATGGGACGCAAAGGTAAGGAGACAACGGTGGCAGAGAGGAATATCATAGTAAACATGTACAAACAAAACAAATCTCTCTCTGAAATTGCCAAACCCATTAACAGAAGCAAAACTAACTCTGCATAATTCGACGCTTCAAACCGACAAATAGGGTTGTAAATAAACCTAGAAATGGCGCTCCTTCTAAACTCACCACCAGAAACAGGAGGCAAATAATAAAAATGGTGAAGCAGAATCCGAGAGTCACTACATCTGAGATTAGAGGATGCATTGAGCAACATTCTGGCACTGTGGTTCACACTAGAACAGTTAAACGGGTTTTAAATAGTACTAGGTACAATGCCTACGTTCCTAGGAAGAAACCATATGTTAGTGAGGTGAATAAGAAAAAGCGTATAGAATTTGCTAAACAGTATGTGGTGAATTCAACAGAATTCTGGGATAAGGTTCTCTGGTCGGACGAGAGCAAATTCTGCTTATACAAGAGCGATGGACGTCTTAAAGTGTGGAGACTGCCAAATGCAGAATGAGAACCTAAGAAAATGGCAGCTACAGTGAAACATAGTGGCAGTAGTGTGATGGTATGGGGTTGTATAGCTTCATCTGGCTTTGGGGAACTGGTGTTCATAGATGGGATCATGCACAAATTTGAATACAAGAGGATTCTTGAGAACAATCTTAAAAAGTGTACAGAGAAGCTGGGATTAGGGCATGATTATTACTTCCAGCAGGACAATGATCCGAAGCATATTGCTGAAATTGTAAGGCTTTGGATCGTGTACAGCACTCCTCAACTTTGAACACACCGCTACAACCTCCAGATTTAAATCCTATAGAGAACTCGAGTAGCGTATGAGGAAGCATCACATCAGAAGCAAGGACCATTTGAAAGAACTTCTTCAAACAGAGTGGATAAATATGGACTCTGCAGTCACTAAACAACACATACACACAATGGCCAAACCATTATCATCAGTAATTCAAAGAAAGGGGATAACTAAATACTAGCTGTTCTCTGTTCGAATACTTATGTCCAGATATAAAGTAACCGTTTTATTTCTCCTTGTAGTACAAATTAGTTTTAGTTGCTATTTATGAGTTTATATGTTTAATGGAAGACTCAAGTTTACTTTGTACAAGTAGTATTTACGTATGCTTGCTCTGCGTAGCTTTAAAATAATATAAGTAATAAATATGTTACGTTCGAATACTTTAAAGAAATGTGTGGAAACCATACCTTTTACTGAAATCAAAGAGTAAAATGTCTTTGTTGGCGGAACCAATTGCATTAGTTTCACTTGGCATTTGCACAACACAATCCAGTAGCTTCTTTTTCGTATTTCAATGCCTTACAATATCGGCAAACTGAGTTCTCAGATCCAATAACCGCTCATTGGTAGGCATTGCAGTCAACTCAAACATCGTAAGTGAAAGCAGCTCGTTTCAAACCTGCAAGATTATTAGCTGAATCATGTATTTGTTCTATCCTAGTCCTTTCCATTCCACTGCACTCTTCATGTTGCTATGCAGTCCGATTAGACCGAAAATTAGCTTGCTTTATAGCATTTTGAGTTCTTCGACCTAAATTGCTCCTCCCGCTTCTTGTAGGCGGCATGATTCGTGAACTGAGTATAACCACATAAAATTAACCAGAGATAAATATAGGAACTTTGAAATGACAGGCACTAACTGAGAGCTCTCAAACAGTCCAACTTTATATCATAGAGAAAGAAAGAGTCAAAATTCCAGATGTATTCAAGTAGTTTATATTAACTTTAAGGCTATGCTCATTAATTGTAAATTATAACTAAATTTCAACTGCTCTTTCTTCAAGTTGAGATTTGTTTCTCCTTTGTTTTAAACTTCATAATAACCTTCCTCTGCATATCCATTTCGAAAAAATGTTTTTATGTTTTTATAGGCAATTTTGCCAATTTTTCTCTTCATAGAAGTCTTCCTTCCACTTAAAAGAATATTTAAAATAAAAAATAAAAAGCATTAGCCAATTTGGTACGGCCGTTTCGAACTTTTGTGACTACGAAGATTTAAAAATTAATTTTATTATGTAGATATTGTAAGTGAAATATCTTTGAAGACTTTGACAAGGAGTGGAATATCTTTCTACTTTGTAATGCCTTTGTTTGTCTAAAATAAAAGAAGGTTTTTTTTTTTTTGTAATTTATGTCCCCCAAATTTAAGTCATATCGGACGATGAATGAAATTGGTGAAATGATGCTCAAATGCGTCCGGGGTCATTAGAGCTACCTGACATTCGTCTTGAAGAATAATGGGAAACCCCGGTAAAACCTTATCCAGGTAACTCACCCTGACCGAAATACGAACTCGGGACCTTTTGAACGTGAGGCAGACACGCTACCATCTACGCTACCGAGCTAAAAGAAGGTGTGTTTGTGTGTGTGTGTGTGTGTGTGTGTGTCCCATAAACGTTTGCCTGTGTACTTTTATATTTATTTAATAACCTGGTCCAATATCACTTCAGGATTTTTTTCTCACCTTTTAAACCTTCCTTGGATATATACTAATATTTCAAAATCAAAATTAGGCATATCGGTTCAACCGTGCTCGAGTTTTTGTGAGACTAACAAACGTCAATTTATCTATATATAAAGATATTATAACGTTCATTTCTTTGTGGCAACAACTATGTTCAATATATCCGTTATTATTTACTCAGCTTTTGCTTAGTAGGATTCAAGGATAAATCCTGATAAGTGCAAAGTAAAGAACATTTATGTTTGTCTTCGTCAAGCAGTTAGAATTACCTCGCAGCTGCCCTGGCAGCGCATATGGAAATGTCTTGGCCTTCAGCAACTGAACACCAAACGGTTAGCGGTTACATACGAAATTGTAAATGAAATTCTTCCAACGGTAGACAAACTGTACCGCCACTCGGGCTAACTGCCCGAGATGCCCTATTTGCTCGGCAGCAGATTCACTTCCGCATCGAGTGATGGTATGTTCCGGAAAAGCTGGTATATGGAAGTGGGTGCTAGAAAAAAGTAATAGTTGGAAACCTGCCGGATGGGATGCTTTACATGAAGATGTATTACACTTGAATCTTCCTAAGGTGAACTCTTCTTTACAACGTGCACGGCTCTGGCTGATAATGGGTATATTTACCTGGCTAAACACACTGGACACGCCTGTTGATTGTTCGATATCACGTCTCAGACGATTTTTACGCGATGAGAGATGGACAATGATCCAGCTTAAGAAAATAGCACCCTTCAAACCGTGGATACTGCAGGTATAAGAGATACAGACAATATGATACCCCTTTCCGACATCATTCCCCTTCATGTAAGACAGTGAGGTAAAATGAAATAAAATTAAAAACAGATAGAAATAGGATCTCTCCCTCCCTCTCTTTAAAAAAGAGAGGAAAAATGGGGATGTAATACACCTTATCTGTTAGTAAGTACAAAAAAAGGTTGCTATTGATTTTATTGTTGAACAGGTTTGACAGAAAAGGGTTACAATTTAAAACTATGACACTGCCTCTATAGATTCAATTCATTTTGCTTACATCACGCAAAAAGAAGGTCGATATACAAAAACCCAGTTTTAAGCATCTGACTATCCATTATTCATTCAACTATTTCTAAAGAGACTTATCTGGAGTAACATGAAGTACATATAAATACAAACATTCATAAGAACAATTTGTAAATAGACGCTACAGAAAGTGATTGTATTTCAAGTGAGAACATAGTACAGTAAAACCCTTTTAAACCGGACTTCCAGATAACCGGAACCAGTTTTGAAAAACAAAATTATGTAGTTTAGCGTAGTAAATGAAGGCTTATTTTACAGAGATAAATTGCTATTCTCAGAAGGTACATTACTGAAATTCTTTTGCTGAAGTCGAATTCATTGCACTCGCTCCACCTGCTTGGGACCATGCTGGAAGAGTAACTTTGATAAAAGTTGTGGCCTGGGGTGTCACTTACCAGAAAACAGGACTGAAGAAGAAAACATAAATGTGGAAGACAATTCTATAGACAGTTTTAAAAATATTGAAGACTCTTCCGATGTTGGTAAAGAACACACTGAATGTTGGAGGTTATAAACCGATTTTAAAAAAGGCAGAGATCTTGTTCAGCAACAAGACCTTGGCCTCATTTATTTGGAATTTTGTTGCCTATTTTATATACCAGAATATATTCCACTCTTTACTATTATAATTCATCATGCAATTTCAATTCCATTTTTATTAGTACCACTGAGTATCTACATATCATTAATATTAACATAACATCTAAGTTACATAACATGATAACGTATTGTTGCGTGTATAGGCTGAGCTAGATTTGGAAATTTCGGTATTCTGTAACATGTATTGATTCTAACAGAAATGTATGTCAAACGTAAATTCCGCTGACTGGTAGACTAGTGGCATAAGGAAATTATCCACATGTGACCCAGACTGATTCTGCTGACCAGAAGAAATAATAGGTCAGTACAGGCTTAAACATTCTCTCAATAACGCAAACGGTATGATGCCAAATTAATAGTTAGTGGGAATCACTGAATTGACTTTTTGTAGGGCCCCTATTTAAGCCTGGTAGAGTTAGCCCTCGGTGTGAAACGTCGCAGGGATATCAGAGGAGACTTTATATCGGTCCCTGTGAGAGGCTACAAATGTTTATCTGACAGTGTTTCTACGAATGCCATAACCCCCGCCGGACTCAGCAGATTATACATCTTTGGACAAGCCCAGCTATACACCTAACACATCACCAACGGTAAGATTATATTAAATTATTATGTCACCAAGTATTACCAAAGCACCCCTGGTCTCTTCTAGACTCAGGGGATACTCTGTATAATTACTAGGTTTCTTAAAATAGAGTTAGCCGGTTTAGGTTGACTTTTTGATGTTCTATTTACCCTACCATCCCAATAGCTACACCCCCAGTTGTAAATTAGGTTTGTAAGCCCTTCAACCCCCCTTACAACCCTGGTATGCAACATGTGGTCTCGGCCCCGGGTTTCGAATCCTATACCTTGGTACCTCTCGTAATTCCTATCAATACCCCTACCTTCACACAGCTTGTGGTGGAGGCTGCCGGTTTCTACCACCCTTAATTGCAGAAATATGGTTTCGATCCTTGTACCTCCAAACCCCCTATCTTCATGTAATAGTATGGCAGAGTACCAGGGTGTTCCATTTTGCAATAGTTAAATAACGATTTTCATAATTCAAATTCTCTTAAGTTTGCTTAAATTTTATTGCTTCTTTTATTAAATATATTATTTTCAAGTTTAATCATAATAGTATCTTGACTACCCTTCTAACCCACCCTATTGGATTTTAGATTATTTTACAAGTGTGAAATCAGTTTTGTTATGAGTAAAATATTGTAATTCACAAATAATTTTTGAAATTATAATTTTATCACACATAGATTTTCCAATAGCAGACATAATAAATAATGTCAAACACTATTTTTATGTTTTCTAACTTGGAAAACTCTTTTGCAAACCCTAATATTAATACTTTTGTTATGTTTATTCATTGATTTCAGGTTGAAATTGTGATAATGATGCAATCTTTCTGTGTTATGAATACAGATTATTAATACATAGTTTTTTCAGGTTTATTGCTTTTGCACTTTCTTGTGTTGTTGTAATGATTGGATGTTTTATATTGGCATATGTGTTGTGTGTATTTGATGTTTTTTGCTGTGGGATGATTTCATTGACTTTTGTAAGCACTCCTAAGTTATTGGCTAATTACCCCTATATTGACTTAACGTCCCAGGTCACAAATAATAGAACCACAACTCAGCAAATTTTTAAACGCACCCCGGACCAGCAATTCTCTTTTAATAACTTAGTTTCAACTCATAGCCTTACCTCTGACGACATTAAATATTTCCCCCCTGATGTTCTAGAACCTTGGAGATCTATGCACAAAGTGACAGTTAGAACCTCCCGCCGAGTTCGTAAATTATCACCTGTTTCATACATCCCAGACAAACGAAGAAGTTTAAGTGTAGGAGATTTAACAGAATCTTCCCCGGACATACAAACTCATCCAACCCCCTCAGAAGCATTCTCTAAGTCGATAGTTAATGATCAAATCATGAATCCTTCGGTTCCTCAGAACAGTTCCATAACTAGCAGGGACATAAGCATTAAACCTGCATTATCTGCCGAAATGCCGTATGCACGACCGTTTATTGACTCTGGCGTGTTTGAAGGCAGACTCGGACAGGACATTTTTGCTTACCTCTACAATTTTGACACTATAGCAGCAGCTAATGGCTGGGATTACCACGCAAAAACACAATTTTTACCATGTTATTTACGTGGCGCTGCAGCCACTTGGTTTAAAACATTTGCTCCCCGACATACACAGTATACCTGGATAGACTTAAAGTCCGCCTTACAACAAGCTTTTGTGCCAGCAGCATACGAAGAAGTGGTAGAATATCGGCTTAGGCAAAGAATGCAAGATTTGGCCGAGCCTACAGAACAGTATATCTATGATTTTCTAGCCCTATGTGATCAAGTGAACCCCAATATGACAGAGAGAGAACGCTTACGTCATGTTACCCGCGGGCTTAAACCTTCCTTACTGGAGCAAGTGCTCCCTGCAAACCCACAGACTGTAAACGACCTAATCACATTTATCCGTAGGATAGAAACAGCTAGATATCTGGCAGGACAACGTGTAGACTTAATACAGAGACCAACATCGAGACCTGTATCAGCCATTAACGATGCCAATGCATCAGACCCCATTGACAGGTTGATTGAAGCCGTACAAACATTACAAAAACAAATACAAAGACTTCAATTTTCACACAATGACAGACATAGTACATCACCTCGTGGACACGTTCGCGGTACTAACTTTGGCAATCACTTTACACGTGGTTTTTACAAAAAACGCGGAACTAAATTTTCTGGGAGACCCCCTAATGCTAAACAAAATATCAGCTGGCAAACAAACAGTAGAACAGCTGATGGACGACCTGTTTGCTTTGCATGCCACCGACAAGGTCATACAGCGATAAACTGCAGACTTAAGCAAAGTCACCCAAACGGGCAAGGGAGGTCACAGGAGTAAACCGTGTGGCGCCCACAGCAGCTAATATTCCAGATTTTACAATTGCACATATTCGGCCTATGAATGTACTTACGACTCAGGGTATTGCAGCTAATAACCAAGCGATTAGTATGTTGTTTGACACCGGCAGTGCCGTTAGCATAGTGCATGAACGTTTCGTAACGTCACTCGTATTTCCAATATCTAATAGTTTGCTCCTTCGCACAGCAGACAACAAATTACTAGACGTTGCTCATTCGACCCAGTTTCAGTTTCAACTTGCAGGAGTACAATTTACAGAAGAATTACTAGTGGCACGAGATTTCGCTCACGACCTTCTGTTAGGAATGGAATTTTTAAACAAATATCAAGCTCTTATTAATTTAGCTTCTTACGATATAACTCTTAAGACATCTGACGATAGCACAGTAAATATACACTGTGGCGAGAAACAAAACTGTCACTTGGCTCAAATTACAATTGAACCAGAACAGGACCCTGACACTGTACCTAAGGTATATTGTACACAGGACACTCGAATACCTCCTTTCACTTCCATGAACGTACCAGTAAAAATTAATCTCGATAAACCAGGACAAATTTTGTTAGAACTCAGAGACTCGATTATGCAAAAGAAATGTTTACAAATTTCACCTATCTTATTTGATAAAGCAGGACAATGTTCACTATCAGTACATAACAATACTGCTGAACCAAAAGTTATTTTTGCTAGAACAACCCTTGCCAATGCTTATGAAGTAGCCCTCATACAGGCTTCTAATTGGTCTTCTACAGATTCCCAACCCATCGAGCTTAAAAACGCTAAATTTAACATTAATTCACAACTCACTTTCGAACAGAAATCTCAAATGACTAGTTTATTACAGAAATACCGTCATGCATTTGCTACAAAGTTGCAAGAATTAGGCCAAACAGATATAGGAGAATTTAAAATAGAAGTCACAGATGAAACACCCATAAAACAAAAACCATATCGTGTATCTCATGCACAAAGAGAAATCATAGATTCCCAAATTAAAGACATGCTAGATGCCGGGATTATTCGCGGATCCCATAGTCCCTGGAGTTCGCCCGTGGTCTTAGTTAAAAAGAAAAGTGGTGAAATGAGATTTTGTGTAGATTATCGGAAGCTTAATGCAATTACAAAAACAACTTCCTACCCCCTACCCCTCATATATGATTTGCTTAGTTACTTAGGCAACTCAAAATGGTATTGCAGTTTGGATTTGTTAAGGGCATATTTTCAAGTTCCTATTGATGAGAAAAGCAAGAATTATACAAGCTTCGTTACAAGTTCTTCCCAATACGAGTTTAACAGACTAAGCTTTGGACTTGCTAATGCCCCTAGGTTTTGCTCAGAAATTTCTGGTAAATTATTGGGTGATCTTTGTTATAAAAAAGCTTTAGTCTATTTAGATGACATTGTTGTTTTTGCTCCAGCATTTCATGAATTATTAACCAATTTAGAAGAAGTCTTTCGTCAACTATGTAAACATAACTTCAAACTAAAACCAGAAAAATGTTTTTTTTGGTATGTCAAAAATAAAAGTATTAGGCTTTGAAGTATCCGCTAAGGGTATAGAACCAGACAATGATAAATTACGAGCTATTCAATATTTGCCAGTCCCTAAGACTTCGTGAAGTTAGAAAAGTACTTGGTTTATTTAGCTTCTATAGACGTTTTGTCCCGAATTTTGCTTCTATTGCTTCACCTCTTCATGAACTAACTCGGAAAAACAAAGATTTTGAGTGGACAGCAACGCAACAAGACTCATTCGATAAATTAAAACAGTTACTAACAACTGCCCCAGTACGAGCTCACTACCAACCAGGAGCCTATTCAGAAATTCATACTGATGCCTCTACGTCAGGAATTGGTTGCGCAATATTGCAACGCATAGATGGCGAATTGCATCCAATTGCTTACTGTTCACGTTCTCTAAACAAGCATGAAAAAATTACAGTATCTCGGAACTAGAATTGCTAGCGATAGTATACGGCCTAACACATTTTAGATCATATATTAATGGTTTCCCCGTCAATGTTGTAAGTGACCATCATTCCCTTTGCTATGTTCATAATTTAAAAGACACCACAGGAAGACTAGCACGCTGGGCTTTAAAACTCCAGGAATATGATTATTCCATCATTTATAAATCAGGTGCAAAACAAACGGACGCAGACGCTCTTTCCCGTTTTCCAGTGGATAAACTCAACCCCTATTTAGTGGAACAATTGGACGACTTGCCAACTTGTCTATTAACAGCAGTTCAAGTAGCAAATGAACAAAGAGCTGACCCCAAGCTGCTACCCCTAATAACTACGTTGGAAAATCCCCAATCCGGCTCACCTAGGTTACAACGACAGACAAAAACCTATACTTTACAATCAGGAGTCCTGTACCGCAAAAATGCAGGAAGTTCAGGGCCTTTGCACTTATTGGTCATCCCTGATCAGCTGAAACACGAAATCCTAATATCGTGTCACTCAGATCCTCTGTCAGGACACATGGGATTCCAGAAATCTTTTACAAAAATCAATTCCAGATATTACTGGCTTGGGATGAAGAAAAACATTGAAAAATACGTCCGCACATGCCAATCTTGCCAAGGGCGAAAAGGACTGACAAATGTTAAACCAGCCAATTCCCGTTAATAATGTCTCAGAACGCTTTGGCATTGACCTCATCGGTCCGATTCATCGGCCCAAGCAGGGTAACACTATGGTTGTTCTAGCAACTGAATACTTTACAAAATGGGTAGAAGCTCGTACTATTCCTAAAGGTTCTGTAGAGCACGTAGCTAAATTTGTGTTAGAGCAAATTATCTGTCGGCACGGTTCCCCTGCCGAGCTCTTATCTGATAGAGGTACTGTGTTTCTAAGTGATGTAATGAAACACCTCTTAAAGATCCTGGGCGTGCACCCGTCATTGACCACAGCCTATCACCCAGCCTGCAATGGACTTAAAGAACGTGCTAACCAGACTGTAATCAATATGCTATCACATTACGTGTCAGCTGACCAAAGGGATTGGGACACCGCACTGCCGCATGTCATTTTTGCCTATAATACGATTAAACAAGAAACTACAGGAAAATCACCCTTCTTTTTCTCGTATGGACGCAATCCCACCCTTCCCAACGAAGTTCAACTAAAATACACCACGCACAAGCCCTTGGTCCAAACTACACAAAAGCACATTCAGATAGCTCGTCAACTAGCTAAGGAAAGGATCAGGCAAAAACAAATTAAGTACAAAAAATATTTGACAGAAGAAGACGCACCATTAAATTTCAACCCGGACAATTAGTGAAAGTATTCACCCCAACGAGAATGAAAGGCAAAGCGACCAAATTGCTTCATCAGTATCATGGGCCATTTTGCATTGTGGAACAAACAAGTCCCGTAAACTACCGCATTAAAAATGTTACTCGACGAAAGAAATATGATAGTATCATACACGTATCAAGACTACATCCCTATTATGCACCTTAATAATTTATTGATATATTTAGTTATAGAGTACCTGTCACAATTTCATTACAATTACTTTAAGATTGAGCATGCAGTATTACTCCCTATATGACTAAGAATGGAAGCAAACCGAAAAAAGAAACAAACAAATGTTTTCAGGTCTGTCTATCTCTATCTTTCTCCCCTCCCGTGTGTTCAAATGTTTTTTTTCTGTTGTTCTTTCTCCCAGATAGGTTACCACAACAAATCGAATATGGTTGTCCACTACTTTTGCAATATTTTATATGAATTCTCATTCAATAAGATGATCTTATTATTAATCTGAATTCCTTAAATTCCTAACAATCCACATAACTTTTTGTGCTTAAAATATATCCTGGAAAACAAAGGCACATACACACACTTCATAACCCTTACTAAAACATTGACGCGAACCAATAACCGAAGAAACAAACAATCCAAGCATGATCAAATTAAAATAATAACCTCACCAATTTTCAGCTATATTTGTACCACGATTAAAGATTATTAATTATAACTTCTAGGAACAACATTAGAATATTTTCAAGTTTCTTTCCAGTTCTTAAAAATCCTCAGCTCTAAATGTAGTATTTTAATAACACCAACTTTAAACCTTCTTGATAAAATTTTCAAAATGCAATTACATGTGAAGTTAACATAATTTCCTTTCAATCCAATGTTCATCCCAATTTTAAGTAAACAATGACTCTCTTCTTACGCCTTCGTATCTACAGCTAGTTAGATAATATTAAACACTGTTTATGAATATGCTAAATTCATAAAGTCACCGATGATGACACACCCGGCTTCAAAATTTGAATTTCGCTACAAACAAAATAATACTCCGTATTTAGCATATTATATTGATTGTTTTTGCTAATATAATCTCTCCAAACCCAACATAATATTTAACCTTCTCTAAATCACCCTTAATTAATTAGTGACGATTCTATTTCAATTTGAAACTTCAGTGCATATTATACATTTGTTTCAATTTTTTACTCACCTTTCAAGCGGCTAACACCTAATCCATTTATAAACTCGCACCTTCATACGTTTTCCGAACACCCTTTTTATTCCGAATATACACTTCTACCTTTTGCTTGAGCTAACTTTCACTATACCCAAACAACTATAATTTCCACCCCACAACTAACACGCCTTTCCTTCCAAATAACACATTTATATTTCTTCTTTGACGTTACCCATTTAACGACGTTAACGTATACAATTTTAACTAATTATGCGACGCATAAAAGATTATTTATTCACTACATTCAAGACAGACAACCAAAGCGTAATGGCATTAGTTCTTTGTATCAGCGTCTATCTGTGTGATATCGCTGAATTGTTTATTCCCACGCCGTCTTCTGCACAGATTAGCTTAGCACGTCCGGTGCGACGAGTATAATTCTTAGCAACCTAACATGACCAAGACAATGGACTTAGTAAGTTCTTTTTTTACTGTCCCTGAATCTACCTGATATCAATAACTAATTATTGTTAGGCAATGTTTATGTCTCAATGTTAAAAATAAATTATCGCTGCTTAAAGAGGAAGCTTGCATAAGCCAGATTATTTGGCGCAGTGGCGTATTACCGATTACGTCCATTCATTATTTCACGAAAATAACCCCCTCATATGACATTATTTTTATATAGGTTTAATTCCCGACGGTCTGTTCTTAATTTCCTTTAAAACGCATTCCCGCTTGTTACCGTTTATAACATGAAAGGTTCTCCCGTTCGTAACGATTCTTTTTCTTTTCAAGAAGAATCTGTTTTCTTACTTTGAGTTGGAAAGATATTCAAACGGTACTTTGTGTAAACTTCTTAGTTTTTCAAGCTATTTCTTTTCCTAACATGCTTACACCGGAAAAACTTCCGCCACAGAAGGCTTTGAAACCGCTGACATAGCGAGTCAGATTACATATGAAACAGCAAAATCACACTTGTGACAAGAAAAATATCCTTTGTACACGGGACGAATTTCTTCGCTGCTAAGAATGTTATACAATTGTAACCTTTCTTATTATAGCCTTAATAAAAATTCAAACTCCAACTTCAAGCTTTAATATGCTTATCTTATGTTATTCCCCTCCATGCTTTTAAAATATACCAGTGGTACACCTTATTTGTTATTATAAATAATTTCAATGTGACCTTATATTCTCTGTGCTTAAAAGTTATAAGTTATGATCATTGTAACCAAATGCTTAGGATTTGTGAAGATAATGTATGTTTGTAGTATCCTTTGACCTTAAGAACAACCGCGAGGCGTTCTTAGAGGCTATTTATAGATTCTAGTAGTAAGGTGTTCTGTTCCGAATCCATCGCAAGATTTTCGGAGACAGTTTTAGCGAATATGTACGCATATACCATGGTATCTTCAAGTTTCAAGCTTTCAAGCTATAAGAGTTTTTTTGTATGAGCGACAGAGGGTACATCCTTTGGTGTTCGCGAGACCCTTAGGTTGTGTAAGCCTCTCATGTTGATTTGATATAGATAAAGCTGTTATAATATAAAATGGGATTTGTCGCGCAAGTGTTTTCCCTATGAACATTGCTAAGTTAAAGCTATATAATTACTGATCAATGTAACTAAAGAAGTTGTGAAGATAAAGTAGCATTAATGTTTAAGTATGAATGAGAGCTGCGCAGCGTGAATGTGAAGTTTTTGCTGTGGGGGAGATGTCCCTCAATCAGCTTATAGTGAAGAATGATGCTAGTACGAAAGAGACAAATCAACACAAATCCTAAGATTTAATAAATAAGTATATTAACAATGATGATTCACTAGCAAGGAAAATGATTGAAATAAAAATAAATAAAAGAAAGGCACAGAATTTTTTTAAACTAAGGTGTTACCTAAGGTTCTAAGTCATAAAATTCAGCTATGTTTCCCCAATTCACCTTTAAGTATTGATAAAGAAATCCATGACTTATATTTATTGTCTATCAAAGCAGACTGATCAACTTGATGTAATTATCGTGGTATGCTATTCTAAGGGTACTTCCTCTTACACCAGTCTGTTTCTCTATCATTTATTAAACTTTTAATACAGCGGGCAGCACATAACTCAAATACATCCTTTGACAACATTCATTATGAATCTGAGACATGACAAATGACCAAGATTAAACTAATCGTTATATCAAGTTCTGTTTACAGGTCACAGTACGATGAGATCTACAACCTACAAACCCCCTCCCTTTCTTTTGCTATCACTCATAATTGCCATTCTATGAAAGCATGCCTAAATTTGTTAGGGATTAATAAACAAGAGAAGACTTAATTGTTGTCAATTAACATTTCATTTATAAGACAACCCAATGCACTGTAATTTAACACTTGTTTTTAACATCCAGTGACAGTAGAGTACATCATATGTCCAGATAATAAGATCGATATTGTTTATCGATATCTTTGATCACACTTTTTTGCGAAAAGAAAAAAAAAACATAATACCTCTTATTTAAACAATCGATGCTAAACCAGCAAATGTCAGAGTTACTTTTGCTATATTTATGTAAAAAGATAAAGTCATAGGATAGGATATCCTTATAGATTGTAAGATGATTGTATCAATGTGACCTCAATTACCATTTATTATGAAGGTATGTTGTGTAACTCTAGAAACAATTACTCCAGTATCATCAAGACTAATTGTAACAAAATAGAAAGACATGGTTAACTCTGATATTTGACTCATTTTATGACAACAGTAGACATTTGTTAGGCATAGGTCTAATCCAGTATATAGATGCTATTATGGCAAGTCATTAGTCATGATTTTTGTAAATAATGCCCTATAATTTATAACAAATACTACTCTTTAAATGAACTTCATTTTTCATTAGCTAAATTGTTATCAATATTACTAATAATTATGTATAATTCAATAGTATAATGGTCTTATGAAGAATACTTGTAATTTATTCCAAGTTTATCACTAATGTGTGAACAACCATACTTAAGCGGAACATCTATGCAGCTTCCATAGGTTATTTACTTATGTTATTCAGCCATAAGGCAAACATAAAATTTCATTTTAGTTTACTCTATAAACTTTAAACAATTTTGTTTCTCCTTCTACCTCTAAAAATGGTTCCACATAAATTCCATACATGTTCCATTTATGTTAATAATTTGTAAATAGATATAAGAAATATTCAGTTGGTAATGTGATACCTGAAAATCCCTTTCATTTAATTACATTCCCGTGAACTTTAACCCATCCTCACCCCATAGAAATATTCTTGTGCATCAATCCTAACTCTGGATCATTTGTTTTCTGTTGCGGCATGGATGAACAAACACGTCGAAGCATCAGGAAACACCACCACCATAAGGAGAAAGCAGAGGAGACACCAGGGTCCCTAGCAGTTACTCTTTCCTGGGAGAACCAAAGCACCCCAGATGACCAAGTATCACATCAGGAGCGGCACCCAAGACTACTCGCGTCTGGAAAGGCACTTAATCTTTCCAGAGGACCTCCTCAACTTCATAGACTCATGGCTTTCGCAGTGAAACCCTGGGTAAAAGCCAAAGCAACTCTACCCAGCAAACTTTTACAGTGGCTCAAATAGAATAACTTATAAGTCACTCTTTCGTGTTCTCACCAGCAAGAACTCAGACCCAGCTGAGGTAGGCGAGTGTAAGCTAAGTGCACTATTCTAAAAAACAGTAAACTCCACTTTCGAACTTTTCATCGGCAATTGCTCTTTTCCAAGCAATACCAAAGAGCACCGTAAGCTTGAACACGATATTATAAAAACAGCAAGCCACAACCGAGGTTCTTCATCAGCTTCCCTGTTTTAAAAGACTAAGTACAGACTGTCAAACTGGAGCAGGAAGCACATTAAACTCTTTTCCCTTTGAAGTTTACATTATTTGTGACAGCTAGGGCCTTGTTAAACAAACTTAAAGTAGTAATTACAACCTTTAAGTGACCAAGTTTTGTGAAGTGTCTCCCAAAACTATAAACTCATAGTGGTGGAACAGTGTGTTTCTATGGAAGGATGGACTTCATTCACCGTGGGATACTTCGAAACCAACCCGCATCAACTCATTTCCATTTTCCAGTCCTCTGATTTTCTTTTTCAGGTTTTATGCTTATGACTTTTCAAAAAAAATAATATATGTACATGTAAATGTTTGTATCCTCTATTGCCTATGTGCCCAGCACAACATTTTTTTTGTAAGTGTAAATTATTATGTTACGTATTTAAAAATTTTGTTACCAGTCGTTTGGATTTGCTGAGGGCAGCAATATCTAGGCCAAGGGGATGTGTTGCGTGTATAGGCTGAGCTAGATTTGGAAATTTCGGTATTCTGTAACATGTATTGATTCTAACAGAAATGTATGTCAAACGTAAATTCCGCTGACTGGCAGACTAGTGGCATAAGGAAATTATCCACATGTGACCCAGACTGATTCTGCTGACCAGAAGAAATAATAGGTCTGTACAGGCTTAAACATTCTCTCAATAACGCAAACGGTATGACGCAAAATTAATAGTTAGTGGGAATCCCTGAATTGACTTGTTGTAGGGCCCCTATTTAGGCTTGGTAGAGTTAGCCCTCGGTGTGAAACGTCGCAGGGATGTCAAAGGAGACTTTATGTCGGTCCCTGTGAGAGGCAACAAAGGTTTATCTGACAGTGTTTCTACGGATACCATAACCCCCGCCGGATTCAGCAGATTATACATCTTTGGACAAGCCCAGCTATACACCTAACACATCACCAACGGTAAGATTATATTAAATTATTATGTCACCAAGTATTACCAAAGCACCCCTGGTCTCTTCTAGACTCAGGGAATACTCTGTATAATTACTAGGTTTCTTAAAATAGAGTTAGCCGGTTTAGGTTGATTTTGTGATGTTCTATTTACCCTACCATCCCAATAGCTACACCCCCAGTTGTAAATTAGGTTTGTAAGCCTTTCAACCCCCCTTACAACCCTGGTATGCAACAGTATAAACATAATACAGAATAACAAAATGAAAGATAACATATAACATTAATACATAACAACAATGAATTAAAATTCTTAAATACTAATTTGTCGTAGTTCAGGGAGTATATTTCAATGTTGTCTTTCGCGAATAGAAAATTCTCTTGCTTTTATAGAGAAAATATTTGCTGCTTTGCTAGCCCAGATCCAGAGCCGTCTATTCCTTAAAATGTCATATATGCACCGATCTTGTACATAAGACATAGCAGTTATTCTGTTTCTTATAGTAAGTGAACATTCCCACACAGCATGTTCTGGTGTTTCTGTAGTACCACATCTACAATTATCATTGACTTTTAAATTAAATCTATGTAGATAATTTGAATATGGGCCTTGTTCTGTTATATAATGTATTAAACCCTTATATGGTTGTAGATCAGGCGTTCCACAATATCAGGGAAAATGTCATATGTACGTCTGCCACTTGTACGTGAATCCCATTCTTGTTACCACTCAGCAACTAGCATTTCTTTAATTTGCAGCTCCTCATGGATCATAACACCAGCTAGTTGTGCAGCACGAATATAGTTATCTTTTCGGAGCCAATAACATTCAGCTCTTCTTCTAATTTCCAGATCCAGGGGCCTGAGATAAACCCACATAAACCGATTAACCGATATATATTGTGACTTTGTGGGTTGGTGAAATTAAAAGTCCAATTGCACAATCTCAAAATGTGATTTATTTCCACCGAATTACTGTTGGAACACTTGCCGATTACATAGAATTACTTAGCGTACACAATTACAATTCACAGTTCGTCTATCACAGGTCCATTGCACGCTCACAGTTACGTACAACTCCTCTGATACACGTACACCGTCTTCCAGTTCGTCCACTCACGCGGCGGTCCTCACGGCTACTCGCCAAGAACTGAACTCTCATCCAGCCCGGCGCGTCGCTTATATAGGACCAACTGGCCAATCTAGAAGGTTCCGGGTTAGATGAAATATCCTGGATGTTCCAGAACTCAGGGGGAGGGGAAAGAGACAGCACAGTGGGTTGCAATCCCTTCAGTTGGCGCTACAAGATAAATGGGTAGGCGTATATGAATGCTTCCCGGCTCTCACTCAGCCGTCAGTTGGTAGTGCCTGGGTGACAATATATAAACCGATATATTAGAAACGGAATACAAGAACGCATTATTGCATGTTGCATTGTTACTGAAAATGAAAATTCATTCAATGTTGATGAACCAGCTGTGGTTATGACTCTGGCTCAAGCATTAGCAAACAAAGACGAATTGATGCGTAATTTCGAGAGTCAAGCCGAAACATTGCCAAATGAACTTTCAATGCTAAAGTGGATGCGAGGTCGCACTGCTCGTAAGCGATGCACTAAACCGAGACAGCACAAGTTCGCTGCCTTTTTTACTACCGAAGTTTGTAGCTATGTTGTGTACATTTCATATACATAGGCTATTACAGTAGGTACAGTATATGTGTTTTATGTGAAAGTGTGTCGAAAGTAATTTCTAAACTCGTTTATAAATATTTCTGTGATGTTGTAGATGTATTTTTATCGTTGTTCCGTCCTTCTCAGGATAACCCGGATATTCGTTAACTCGGGTCGGTTCTGATCCCAGTTGATCCGGGTAAACGAGGTTCTACTATACTCCATTAACCTAGGATTGTGGGTAGAAATGTTACAATAATAAAACTCAAATGAAACAAATTTTATGAAAATATTTATTCAGTGATTTTATGATTCCATTTGTTATTTTATCTCCTTTTACAGTAAAATTTCTGATGTGTTACATTCACTTGTCTTTCTCTACAATTCAATAATTTAAGTACAATGGGACATGGAGTATACAATAAGCTTAAACGACAATCAAATATTAAACGAGGTGATTGCTGGAGTCGAATATAGCACCTCTGGTTGGGAAGTTAACATGCTAATTAGCAGACTACAAATACAGATATGCAATGGCCTGAAAATTCCGTTCTCTTTTCATGACTAAGATAAAAGGAGAGGGGAAGAAAGAAAGCGAATAACAACTTCCCATCAAAGAAATCGAGCGAGATGGCTTAGGCGGTTTCGTCTATGGCCAGCATTTGGGAGGTCCGGGTTCGAATGCCGTGTCGGACCTAGCTGATTCATGAGCTTTTTGGAGCTTTTCCGGGGTCGCTAGGCGAATGCTGAGTAGATTAGCTACATCCACCTAATTTCCTGTACTTCCATTTTATCTCCATTATCATTTCAGATCAACTCTCATCTGATCGTCTCTTTCAGGGTAGAAGTGTTGGTGGGTGTCTCTGCGCTGCATGGCAGGAAGTAATGCTCCTGGCAAACACTTCCTTCTCCGGTAGGACGCTCTCTGGGTAGAACTAGCAGGCCGTTTCAGGAATACGAGGGTGGGATGCCGGTTGTACTCTCCTGCCGTGGAGTTTCCAACCGGTAAAGTGCAGTGACCCTGCCCTTTGCACTGTCATGGTCCTTAGAATGACCTCACGCTGTCTCCTCTCGCCTCATCCTTCTCGCCTGAGTGTCCCACTTGGAGCTTAGGTACAATAGCCCAAATTTGGACCTCCGTGCCGAATCCCCTCCATAGCGTAGTCCAGTCCAGTCCCATCTAAGAAAAGTATTCGAAAATACAAATCTAAGGAGAATCTCAGAAATGGACAACTTCACAAAACTTATATTTGACATAAACTGTTTTAATGAAATCTATAGTTTTTTTTGTGAGGTAACGTTTTGACTATCTCTTTTGGCTTAGAGGAGGGCTGTTAAGAAATCTCTACGTTTCACTTTTTATGAAAATGTCTTGGAGTTATATTTTATTCAAAATCATTACAGTAATTTCCTAGAAAATCTAAATTTTGAAACAATTGCCAAGTAAAGAGTAATTAGGTGGGGGTGGGAGAATTTTCGTTTTTGAGTTGTGCTGCGGACACACACACACACACACACACACACACACACACACACACACACACACACACATACACACACAGACAAACACACACACGTGCGCGCGCTCGCAGACTCGAGCACACGAACTTTTTTCTAAAAATACCTTGTCTTTGTTTTAGGAGACCTCAATACAAATTCACAAATTGCCAGTAAATCTTGATATCGAAATGGATGCACAGGTAGAATGCAATACTTTCTCTGCCTACTATTATAGAATAAATGTGATTGTTAGAAGTAAACTTGCAATGTTACACAAAAGCATGCAGTAATACCAGAGAATTACTTGTAAAGTATTATTTCATTTCGCATTAGACTGATTAGCAAGAAGCATTCAGCCTGTTCAATATTAATTAATTAAATAGCTGACTGTATGTTAATTACATATATGGCGAGTATTAGGTCATTAAGTATCTAATTACAGTATATTGATATATTTATTCTGATGTTTATCATTAATTAAAATCCAGTTTTGCAGAAACGAGATGCAGAAGAATTTTTAGGGTGAGAGATCGGGGGATTGTGTTCCTGTTGCTAGCCAGAACTTATCTACATCTTGCTTAGGGAAAGCCAGTTTTGAACTTCAGTCTAAGGAAAGCTGAATTAATTTGTTCTGCAACTTCGCACTTAAGTCTGAATATTCAACAGTTGTTCCATTTAAAGCGGTAGTATTGTCCTCGATGGTGCTCCACGTTGAAGCTGTGATACTTTCTTTGCACTTTAGCGCAGAACTATGTAAAGGTATGCGTGGGTAAGCTTCAAACAAAGGATGCCACTGGTTCTGACCTCGAAACTTTTAATGAATAGTATACATTCTAGCACAGAAGTTACCGACCAATGGAAACTAATATAAATGTCCGGTGTTAAAATATTTGATTCCTCTACCAGGCGATAACACGAGGTTCTACCATTGAGGCAACAATACGTCTGCCAGCGACGTCTTGTCCCACCACATCAAAAGTGACTAAGAGAATGTCCAGAATGTGCTACTCATATTCAGATTCTCCTATTATGTGTTTCAAATGGGAAGCTAATCAGATGCCGTATCACACTCAGCGTTGCCAGCTTGCTACCCTACTCCTTTCATATTTCCCTCACCCGCGTACACTCATACAACACGCAGGTCTGGTTGGCGCAGACCTAAGGGTAAGCAAATTATATTTTACAAATTTTTACAGTGATGCACTTGTCAAAATCAAAATTGGAGAAAGCATTTTTGCAAATTATGTATATTTTAAAATACCATAACTATAATTATAGTTCATGAATTACCTGTTTTTCCATTCCAATGAAACTGCCAGTGGCTCATCCATATCACTGTCAGTGTCATTTCCGTTAAGAGACAATTCGTTATTGGCACTGTCTTCATTGTCTGATTCTTGCAAATTTATGGTTATAGGTTCCAAAATCTCGTCACGTGCTATATCTTTCTTAAAGTCGTCTTCTTGAAGGTTTTCTGCATGCCTCACGCAGTTTACCTCTGTATATCTTGTTTTACCCAGTCTACTTCAAATTGAGATCGATAACTTATTTTTGTAATTTTGTTATTATTACATTAAGTAAAAATTTGTAGCTTTGAAGAAAGATGTTTCCGCAGGAAAAAGTGAATTACGGAGAGATTGCCTTCCGCGTCAGGTTGTCCATTGCAAAAATAACAGGGTCAAAGAACATCCAAGGAGGTGACTGTAGTGCGCAGGAAAACGGAGAGCTCCCTGGCACCGTATCGACGTTTACTCCTATTAGCAGAGCAGCAGAGGTATAGAGGTGTGTTTTACCAGCTCAGCAACTAAATATATGGCTTTGATGACGCTGTCTTTCATAAACACTAATTTTGGATATTAGAAAGCGGAACACATGTAAGAATCGATTTGTTACAAATTATACCTTGCATTGTTACTTCATACTCTAATTCCATATCGAGATTTCTCTGAACGCAAACAAAGAGGCTAATAACCTTTGCAGTTCTGCGCTGTAGCCAATTTACATAAAACAGAGCTAGTCTTAAGTATAGGTCCGCCAAACGTCAGTTAAACTTGGCAGAATAACGTCAGAGTCCTGCAAGGATGTGACAAGAAAACACGTCTTAACACATCGATGATCTTATGCCAAATGACACCAACTTATCTGCATATTCTCGGATCCTTGCACACGACGTTTCTATAAAATCTAGATTAACTTTATCCTATTTGTTCACGTCACAATATTACGTAATCACATTATTATAATAGCCCATAGCAACATTATTACGTAAGTTGTGTCATTCTGTGGCCTACCCAGTTTTACATGCTAATTTATAAAGTTACATCTGCCAGAACAATCCAGTAAAAGTTTCTAAATATATAAAAATATGAAATAACAGTTACAACTTCCTAAAATCACGTTCAATGGTATTAACATCACACTTCTCGAGCCACAAATAGTGAATCACACTTCCTTTTCTCTCATGTACACCAAATAGATGAAATGTTAAAACGTTAACGATTTTCCATCTAACTGTACACTGATACTATTACCTCTGCACAGCATCTTTTACCCTGTCCCCATCGATTTAAGATGGGGCACCAGTAAACGAGATCAGTTCAGCATATTCAACTAAACGGCCTGGAGATACCTGACAGCTTTGGGCATTCTTTTTGGAATTCACATTTTAATTGCTGGATAAACCTCTGCTTGTTTCCTTAAAGTTTTGTACTAAAGGTATAACTATACTTCCCCTAAGAAAATATGAATTACGAAAAGATTGCGAACAGTAATAATTCATTCTAAAAGCACTTTTCTTTTCTGTGCGGCGATGAGTTCATCTGTTCGTTAACATTTTAGCACGTCTATTAGTAAAAGAACATAATAATAATAATAATAATAATAATAATAATAATAATAATAATAATAATAATAATAATAATAATAATAATAATAATAATAATAATAATAATAATAATAATAATAATAATAATAATAATAATAATAATAATAATAATAATAATAATAATAATAATAATAATAATAATAATAATAATAATAATAATAATAATAATAATAATAATAATAATAATAATAATAATAATAATAATAATAATAATAATAATAATAATAATAATAATAATAATAATAATAATAATAATAATAATAATAATAATAATAATAATAATAATAATAATAATAATAATAATAATAATAATAATAATAATAATAATAATAATAATAATAATAATAATAATAATAATAATAATAATAATAATAATAATAATAATAATAATAATAATAATAATAATAATAATAATAATAATAATAATAATAATAATAATAATAATAATAATAATAATAATAATAATAATAATAATAATAATAATAATAATAATAATAATAATAATAATAATAATAATAATAATAATAATAATAATAATAATAATAATAATAATAATAATAATAATAATAATAATAATAATAATAATAATAATAATAATAATAATAATAATAATAATAATAATAATAATAATAATAATAATAATAATAATAATAATAATAATAATAATAATAATAATAATAATAATAATAATAATAATAATAATAATAATAATAATAATAATAATAATAATAATAATAATAATAATAATAATAATAATAATAATAATAATAATAATAATAATAATAATAATAATAATAATAATAATAATAATAATAATAATAATAATAATAATAATAATAATAATAATAATAATAATAATGTGCGCCTTCAAGGTACACAGTAAGTGGTCTTTGCACTTTTTTATTATCTTAAGTAGGAATTTGTACCAATGAAGACTGATATTTTCTGAAAGAAAACGTGAAATGCTCTAATATTGGCAATGAATCAGCTTTCCCCTTGCGAGGAAGCAGGGTCAAAGAACACCTACAGAGGTGATAACTACATCCATACAGAAATATGGAGAGCCCAGCTTCCTATTGACGTTTCTCCTCTGTTAATAAGTGTATCAGGAGGATGGAAGTATATTTTTCCACCGCAATTACCAAATGTCTGGGTTCGATACCTATGCTTTACAAAACATGCATTTTAGAAGTACAAAAGGAAGTAAAATATGAATGAATGTTAAGGTGACATTTATTGCAGTTTTTAACCTGCACTACTACTTAGCTCTTATAATAACCAGAGAAAACTTCATACTCTAGGTAAAAGTTCCATCTCTAGATTGGCATGGATTCAAACAAAGACGATAATAACGTACGCATTTGTGCGCCCTAAAGCCCATTTACATAAAACAAAAATAGTTTTAAACAAAGGTCCGCGTAACGTCAGTAAAACTCGGTAGAATTTAGGATGCAACAAGAAAGTTTCCGCCCGGCTCGGCAGCGTAGATGATAGCATATCTGCCTCACGTTCAAGAGTTACCGAGTTATGGTGAGTTACCTGGGAAAGTTTTTTCTAGGGTTTTCCTTTATTCTAAGAGACGAATGTCAGGTACCTCTAAACTCAATGGAACCTGGGCTCATTGGAGCGTCATATCACCCATTCCATTCATCGTCCGATATGACTTGATGTTGGAGGAAGTAAATTACAAAAAAAAAAAAGGTTTTCAAGAATCTAACCACCCTAACTGTCATAACTAAATTTCTTATGGTAAAGCTACTGTTTTTTCCCTTCTCCTAGAAGTATTTGTGCGATTGTGATTAGAATGTACAGGTTAGAAATATTTACATGTCCAGTATCTTCAATTTTCCGCGAATAGCCTTGAGGTCCTCTTCATTGTAACTAAATGTTGCATAATTTTTTTCAAACGTAAGAGATAGTCAAAAGCATACTACACAAATTTAAATTTGTAACCCAATAAAAAGCAAATATTTTATCTCAAATACATTTTAATACCATTAAGTATTTACAGTGTTTGTTGTAGAGAATGACATAAATGAATATCTAAAAAAGTTATCCTGTTGTTTATGTTCCATGTTTCCCTAAACCATTAGATAATTTAGTAAACATCTATTTTGGACATCTTAGGACATCTTCTTTACTCTGCAAAACATGTATGAGAATGTATGCAATATTTAAGGGTTATAGCTTATTTCTTCTACACAAACAAATTACTTTTTTTTAATTTACGACCTCCAACATTACGCTTTGTCTGACGATGAATGTAATGCGGAAATGGCGCTCAAATGAGCCCGGTGTCATCAGAGCCGCAAATGTAAATAATACTAATTTCAAACCAAGGGATTCTATTAGCGATATCCTCAGTAAATACAAAATTTTAATATTCTGAGCCGCTTAGCCACAAATAAGCTTTTAATAACAGAAAATGTAATTTGTTCTATTATAGAGACATTTGCATAACTGTGCATCCTTTAATTCCTTGGTTTATCTCCTCTCTGTTTACTACTCTCTCATTCTCTCTCCCTCTACTCTTTACTCATCCTCTCTTCGGTGTACAAATGTACGTTGGAGGACCAGATATGAATATGTCATTTCTTCCACACTTTTTTACCACAAAAAGGGTAAGTACCGGAAAGATTAACCAAACTTCAAGCACTAGTTCGGCTCAGCTGTCTACGTTTACAAGGGCTCCTTGTCCACTGGCAGATGACAAGGGAAGAGAATATATAAAGAAGGGATAGTGTCAGTACGGATAGATCGGTGAAGTTTACTGCTGCAGCCGTCATTCAACGTTACATCTATTAGTAGTACATAAGTGATATGAAATCTATTTTACTATTTGTACAACCAAACTTTTGATGTTTAGACAAATGAACGTGATTTTAGAAAGTAAAAAAATGTAAAAGCCGGTGGGAAGATATAATTGTATACGCTACTTTATTTCTCTAATACTTGGCAGCTCTAGTAAAGAAGATGGTACTGTATTCCATAAAAAGCTGGACATCGAGATTACTCAGCATATTAAGATTCATATTGGCTGTTTGGTAAGATGGCGTAGTAGAAAAGCGAAAAGTCACCAAAGGAGAATTCTCAAGTAATTTTCAGATTGAAGACAGCGCTTAACATGAAAAAGCTTGATATTCTTTTTCAAAAGCGCCATTTATGAATTGCATTAATTTGTCACATATTTAATATATTTCCATGAGAAATAAAATGCAAATCTTAATTGCTCTATGAATCTATGTGTTATTCTTATTGCGGCATACCCGCATGTCAGATTTCAATTGGTTGGTGTTTACTTTTGATTTGGGTTCTATTTGGAGCTATGAGATCTCTTATCTTCAGGTGAATGGTTGTAGGAAATGGATTTGTTGTTTGTTGGCTGCTCAGTTGTCTCAATAATACACTGGTTCGTTGCAAAAATGATTTTAATTCTCACTAAGTTCGTTGATTCAGATTGATTTGTAGCGGTGACCACCTGTTACTAAACTTCCTAACAGAATTCTCTTACTTCTTTATACGGCGAATACTTTGCTATTATAAAATTCTTCTGCTGCCTCTCTTACGCTGGTTGCGTTATTCTTGACTTCCCTACATTTCGGACTTAGAAATCTTTGCTACTTCTTCTTCACGCGCACTAACACATCCTTCCCCTCGTAGTATGACTGTTGAAGTGATGATTCGTCTACTCTGCGATTCAGTTCGTACTTTATTCTGATCCCCACCCTAACTCTTATCACATGACCAAAATAACTCACCCTTCTCCCATTTCTCAAATCTTACATTATTATTGGTTTCTCATTTTATTTCGATTTTTCTTTATTGGTTAGCAAAACTCATCGCACTCATTGACGTTACGTCCCACCGTGAGTTGGGTCACGCCTACCCTGGGCTCTTTGTAATGGTATACATCGTTATCACCTCAGCAAAGTAAATCCTTTTAGGTCTTACGCTTCACCGCATCTTGAAAACCTTATTGTTCCTACACATACTTGGTTATAGTTCTCAGACATTGAACCTTTCCTTAAACAAAGAGGCTAACGGTCACCTCTTCCTGTCTTCCCGACTTGTGTTCAGATTTTACAGAAATATTTTCTCTCCCTTACATGGATTCTAGCATGTTAGTTGTCTTAAATTGTATTCTTCCCATCTTATTCTTAATTAAACCGCTATTTTAATCATTACTCTAATTTCATTCTAATTTCATATTAATATAACAATATTTTATATTAGTTTAGCAAAGCATTTTCATTAATTTATCTTCTTTTTTTAATTCTCGTGATTTCAATTAATTCGCCACCTCCTAATCGCTGTCTGATACTGCGGTTACATAATGCCCGTTTGACAAAAATGAAATACCCATTATTTAAATTTTGTCAAACCCCCGTCATGACATTTCCTCCTTATATATCTTATAATTTCTCATTCCCTACTTGAAACATTTTTCGGTGGTCACCGTTCCCTCATCTTCATCAGTGTGTTACTTTATACACATAGAATGGTCAATATGGTACATCATATACATAGAATTATAGATATGATACATTACGTACATAGACAAGTACACTGTCGTATATGTGGTTATTACCCTATATACAAATAACATTTGTGATACCTCAACTATATATACACTTCACTGAATTATCCTTGTCTCACTTGACATCAACTTGATTTTACCTTATTACATTCCTTAAGTACTACATTAATGTTACTATATTACAGTTTACAATATTACATTTTACATTCAATGATTTTGTTAATATTATTATATTAGCTTATTGGGACGTTTCTTTATCTTTCAGTCCTTCACCGTAAGAACATTCGTCCTCACGTTATTATAGTTTGCGTAATGATGTCCAAATATGGTTACCTCTACCTGCACTCAGTTGTCTACCTGTAATCAGGTGTTTCGTTTACCTGACAGTAAACATTGGCAGTTCATTGTCCTGTGTTTCCACTTCACTTTTCACTCTAAACTTTCTTTCACTTTGTCACGCCTAAGTCTGTGACCTTTACAATAACAATATAGCCTTTTGGCACATGAATACATCAGTACTTATACTATATTTACATTTCACAAATTATTTTTAAACATCTTTCTAACATGTTCATTAGCTGTGGTTATTCTTATTACATTATCATTTTGTTTGTGCACAGGAATTTTGGAACTTGCAACTCCCACGCAGTGTTTGAATTTCAAACGAAAACGTTACCCGTACTAATTATATAACTTTTACTTGGTATTCTTTACATCTTCGTATATAATTTCAATCACATTCACTCAGGTGATTCTTGGGTCTGCTCTGTACTGTTTACAACGTTTTTTTTTTTTGACGATATGGCCTTATTAGGGAGATGTTATATCTGCCTATCGGTTTACCATTTCTTGGGTGTATTAGAGCATACGCTCTGTCACCAAATATTTTCTCAATCCGGTATGGGCTTTTCCATAGCATATATAGCTTTTTAGTCTTCTTTCCTAACAAATCTGACTTGTCGAACGATTTCACTAGAACTAAGTCGCCGACCTTTGGTTCCCAATTCTTCTTATACCGCAGTTTCTTTGCGTTTCTTTTCTCTACTTTTTCCATTATTCTTTTAACAGCATTCTGGATCCGTTCTCGATCTGTCTCGGTCGTCACTTGTATACTTTCCGGAACACCCTCTATTATTGGTTCCGGTGTTAAATTCTTATGCAATTGGATAGGAGCATATCCTGTGGTTAGATTGACTGAATTATTGAATATAAACTCAATATAGTTGATGTGGTCTGGCCAGGTAGTCTGTTTCAATGAACAAAGGACTCGGAGATGAACACCTAGGTCTTTCATTACGCGCTCGCTTGGATTAGAGCATGGATGGTACGACGTTGTATTATAGATGCGAATTCCGGCATCCTGAATGGTGTGCACGAATCGTCTTCCATGGTGTATGGACGCGTTATCTACTAATAGTGCTTTCATCTTCCCGTATTTGACTATATAGTCTTTCACTATTTTATTCGCGCATGCTGCACTTGTTAATTTCTTGAGAGGGTACATTTTCACAAATTTCGACATCACATCGATAAGTACAAATAAATATTTTAATCCTCCTCTTCCTGCAGGGAGTGGACCATATGCATCCGCTGCAACTAATTCTAATGGTTCCTTCCTGGTGATGGATACAGGGGGTCGATCTATCTTATAATTTAATGATTTTGCCCTCTGGCAGATGTCACATGTAGATATAAAGGTCCTAACTTTCTTGCCTAATCTAAATATGTATAAATGGTTGCTTATGGAAATCATTGTCTTCTCAACGCCAGCATGTATAAGAGCTGTGTGGTAAGCAGAAATCACTAACTCTTCCAGCGCTGCGGGTATATATGCTTTCCAAACAGGTTTGGAAACACCCTGTAACTTATACAATACGTTATTTAGCACTCCGTATTTCTGTGAATTTGCTTGATCTATGGGCAATGCCTTTTCCATAATTTGTTTTAATTTCCAATCCTGGCGTTGTAATTCCGACAATCTTCTCATCTCCTTTGTTAATTTTATACTGAAGGTTACATCCATCTTTAACACTGGTAATTCTGTACCATGACTACTGATATTTTCTGGAAGATTCCCCTGTGGCTTTATACGTGAAAGCATGTCACTAAAGATGTTAAGACTTCCCTGTATATGTTTAATCTCTGGGTCGTAAGCCATGATCTCGTGGATATATCTCGCAATTTTTGTACTGGTCAATTTGCAATTTCGTATAAATGATAGGCTGATATGATCGGTGAATTTCACAATCCTTTTATTATATATATTGTCTAAATTTACAAATGGCATAGTAAATAGCTGTAATTTCCTGTTCTGTTATGCAAGCAATTTTTTCTGTTTTCGTTAACCCTCGGGAGGCTGTGGCTATGACCTTTAATTCTCCAGTCGGTGTCTCTTGGGCTAAAATAGTTCCTAACGCCACCATGGAGGCATCCGTGTATATGAGATAAGGTAAATCTGGATCAGGCCATGTCAATAATACGGATTCACTGAAGAGTTCTTGTAATCTTTTAAAAGCATTTTCTTCTACCATAGTCCATCGCCATTTTCGATTTTTTTCCAGTAGTGCTCGCAACGGTGCGGCTTCCTTTGCATAGTTTATCAGGAACCTTGATTGGTACCCAAGTACACCCAGATAACGTTTTACTTGTTTTGGTGTCTTAGGTCGTGGTATTTTCAAAATGGCTTCCACTCTTTCTGGATCAGGAGCTATATTTTCGCCTGTTATGATATATCCTAAATATTTAACTGATTCCTGGAAAAATTTACATTTTGCCCAATTCAGTGTTAATCCAGCATTTGCTAGCCTTCCGAGCACTAAATCCAAATATGTAAGGTGATCTTCCACTGTTCTACTGCATATCAATAAATCATCTACATACTGTGACACATATGTTTCCCTTTGCGTGTTGAGTATTTTCTGCATCGCCCGTAGGAATGCGCTTCCAGAATTAATTAGTCCAAAGCAATTTCTTGTAAACTGGTACTGATATCCTCCGTGCAAAAATGAGGTATATTGCCTTATCTCAGGTTTCAACTTAATTTGCAAAAATGAGTTGGTCACATCTAGTGAAGTAAAATACCTTTGTGCCCCAATACCGGCCAAAATTTGCTCTATTGCTGGGTTTCGAAAATTATCCGGAACAATATATTTGTTTATATGACGTCCATCTATCGTCAGTCGTACGGTTCCATTTGCTTTTCTGACTATACATAGGGGACTTATAAATTTTGATGTAGATATCTCCAGAATTCCATCTTCCAACATTTCCTGTATATTAAGGTTCACTGCCTCCTGTAAATCCAATGGAATAGGTCTGCACTTATATTTGAATGGGGGAACATCATGTATCTCGAATTCATACTCAAAATCACTATAGGTCCCAGTGTGTTCCGAAAATACACTTCTATGTTTACATAAAATGTTATAAAAAATCTCTTTTTGGTGGTCGTTAAGTAGGTTCGAGTTTGCTACTGTTTCTCTTATTCTATAGGTCATGTTTACGTTATTTTCGACTACCTGGAAATCATCTGGTAGGGTAATTATCTCCTTTTCACCTGCTTCTGCCTGCCCAAGTCCGTATGACGTCATCTCTAAAATCCCTTCTTCTCCAGCTATATACTCATCCTTATCATAGTTTCTCATCTCTTCTGCTTCTAATGGATTCATCTTAACTAGCTCCATCCCTCCTATTCGTATAAATTCTACAAAAAATGTTTCTCCATCTATTTATTTTTCTTCATCTGTCAATCTTATCTCATTTTCTGCTTCCCTTGAGCTAAACGGAACTTTAACTATGACGTCTTTAATTTTGATTTCCAAGGCTTCCATTTGATAATTCAACTTAGCTTGAAGCGCATACAACACGTCATTACCCATAATAATGTCTACAGATAGCCTATTAATAACAAAACATACAAATTCTATTGTATCCTCCCCAATGGTGACTTTCAAAAGCATTTGTGTATTAATCTTTTGTTTGGCGCGACCTACCGCCAGAGTACAATATGCACTTTTCACGGGCAATGTTTGCAATTTCATTCCATTGTTTTTTAAGTGATAAAAGAATGCTTGACTTATAGCTGAAACTGAGGATCCTGAATCTATTGTAATGTGCCATTTTTCTTTGTTTATTATTGCAGCAATACGTGGAGCATCTCTCACTTCTTGCAATTCTGTTAAGTGATTGTTTATTTGAGTACCGTTTACTATTTCTATTTCTGTTTTATTCTGTACCACCCTACTCGGAGCTGTGTCCCTGTTCAAATTAAGAACTAGCGTGTTCATCCGGGTCCGATGCGGGACGTCTTCTATCGCACCCTGGAGTCGTTTCCCGTCTGCTGTGTCGTATCTGGCCTTTCATCCACCTCGGGCGCCGCGTCCCTCGGTGTGGGTGGAGGAGAACGCACCCATTCTCTTGAGAGAAGTTGATTCCTCTGTCTTACTTCAGGTCTGTCTGTATTGTTCTCTCTACCAGCGTCACGTGGTTGATACTGTCTATTAGCTTCTGGTAGTCGGAACGTCGGTCTTGCATTCCCTCTTCGAAGAAATGGGGGGTGACCCCTATTTCCATTCCTAGTTACATGTACATATCTTATAGGGAAATTATATGAATTTGAATTTGGTGGTCCCTGTCTCCCTCTATTTTTGTTAGGGAATTCCCTCGGGACGTGGGCATCGTATCTTTGACGAGTAGCCATATGGTTCGTGTTAAAATTTCGGGGATTGTGTGCCCTTTCCCCGTCATGATTATTATTATTCCACGGTCTGTGTGGATTTCTCACTGGCATTCGATTCTCATGTCTATTTTGTGAATTTTGCGTCCCAACGCTTTGTAAAGCTGTTAATAATGTAATTGCCTCTCTCAATGTCTGAGGTCTTGCTACCACCATGTGATTTCTAATGTTCTCAGGAAGGTGGGGCGTGAGAAGAGAAATCAATTCGGCTTCCTGTAATGGAGGTTGTAGATATTTACTCATTTGCGAATATCTCAGGAAATAATCAGTAATAGACTCTCCATTATTACCTTGGTATCGGCCATTTGTTATATGATTCCTTACTTGGTATTGGACATTGGCGTTCCAATACTTTTCTAGGAAAGCTGTTTTGAACAACTCGTAGCTGCATCCTTCTCCCACAGTTACTCGTAGCCAATTAAGTTCGGCATATTCTAACGCCCTTTGAACTATTATCATCTTATATTGCTCGGGTACACCTCTGATGACAAAATACTTTTCTAAGTCGGCCAAAAATTGTACTGCGTTGTCATTGCGACAATTAAATTTCGGGAGGGGCAATTCGCTTAGAAAATTCATGTGCACTGGTGGATACATATTTACGTTTTGCATATTTACTTCGCTATTATTGCTGTTTTGAGGAGAGACAGAAGGGGCGCTAACCTGTTCGTTCTGCCTCTCTCCATTGTGTGTATGTATAGAACAATTGGAACTCTCAGGTACTTGCCCTTGCTGTCCCAGCTGTAAGCCAGTTACAGTATCTCTGATTTGAGATATCTCGCTTACTGTTTCCCTCAACATTTGTGTATTTTCTGATTGAATATTTGTTACACGTGCTACCTTTTCTTTTAACTTCTCCATGTCAGCTGCTATGCTATTGTTTACAGTGTCAAACCGGTCATTTATCTCTTGTACAAAAGTTACCTGTGTCGTGGTCAGTTCATCTAATCTTATTCTCTCCTTATTAATTTCCTCCCCTATTCTATTTTATACTCCTGCAACGAGAGATTTGGTAGCTTCTAGGTCACTTCTTATAGTACCTACTTCTCGCTGCAGGGCCTCTTTTACAGACTGGATTTCCCCTGTTATTCCTTGAATTCTGACAGTGATTCTAGATTCTGTTTCTTTCCCTTGGCTTGTAATTTGACTTAATTTTTTGTCCATAGCCCTGCTCTGATCTAGTAATTTAGCCTCTAGTGTTTGGTTCTGTTCTACTAATTTAGCCTCTAGTGATTGGTTCTGTTCTACTAATTTAGCTTCTAGTGTTTGGTTCTGTTCTACTAATTTAACTTCTAGTGATTGGTTCTGTTCTACTATCTGTTCTACTAATTTAGCCTCTAGTGATTGGTTCTGTTCTACAAATTTAGCTTCTAGTGATTGACTCTGAATAGTCATTTGCGCCATGAGTTTCTGGAGCATCTCTTGTAGATTTTCCATTACCCCAGGATTGTCACTTCTCCTATTTACATTTAAGCTACTTACACCATTTACACCCTCATCTACTGATCCTATAACACTGCTTTCCATTGTCTCTTCATTAACAACTTCTAACTCTTTCTCTGTCTCCATAACTATTTGTTCCCCAGAATTTTCCATTTTAAATTTATTCTGTACGATCTTCTTATTTCTCAAAAGCATTGAACTTCCCCTTTAAATTTTCTAATTTCCCTTCCAAAATACTTATTACTAAGACATTACATAGATATTGATCTCAATTAATAATATTACATTTACAAGAAAAATAAATTGAGTATGTGTAACTCACAGTTCTGTTGTACGGCTGTGGTGTTTATGTGATGTCTTTACCAATTTTTTTTTTGTGCTGCTCGTCGTCTAGTAGGCTCAGTTGATGTCGAAAGAACTTGAACTTCTCTCTTGGTTGGGGGAGAATTTCACTTGTTAGTTGTTTTTGCCGTCTTCTTCGTAGTCTCTGCTGTCCTCATCGTAGTTGTCGTCGTCGGTCTTCTCACTTCTCCTTGTAGTCGTCCTTCGTCGTCGTTCTTCTCACTTCTCCTCGTCGTTGTCGTCGTTACATTTCACCCATTTCCTACAATTCGAAGCCCCAACGTGTCGGCGCCATTATGCGGCATACCCGCATGTCAGATTTCAATTGGTTGGTGTTTACTTTTGATTTGGGTTCTATTTGGAGCTATGAGATCTCTTATCTTCAGGTGAATGGTTGTAGGAAATGGATTTGTTGTTTGTTGGCTGCTCAGTTGTCTCAATAATACACTGGTTCGTTGCAAAAATGATTTTAATTCTCACTAAGTTCGTTGATTCAGATTGATTTGTAGCGGTGACCACCTGTTACTAAACTTCCTAACAGAATTCTCTTACTTCTTTATACGGCGAATACTTTGCTATTATAAAATTCTTCTGCTGCCTCTCTTACGCTGGTTGCGTTATTCTTGACTTCCCTACATTTCGGACTTAGAAATCTTTGCTACTTCTTCTTCACGCGCACTAACACATCCTTCCCCTCGTAGTATGACTGTTGAAGTGATGTTTCGTCTACTCTGCGATTCAGTTCGTACTTTATTCTGATCCCCACCCTAACTCTTATCACATGACCAAAATAACTCACCCTTCTCCCATTTCTCAAATCTTACATTATTATTGGTTTCTCATTTTATTTCGATTTTTCTTTATTGGTTAGCAAAACTCATCGAACTCATTGACGTTACGTCCCACCGTGAGTTGGGTCACGCCTACCCTGGGCTCTTTGTAACGGTATACATCGTTATCACCTCAGCAAAGTAAATCCTTTTAGGTCTTACGCTTCACCGCATCTTGAAAACCTTATTGTTCCTACACATACTTGGTTATAGTTCTCAGACATTGAACCTTTCCTTAAACAAAGAGGCTAACGGTCACCTCTTCCTGTCTTCCCGACTTGTGTTCAGATTTTACAGAAATATTTTCTCTCCCTTACATGGATTCTAGCATGTTAGTTGTCTTAAATTGTATTCTTCCCATCTTATTCTTAATTAAACCGCTATTTTAATCATTACTCTAATTTCATTCTAATTTCATATTAATATAACAATATTTTATATTAGTTTAGCAAAGCATTTTCATTAATTTATCTTCTTTTTTTAATTCTCGCGATTTCAATTAATTCGCCACCTCCTAATCGCTGTCTGATACTGCGGTTACATTATTCTGCATTAATGCTGCAAATCCTTTATCTGATAACTCTTAACAAAATCTTACTGCGCAAATTAAAACACAGAGTTTATTGTAAATCTGTGATCAAATATTCCGGTGTTATAGTGCTCTAAGAACTGTAAAGGCGTAAAGGATAAGCGATAGTAAATGAAGGGGACACTTCGCTCACTGCTCTGATCAGTCGTAGCTCACGCTCTCCAGGAAGAAGAGATGAAATGATAGAACTACAAGAGGACAAAGCTACCCAGGCAGACAGGACACAGAGTCGCAGGTTGTCCCTATCTCATGACAGTATTTGTATAAATATTTGTGTTCTTCGCATGAATTTTTAAAGACTGGTTTATCCCACAGTAAAAGGTGAATTACCGGAGAATGTCCAAAGTTAGGTCCTCACTGCAGCCAGTTTAGCTCCGTATGGTGCATTTGTTTACATTTTTAAGTTCTCCTTCCCAATTCCTAAAAGACATGATGAAAGATCATAAACAGAGGTAATACTGCTAGTGCATAGTTGGATGGAGAGGCTGTACAGCAAAGCTTTAACGTTTTATCTGGAGTGTATCGAGAATTTTGGTATAATATTTGTACACCTAAAGCTCTAATGTCAATGCAAGTGAACATACTTTGAGAAAACAGAAAATGGAATAAATGCAAGAATCGGTGAAAATATGGATTTTCTACACTTTTTACTTTGGAAATTACTTAGCATCTAAAATAAGCACCAAAAAGTTCGATATCGTGATTTCAGTGGATACAGACGTTCTGAATAAAAAATAAACGTGTTGAAACGCAAGGAAAAAGAAATATTTCTAATAAAATAAAAAAGAAGTTCACGTGCATTTGTGTTTTGTATTATGTGCCTGGAGATGACAATACTAAAAAAGGAGAAGTCGGTAAGATGACAAAGTTATTTAATTTGAGCGTCTTTGAAAGATACGATTAGAACATTTTACAGTAAATCTACAAGCCTAGCCTAAACTTTTTATACATAATGTTTCATTTTATTTTTAAATGCATTTTAAAATTTAGATTATAATGACACTTACTCTACATATTTTTTTGGTAAATAAAATACATATCTTGAATATTCTGCCAATAACCCGTGAAGTTCTCTTCGTTTTGAATTATTTTTGCAGATAGACAAAGATAGACCGATAGACAAACTACTGCACACAATAAAGCACTGTCAAATAATTTAAAACACAGTTTATACCAAACTCCGCTTTCTGGCATTAATACCATTTAGAAATACTCTCGGTTATGAAGACTAAGTTATTGGAGTTTCCGAAAACCTTACTTTTGTAATTCCCAGAATGTATGCTTTTGGTGCTTATTTAGGTACTTAAGGGCTGTGAAAGAATAAAGTGTAGTAAATTCAACTTTCCAGCATTGCTTGCATGTTTTCATTTTTTATTTTCAAGAATTAGGTTAATTGGCATTAACATCACAATTTTCTCATAAAAAGATGCACAGATACACAGTCTCAAACCCACGTAAACACAAGGCAAAAACCATACAAATAGGATGATATCACACAGCAAAAAAGTTGTGACAAATAACTGGCTGCTCACTCTTATAACAATGTATGTAAAATGAACAAGGAAAAAAATTAAATAAATAAAAATAAATGTAATGAATCAATGAAGATCACATGAAACATAAATGAATGAATCATTAACTGTAACTTCAATATCTGCAGCAACAAAACCAGCAATCACTTTCTTCTTCTTCTTCTTCTTCTTCTTCTTCTTCTTCTTCTTCTTCTTCTCTTCTTCT